>VWZD01004426.1:562507-672005 GCA_013396695.1 Sakesphorus luctuosus
AATCTTCTGCCGACCGTTTCTAAATCTTTATTTAAAGTGACACACAAGCACCTCTAGCGCTACTTGTACCTGTGTCTGAGGTTGTATCCACTCACTCATTCAGGTCACACCTCAACTTTCAAAGTTACAAGTACTCCATTAGTATTCATAATTTTGTCTGTGAAGGTCCCTGAATTTCATGAGGTACCAGCAACAAAATAAGCTTTTCTCAAGCTCTTGGATCACAGTTTTCTATTTGGGCTGATCTGAAAAATCTCCTAGTGTGGTAACTGCTCACTATTATTTCCTTAAATTACTTTTGGATGGTAGTTTATTTTCTTGACAGTATTGACTCATATTGGAATTCTCCCAAATTTGGAATGAAACTGGTTTGTGAGCCTTTCTGTGGTGTTCCCTTCTTAATGGCCATTCTACTATATTAATCTATTACTGTACTAATACTGCTGTTAGAACACATATTTTTGCTAATGTACCTTGAAAAATCCTTACTGTCCTTAACTGTGTTGGCCAGTGATTTCTCCTTGACATTAGCCTCCAGCATTCTAAAAATCTCCTGACTCTTAATTTATATAAATTGCTATCAATGTTCCCTTTTAAAATTTAATTATTTATTTTTACACATTTTACTTTCCCTGTAAGTGTTCTTCCACTAAGTTTGATTAATTTTTCCTTGATTATGGATTTTGTGGCATTTAATGCAATATTCTTAACTCTTAGCAGTTATCATAGAAATGATTGCATAGATCTTCAGATTTAAAAACTGGTTTTGACCACAATATATTCCACTGTCATGTGAATTTCAGTCTCAGGATGATTTTTACTTGTAGCATTCAACTCTTTGTCAATGTGATGGTATGTATTGTTGAATAATAAGGAAAAAAGTTTAGAATGAGCAGCCTGTATAAAATTTTCATAAAGGTCTATAGATGTGATGGTCTTTTGATATGACTGTAGTTTAAGTCAGATGTAAATGAGTAGAAGTCTTCAGAAAACAGTATTCTTTCAAGTGGTTTGACCTTCTGTTCTTCAGCTTTTCATACTCAAATATGTAAATGATTCTTTTGTCTAAATTCGGAACCAAATTAGGATTTTAAACTCTCCTGATGCAAACAAGTTTAAATTCTTTGAAGAATTAGGATGTCACAAAGAAAGACTAGTGTGTGTTTTAGTAAAGATTTTTTAAAAAATATATATTTTCTTACTTTAAATATGAAATTCAGATAGACATTTTAAAGTGTCTTCTCCTTCTTCTCTTCCAAAAGTGTGAGCCAGTGAGCTTTTTAATGAAAATACAGACACTTGGGCTCTTACTTGCTGGTAGGACACCTCAGCCCCTTGAAACTTCAGACCTAGATCTTAACTGTGATGGATTGTTGGCTAAATCCAGCAATGACACCAGCTATGCAGCTGCATTATATGGCACTATAATAAAAAGTAATACAAGATAAGAAAATGAATATTATTGACTGTGAGCAACAGAACTATGTCACAGTCTTGAGGAGATAACTGTGCCTGTGGCAGGGATGTATGGATTGGTGCTGAGCTCTGTGATACAGCAGCTAAACTGGTGGTTTCAATGAGAGTGTGATTAACTAAACCAAGTAATTTAAGACTGTTACTTGAATGTGGTAAAAGCAACACATGCCATGAATTGCTACAAATATGCTGAAGATTTTAAACTTATAGCTAAAAGAATAAACATACTCTAGTTGGGAACTGTGGTGGAAACAGCCTGTTTGCCTTCTATTGAACTCCTATGTGACCTTCTTGTGGTCAAAGACAGTAAATTAATCTTGTCTGTCCTAACTGAAAAAAGTAAATGTATCATTTAGTAGAAAGAAAAGCTGGTATTTGCAGCTTTTAGAACACAGTTGTTAATCAAAAGCCATTAAGAATTCTGCCACAAAACATTGTGCCTACTTAGGATCCTCTTATTAAAGATGAACTTGGCTAAAAGTAACCTCTACATTAGTAAGGACAGGTCAGTTTGCCAAAGGACTGGCAAAGACAGGGCCAGATTCAGCTGTTTCTTACAAGTTGTGGCTCCATGAGTGAATTTCTATCAGTATGCGTTACACCAGGGGCAGGGAACCTTCCATTAGACCAGACCTATCCGACCTGGCCTCGAATACACCCAGGGATGGAGCATCCACAACTTCTCTGGGCAACCTGTTCCAGTACCTCACCACCCTAACAAGGAAGAATGCCTTCCTAAAATCTAATCATAGCCCACTCTTTCAGGTAAAAACCATTCCCCATTGTCGTATCACTCCATGCCCTTGGAACAAGTCCTTTTCCAACTCTCTTGTGGACCTCCTTGAGGTACTGAAAGGTGCTGCACCCAGAGCCTTCTCTTCTCCAGGCTAAACAATCCCAACTCTTTCAGCCTTTCCTCAGAGGAGAGGTGCCCCAGCCCTTTGATAATTTTTGTGACTCTCCTCTGGACTTGCTCCAAAGGGTCAATGTCCTTCCTCTGTTGAGGATCCCAGAGCTGGACATGTTTCTGCAGGTGAGGTCTCACCAGAGCAGAGTGGAGAGGCAGAATCATCTCCCTCAAAAATGTTATACATGAATTTTAAAAGTGAGATAAGCAATAAAAGATATTCTGGAGCAATATTTTAGGCAAGGCATTGAAATGACAAACAAAATGTAAATCCAATACCTTAATGAATTTCATTGGAATACTTTGTTTTCCCATAGATTTTTTAATATTAAAAATCTTTACACATTTTTAAAATTAAAACCTCATTTTTAATTTAAAAAATATTTAGTTCAAAATGCAAAGCTCTCAACTGAAGATTCCAACAGCTTTTTATTGTGAAAAAGTTGAAATGGGACAACTTGCCCAAAAATTTTTATAGTAGTAAATTTCTTAGAACTAACTGTGTATGCCTTCAGGTTCAATTAATTGATGTTCCATGATGGGAAAACTCCCAATATTCAATTAGAAAATTCCAAGCGAACACAGTTGTAAATTTTTTTGAATAGCAAGGATCTACCAAAGGCTTATTTGCCCGCTATTTATTCATCAGAAAATTTCCTGTATGACATTGTTATAGGGTTTTACCTTTCGTATGCTTTTGCAGAGTGAAGTCAGAAATGCTACTGTAGTTGAGCTGAGGATTTTTTCTATCTAAGCAATAAAATGCCCTTAGATCCTGGCTCTTTTTGTTCATCACTCTGCACATTAAGTGTCCATAAGAAGAACATCTTATTAATACCAAGGTCACTGCCTATTTTACTTTATAAAAGGATTAAATAGAACTACTGAGAAGTCTTTGCACTGTCATCTTACTGTCAATCTGTAGGAAGACATGTTTATCTCAGAAAATTAAAATGTTTCTGCATCTATCATTTTGTTTTGATATTTACTAAAAAAGAACTTTTGTTCCCATTGAAGCACTACAGTTTTGGGTTTGTTTTTTTTTTTTTTTTTTTTTTTTTTAATTAAGAGGAAGTAAAGAACATACAAAGCTGAGAACCATTTTTACGGAAGATGCATTTGAGTGAGGGAAGCTGTCTTTCCTCCACGAAAGCTATTCATCATGTTAGTTTTGTATTTCTACACCAGAGTAATGTTGCATTACCTTAATAACCAGGAACTCAGCAGGAGGTCCTAATAGGTAAAGGTCTCTTGGAGCTGACCTTCAGCTTCAGTGACAGAACAACTCTGATGGCCTGTGAACTGTGATTAGAGGACGGTAAAACTCAAAGGTAAAGTGTGACAGAATGTATTAACAGTAAAATGCTATACTTGTAAGTCTGGATGCTACAGGAGTGTCACTCATTCAGGAACAAGTAAAGCGTTGTGTTAAAGATTAAATTTATATATAGAATCCCTAAAGCTTTAGGAGGAGTGAAGGTTAGCATGGTGATAGAAAAACAAGAGTGCACAAATCTGCACAGCTTTAAAAATAATTTTCTTCTCCCTCCCCTTCCTCTTTTTTTCCCCCATTCATCCTTTTCCCAGTCTGCCTTTAGAGAAAAATATAAGAGAATTTAAACACAGGGAAATAATATAAAAACCCTTTCAAGCAAAGAAACAGTTCATCTGTCTTTACATTGTTTCTATTCATGGCTGGCTAGTTTTATATTTTCTGTTCAAACACTGGCACTGCGACCAGTAAACCAGTTACTTCTAAGAGCAGCCTTGGTCTGTCTGGAGGTCCTGCATTATTGATTTTCTGCTTGTACATTCTAGTTGCTCTGTCAATCAGTGGGCTGAAATGCAAGATGGCAGCCAATAAGCAAAAGGAATGAACTCCCACAGATACAACAAAATAATTCAAAAGCTTCAGGTACATCCAGAAACCACCACAATCCTTAAGAAGCAGGAAATCTGATAACCTTTCTAAAAGAACAACACAAACCTGTGTTTTTCTTAACCCATTACCATTATTAAGTCTGCTGGTTACAAGATGCTTATGAAAATCTGACAAATCCTGTATAGAAAGCAGATGTGAGTGAGGAAAAAAACTTGAGTATTAGGGGAAAGTTATCAGGGAGTGAGATGCTGGGGTCCACTGTCAAAGCTAGATCCCATACGAGGCAGTTATGTGGCGGAATCTTACTCCAGCATCTCCCTCCATCAGTGGCTTTCATTCCAGTGAGTCATTACCTGAGTTAGGCTGCTGCATGGTGTCTCTTCTTCTAGTGTATCATCTTCTCCTTTCACAGGTAACAAGATACATTGGTAAAGATATCTGCTGCCTATGGATTACATTAATGCAGAGCAAAATTAATTCCTACTGTTACAAAATGAAATTAAGAAACTGTGACTATTATTAATTAGGTTCTTGAAAACCTGTGATGTAAAAGCCTAATATCTCATTACATTGATAACAGTTGAACTATATTACCTGTTCATCTTGCTACACAGCACAATTTAGTATACAGATACCCAAGTTAATTTTAAACAAGCCGGGCTGGATACCATAAGTGGTCTGTCTGTGACAGCACTCAGCTTAGCATAGTCTAATTGAATTTTCTAAGAAATAGAATACATTAGCTTATATGGAACACTGTCATGTTTAGACTACTTTTGATGCCCAGGCTAATTCCCACAGATATCCATTACTGGGTCAGGTGTCCTTCTATTATACTGAAGTGTACTGTGTGTGTAGCCCAGTAGCTTAACCTTATTCCTGCAGGGTTGGAATAAAGATGGCGGCTGCTCAGGGAAGACTGAGGTGAAATAATAGTGACGTTCGGAATTAGACAGTTTCTACTCTTGTCTCTCAGTCAGTTAGAAATCCTGTGCTTGGTTAGAAGCTGCTTGCAGAGCATATGGAGTTTCCCTTTGTTATTTGTTAATGAGAATCCCACTTGATGCGCTTAAGGGCATTCTTTAACAAATTCCCTCTTCATTTTTAAGATTTTGTGAAAAACAGCAGGCGATCTTCACTAGAGGGTCTTGAGCTGCTTGCTAGTACAGAGGGGAGCAGCCATAAGGGTAAAATCGACAGTTGCTATCACTTAACTTTATGATCAGTAGTAATATTTATACTTCACATGGTAAATGCAGGGGCAGTCAAGTAACTTGTTTTCGACTGTGCTCGTCACCCCAGTGACTAAGAGAAAATCTTTGCTCCCAAGTGTGAACACTGCTTCTTTGGGGTCTCTTTCTCCTGTTAGGCAGTCAACTCTCTTATTCAAGTTAGTGGGGTCTAGGATACACTGAATAATGGCAGCATCCAGAGAGAAACAGTGCTGGAAAATAAATCCTAAGAGTCTTTGTTGAAACCAGGTCTCCTTCTGGCATACCTGTCACTGATTTGGCCTGATACCTACAGAGCAATGGAAAAATTTCTTCAGAAACATTTTTTAGCTGACCTTAGCTGAACCTGAACTGGATTGGGGAATTTGGGTTGGGAACTTCCCCCCTCCCAAAAAACTCAACCCAACCCAAAAAACTGCAGGCTTCTGGGTAGCTCTACTTATGTCACAGTGAATTGGGGCTATTTAGTTGCAACTCAGTTCTGGTTCCAGTTCTGGTTCTTCACACTACTGCTGACTTGGTTCAATGTTGGTAGACACTGTAATTTCTGTACAAATTTGGTGGCAAGAAGATTGTGGTTGAGCTGTATTTAAAAATAAATGTTTTCAGTTTGACATGGATACACATATATAGAATGTCTGTGTTAATCTAAGCAGAGATGTCAAGACTTTTGTTGACAGATTTCCTAAATTTGTGACATGAGCATATCAATTAATTAGCAGAGATTTTCAACAACGGATTGCAACTCCTACGTGAAACAGAGAAACTAATAGAAACAAAATTCTAATATCCACATTTCCTTGCATTTTCAAGTGCAGCTACTTTTCACTATGTATTTTATAATTATAGAGAGAATTGGAGAACCTGAACATTAGGAGACCAAGAGTGTTTCTGTTCAGTCCACTACTGAAGAGAGAATGTAGAGGACAGATACTTGTTCAAACCGATAAAACCTTGAACTCTTTTCTTCATTTCAGTTCTCACCAACTGACAGTTGAGATTTTCATTAGACTGTTGAAGCAGAAGTCGGTGTGGAGGTTTGAATGGCTTGCCAAGAGCATGATAAATATTTTCTTTAGGTTAGAATAATTTTAATGTTAAAAATACAAAAACTTAATCTCATTCCCTTCAGTGCCTTTATTTTGAGTCTCCAGATGAGTAAGATGAACATGTCTGGAGCTGGAGAATCATAGTAAATCTAGTATGTGATGAATCTTGTTTTCCAATAACTTCTCTGTGGTCACAGAAGGTGCATCACAGTTTGTGGACTTCTACTGTTACATGCACAACTGCTTCTAAATCTCTTACAGTAAAGCTTAGCATCTGTTTTGTGATTTGATGAATGGCTTTGATCTGTTATTTTAATTGCTTCCTAGTAAGACACTAATGACCTTTTTTGTTCCAATAAACACTGTTTTGCTTAGTTGTAAATTAAATTTAACTAAACTCTTGGAGCTTTATTACTTGTTTCTATTTGATGAGTCGTTAGGCAATGTGTTAACTCCACATGCAAGACTTCTGGAATCATTGTATCTTTGGCTGCATTAAGGGGAAAAAATTCTGATAATATACTAAATACCTAGTAAAAAAATATGGATAAAATTCACTTTCACATCATTACCAGTTAGATAACTGTGATCTAGTTACTAAGTAAAGCAGACATATGTACTCTATCATTTTAATTCTTTTAAAAATAGAAAATGTGAACATTTCTTATAAACTTGAAGAGGATTTTAGGGAAGAGCTAATTCAAAGAATTTCAGTTTTTGTCTGAGCAGCTACCAAGTAGCAAATAGACTGAATATTTTTACTGTATTGACTGTGTTTTGTGGTAATATAAGATAAAAAGTTACACGAAGTAAAAAGAAGATGGTATGTCTAAATGAATAGAGATATGTACAGAACAGATTCTAAACAGCTGAACCTCTGGGTGCATTTGCTGTGTTTTGTAGTGTGAGTGTGTACTGTGGGCAGAGATTCTCTCAGGGCTGTCATGGAAGAGAGATTCTTAAAACATTTTGCATACTGACCTAAGAGGCATATAATGAAAGCCAGTTCTGCATTGTCAGCTCATAATACTACCATTTTGCTCAAAGCCTCTGTGAAATCATTAAGGATCCTTTGGGGATGAAGATGCACAGATTTTAGTGTTTATAATATGTTTTGTTGCATCTCATATTAATAATCCACCCAGATGGCCAGTGTAGGGTGCTGTTTGATGGGAAGTTCAAGCAGATCCAAGTCTGGGCTGCATGTGCTGACCTTACTGCCAGCTGTACATTTCTGCTTCTTCTCTAGTGCCATTCTCTTTGTTGTTAAGCCATGGTTGGGATTGGGAAATGATCTGACTAAAAACTATCCCAGCAAACAAGAGATGCTCAGTTATACTAACTCATTGCCTAGCCTGGTAGGCACAGATATAGAATTGTCTGTCTGGCTGTGGTCCACAGTTAGATCAATTTAAATTGATCCCCAAACCACACCCTTAAAGCCTGAAAGGCCAACAGTAATGTGAGCTACTCAGGGAGAAGGTCTGCTATTTGAGAGTTCAAGCTGTAATAGGTCTCTTGAAAGAGTGCATTAACAGAGTTTGTTGCCCTTGAGGTACAAGTGCTGACTGCAGTTTTGCTCAAAAAGATTAATCAGAAGTTCAAAAGGCTTTAGCAGCAGGTATGAAATGCAGTTCATCCAGGAACAGTTTCAAAGCTTTGTCTTTGGCCTACCAGCTTCTTGTAGCATGAAGCAGGACCCCTACCAAAGTGTCTGGGAGCATAACAGACTGCTCTGCTTGCAGAGAAATACGGGCCAAGCTCCAACACTACAAACAGTGCTGTGTGAACAGTGATGCCTCAGGGGGGTTTGATTTTTGATTTTTAAATTTTTATAGATTTTAGAAGTAATTGTAATGAAATGTAGATTTTAGTGTACCAGTATTTCTAGCAGCTTAGGTCCAATGTTTATGCATACTAACCCTTATCCTTTATCAACCCATTAGATATTTAGTCTTGTTTTCAAGGCAGAAGGCTGAATTATATCTTAAGGCCTGTGCTATGAGACATAGACATAGGCAGAGTGGCCTCAAAGCCCAGAAACTGGAAGGCCTCCAAGTGCCCTGTGTGCAGCAAGGAAAATGAAGATAATGAAGAGGGGGTCCCAATATGCCCCCAGACTCAATTCCTGGTGGGGTGTGCTGAGGGCAGGATGGGGCAGGACCAAGGGAAGAGTGAAAAGAAGATTGGATGGACATTATTATAAAACCCAAGAGACCATGGTTTGGAGAAGCATTATCATGTATTCTTGAAGGCCCTAGGCCTGGACATTAAAGTTGACTACACTAAGTTGGCTGGAGTCCTGTTTTCTGTGGTTCTTGAGGCATCAATAGGCATAAGGATATCCTGTGTTTTCCTCAGTGATGTTGGGAAAAAAATGATCTTGAGTACTAACTTTAGCATTAGCCTGCCACGGTTGCTTTTCATAATAAGTACTGTGTGAAACACCCCCAGTTTTTCCATTTGCATTAGTCTCAGGACAGGAGATTTAGTCAGTAGATTAACTGCTGTTGCAATATTTCTCCACCAGGACTGGCAGTACTGTAGCTTGTTTACTTTAAGATTTACTTCTTTGTTATAACCCCTGGTACCTGCTCTTGAATCTTTGAGTATTCGTATACCTTCTTGCTTCCACTAAACGGCAGGAACTCATTTTATTGAAGAAGTAATAGTTAACATTTTTCCTTGCAAAATGAGTCATATTTATCCTTCTGTTGGTCTTTTGATTCCTAACGTGTACCACAATGTCCTAATGCTTCTCTGTGATAGCTTCCGAAATACTCATAGAGAATTCAAAATTGTCAGTCTCAACTCAGCTGAATTCTCATATCTTACTCTTAGCTGTGTGAACCAAAAAGCTAGACTACATATCTCTGCAGTAACTAAAAAACCTCCCCCAAAACCCCAACAAACTTTTTCCTCTGGGCTGCTTATTTTGGGATTTCATGAGAGTTTTCCTGTAGGCTGAAAGGTGAATGGTCTGGTTTTCTCTGAGACTTGCAGGTCCATGTTTTCAGTGACTTCTCCAACATATCTAATTAGGAACCTCAGGAAGTCATTCACAGAGCTAATTTCTGAGTCAGTTTACCACAGAGAGCTCAGTGTTGCTTTTGCCAAAGTGGAAAAATAGGTTGATGCTGCAGAGTTTCCGAGGGCAACAATGTTGAGTAGTTGCCTGAGAAGAAGGTGTTGAGAATTCAGGAGTGGGCTGGTTAGGAAATGGAAACAATGCTAATGTTGCTTCAGGGAGAAAATAAGAGTGAAGAACAAATCTGTAAAAGCTGAAACCGAGAAAATATTCAGATCTGCTCAGCAGCAAAGCGAATACATGCATGTAATAGACATTCTGACTACATTACAATTTAGGGGAAGGAGGGGTTTTTACGTGAAAAAAGTGGGGTTAAAGAAACACATGGCTAAATTTTGCAGCTATAATGTCCTGTTTCGAGATCTCTCCCAGCTTGTAATGATGAGCAGGAAGAGTAAAGGCTTGAAGCACAGTAGAGACCTATTGATATTCTTGCAGTTTATTATTGCAAGGCTGGTAAAGTTTAAAGAGCAAGTTACTTTGTGACACTATGAATCCATTTTAATTAAAAAGGAATTTTATCTTCCCTCTTTTTGCCGTTTTTCTGATTTACTATCCCTTTGCCTATTGTTACATTTATTGCCAGTTAATTATAGTTGACATGATGCTTTTTTTTTAATATTCTGTCTGTAACTAGTCTGTGTATTTTATGTTGATGGCAAATGTGAAATGTTTGCAGCATTTTTTCTTCTACCTCACTGCTAAATTTGATTTTTTTTCTGTTTTAAATTTATTAATTTATTTGTAGTTACTATTCCAGCCACAGATTGCATTCAGGCTTACCATCTGATCTCTCTTGCTTCAGTCTCACTAAGCCTTCTTGCTTTCTTTTGGATTATTCTCTGTTGCAAAGTAGGCACAGCCTGCTCTCTTACACTCAGTAGGTAAAACTCCTTCTATCTCTCAATTATATGCTGTTTCTCTCTTACATTACACACCCAAACTCACTGAGCATGATGGTCACAACTCTTGTCACAAGCTCCTCTCTGGTAATCCAGCCTTGATCCGTTTTGGATCACCTTCATCTTGGTGGCCAGCTCTTTTGTTTGGCTGATACTGCTTCTGCTAAAATTTTAATTGAGTTTTCTAGTGGTGTCTCAAGGTGTTTTTTGCAATCACTTCAGTCTAACAGCTGTTTATTATATTTAGAGTAATTCAACTTAAAATCTTGCATTAGATTTGCTTTTGGATGCTCTCCTCCCTGGTAGCTTCTTCAATGTATCTGTAGGTAGATTGTCTCTTTCCCCTGAATCTGTAGGATTTTCATCAGTTGAAAGTCTTTGACAGTTGAAGTTTTGCAGTGAATGCAGAATGGGAACATCTCAGGATCTGCTGTGATGTTCATATGGAGTTACTCTCTAAATAGTGTCCTGATACACCTCTCTTCCCTTTTCTTCCAGGTCTTACGGATCTGATCTGTTATTTGGGCATCAGTCACTCACAGATTTAATACCTTAATGGTGGTGCGTGCCCTGCTGTGCCCTCCCAGTCTGGCATTTCATCTGGTTCCTCTGACAACTCTACAGTCTCACATGTAGTGCTGGTTTTCTGAAACATTATGTGTGAAAATCAAAATATAAGATACATTGTTAGTGTGGGAGGAGCAGAACTGGAGCCTAGTTAAGAGCACATGAGGACTCCTGTGAAATAATTACCAGAAAAAAAGGAGCCGAGTATACCCAGATGTGGCTGACTCCCAGCTAGATCAGACGCCTCATTATTTCAAGCACCTTATTTCTCACATGTGCACTCCTGTTCAGAGGGAGGAGTCAGCACACTTGGCAGCTGGCCACGAAGAAGCTGAGGTAAATCCCACTCATCTTCACGTGGAGGAGCTTTCTCAAGTAGGTACACAGCTAGGTAGAGCTCCCTGGGTCTGCTGGTGCTCTTCCAAGGATATATTTTCCTCAGCTTGTCCTAACTTTTTGTTTTCTGGTCAGGGAGTCTAAAACCCCAAGTAAAAGCCACTCTTCCTCTCTAGTTTGAAGAATGAAGGACTCACAGTCATCTTAATTGATGCTGGGATCTGCCTGTGCCAAGTGCTGTCGCTGGGCTGGTGCAGAGCTGTGGGCAGAGCCAGGCTGCTCCTCTGGAGCCAGTGCTTGCTGTTACAGGGCTGCCGAGGGCTCCAGAGGCAGGAGCAGTGGGGCTCCCCGGGGCTGGCAACCAGGATCAGTCGCACCACTCCAGCCAGGCAGCAGAGCAGCCCAGGGACAGCCCAGAGCACATGAGCAAGTTTGTGGTAATGTGGCAAGTGTGGAGGCAAGGTGGGAAGCCATTCCACAGGGCTGGGTCAGGACAGGGTCTTGATCAGGTAACCAGGGTCAGGCATCACCCCATGATTGTGGGGCAGGTCCATGGGGTTGGGACAGGTCTGAGGTCAAGGCTGCATTCCAGCCCACAGCTGAGGATCCATGGACAGGCAGGGACATCCTTGCATCTGAAGACCCTGGGCCGAGCCAGAATGGGCGCCCAGGTCCGTGGCAGAGCTGGTGAGGGGGGGGGAGACGCAGAACAGTCAGGGCCAGCAAGGACTGTGCGGCATCAGCGCCCTGAAAGCCCAGCAAAGAGGCCTGGCGGCTGGAAGGAAGTGTGGGAAGAGGGACTCTCATCCTGTGGGAAGCAGGATGGTTTTGGTGGCATTGTCCAGGTGGGCTGGAGAAAGAATAGCACCAAAGTAGAGCAAAAAGATTAATTCGTTCCTCTCTGCTTGTTCTTAACTAGATGGGAAACATGCTGGCCAATAAAATTAATGAATGTGATGAGAAGTTGGCACATATGGATGCACAGAGAGGAATGGTTTAGGGAATTTTTTCCAGTCTTTGAAAAGAATAAATCATGTCTTTGTTTAGAAAATCAGGCTCTGTGCCCCTCATTCCCACCTCTAATACTTTAGCCTTAATTATTCGCTGTAACAAGTACTACTTTCTGTCCCTGCTATGAATTACATGAATTTCTTTTCTAAGCCCACATATTTACTTAATGTGTGAGGAATGGGAAAATGAAATGCCTTTGATCACATATTGCTCAAAGACAAAAGGATTAAAGAAACCCCTCCAGCTTAAAACTTTTTAATGAACATTTATTTTTGAAAGTTTTACTGGTGATTTGTCAGCTTTTGCTATGAATATATTTGGCTATTTTGTAAATAAAGTAAGGTGGAGCTTTTCTTAAGTACTGGGCTACATGGATTTTTATTGCCTGATTTTTCTCTTACCTCTGTGTTACTATAGAGGATCATGAAATATATCACCCTCTTCTCTCCCACCTTTTTTCTCAAATTCTCAACAATGCACTAATGAACAGAGAACCCAGGTTATGGTGCTTTGTCTTCTGAGACAATATTATGTTATTGTTTTTTAAATGCCAGTAATGGGGTTTCCTCTATTTAGCAAGTAAATTATTTTTGTTAATCTTTTATGATGGAGACAAATAGTCTTTCTTGTCACTCTCTCTGCCTTTATTTCTCTAAAAGAGAAGTTAATTCTTTGCTGAATTGCTGCAGTACAGGAGGACAGTAAAGAAGTATTTAACAAAAGAATCTTAGAAATTCATAGCTGTTGGAAAGTTTCCACTGAAAACCTTTCATTTTCTTGGGGTTACCGTGTGGTAATTAATGGGGCTTTTGTGACCACTTGGCCATTGGAAGAGGTCGTAGAACCTGTTTGTAAGCTGCAAATTGAACAGTTGAATGTCAATATGCTTCTCCGATGCCTTCGTGTTGTTCTTCATAGTCACAAAGAAGGTTTCTAAATAGATGGGTGTGTAGGCAGGTTATTTTCTAGACATGGGATAAATCATAGTAAAACAGCATCAAAAGGAACACTGCATTCTCTATATTTTTCTTGTCCTATTTTTGTCCTGAGTACAGGGTAATATTTAGCTGAAGCACTTAAATGCATTTAGCTGTGAATTTCTTTTGCAGGATAAGGGGAAGCATCTCAAGAACAGAACTGAGTCAAGTTATTTTCAGTATTGTACAAGGTAAGAAAAAATTCTGGCATTGCCCTTCTGGTCCACTGCATGTTATATATCACTTTTTTTCTTGAATTATCCTCAGGTTAATTGGTCAACTGTGTAGTTAGCTGTACTGTAATGGCCCAGTGTTAAGGAGTCTTGTGATTTTTAAGGAAGGGATTAACTGACTTTTCATGCCTTTTAGCATCTACAGTGCTCTGATGATCACAGCACCAGTGAGAACAGCAAGGTCATGAGCATCCTAAAAGGGCCAAGAAAATGAAAAGTCTAGGTTCTAGGAATATAGATTTTTTGGGGTTATTGTTATTAAATGTAAGAGATGAAAGACAGGGATCTGGATTACAGAGTTACAGAGGAATAATGTTAACTATGTTTAAAGACAGTGTTGATCAGTTGTCAAATGAAGCCTTTATTTCTTGGTGTGGATCTTATTACATGATGGTTATTACATTGACATGGTACTGATTCCTCAAGAAGAACAAAAGAACTACAGAAACCACCAAAAATCTGGTTTTGTTTGTCTTCCTTAACCAGCCCCTCTGACTCTCCAAAAAGACAGCTGAACTGATTTTTCTCTAATTAAAATATAAATCCCTTTTGGAACGATCTTGCTTGCTACATTTTTGCCAAGAAGGCATTATTATAATGGAGTTTTAATTGCAAATCTCTGAAAACAGGGCTATATAATAAGGTTGCTGCCAGTATGCTTGCAACAGAGTAGCCAGTGTGATGCTGTGGTAGATGCTGTGTGATCCAGTCTGCTCTGCCCTCTCCCTGTTTCCTTCCCTCCAAGTCTGGCAGGCCAAACCAGAAACAGCCCTTCATTGCATTTTGCTTTAGGGCTGGCTATATTAAGGAAACTGCCTTATGCAAAGCCTTGAGACTTTGCAGACCTATTGGACTATAGCATGGTATATTGTTTGAAAAAAAGAGGGTTTACTGCGTCTGGATACTAAACTAATCAATCCAGTATGGCTGTTTCATATGCTTAAGCCCATTACAACTTGGGTTGACCTCTTTCATCTTTGCTGAGGATATAGGGTATCATTAATGCCACCAGCTGCATTGTTTTTTTCCTAATATCAACAACAGAGGGAAAAAAAGAAAGAGGTTCTCTTGTTTTCCACTTAAATAGCTCTAGTATTGCCAAACAAATGCAAAACAGGCTTTTACAATAATAATATTTTCCCAAATGCCCTGTTAATTTTCAGTAAATCAAAATAAAATGTGTTATTGTTTATTAAGACATTGTGACCCATATGGATTCCAGATGATAAATGTTTCAATAAAATGCCGCAATTAGATGCAACTTTTCTATGTTTATACGAGTTTCAGGACAGGAATCATCATTTTAGTTGTGTCAGCAATTGGATTTTACTTAAAATGATGATAGTTTTTTAGACTTGCATCACACTTTTCACTTGAAACTACCCAAGGAGTCTTGAGCCATCTGGGAATAACTTTAATGCAAGAACGTTGTAGGCACATTGATCTAATTGCATGTTGCAACCTACACATTCTGGCTTGGAATGAGGATTTGTGGGCTTTATAGGCTACAGCTTCTGGGGAAATTGCATGTGAAAGGTGGCCCCTGATGCCCATTTTGTATTGGTCATACCACAATATATTGATGATTTTGACCACAGTAACTATATTATTCTGGTAAAATGGGTATGAAAAATCAACACAACTTTCTCTAAACAACAGCTAAATAAATGTCTCCTGTTGCTATACTTGCTATGTTACATCACACTCTTGTAGGGTTGAGGTTTTTTCCCAAGAATTTTAATTTACAGGAATGGTGAAAGGGATTCAGGTGTTTATGTCTAGGAGGAGGGTGTCTCAGAGCTGTAACTGAGCTTTAAATATGTGATTTCATCCAACAGTAATAATAACATAATCTGTATTCTATGATTTGTATTAACTGTCTGAAATAATCAAGATTTTTAACATTATGAAAAGTTGCATCTTAGGGACAAAACAGGAGCTGAAGAAATACCTTCTTTTCCCTCGACAATATTGTTACTAATACTTGTGAATATCCGTAAGAATTTTTTTCAACTCACATGTATTACAGAAAGATTATTCCTGATTATTTGCATGTCTGCACAGTAATTGCAAAAAAATAATTAACTTTGACTGTCATGAAAGAGTATGCATTTGAACTGAACTATATGGTCTTTGTAATGCAAATCTGGTAGAACATACATCATCTGATGGTCTTTCAGTGTAACTAATGAATAATAATGCTCTTCTGGACAGTACACATCTGAAGATGTTACTCTAAGAAAAATGATTTCTGTTTTTCCAGTGGCAGTTTGCGCAACTTTAACACCAAATCTTATTACGTGCTATACACACTGCAAATATCAGCTAATGCCATTAAAGGCCTTAGCTGCCTGCTGAAATTATTACAGTGCCACATTTCATTAACTGTTGTGTTTTGTACAAACCTTTCCTAACATTTTTGTCATATCTTTGCTTTCTCCTTTCTTATTTTTTACTTTAGGCAGTGATAATTTGAGTAATTTTGGGATTAATGACTCAGTTGTAAGATGCCACACTGCACTCATTCTTAGCTGTTTTTTCTTTTTCATGTCACCAAGGCCAGTGACACGAAGACATTCTAATATCTAATATTATGTTCTTCATATTCTTATCTGCATAGCCAAGGAAGAATTGTATGGTCAATATCTAGCTTGACTTTATCAAAAACTTGTTTGTCATTTATATTGCAGTATTGTCTCCTGCCTGTTTTTTCATGGTATCTGATATTCATAAATTGTATCTTTCACATTCAGTGACATTCAGAAATTAACTATATTGTCCTCTACACCATTCTTTGGCAGTGCTTTCTTGTATTTATTTGAAAATATATGGATGAACTATTTGATGGAACACAACTAAATTTGATGAAAACATAATTAAAACACCAAGAGGCAAGTCTCTTGACAGTAGGTCATCCTTTGGATAAAAGAAAACGTAGTAATGAAGAAAATAAGTTTTTACTGAATTCTTTGCATTAAAAAATTATCCCTATGATTGAGGTGTTGCTACATAAGGGGGAATTAATCAGCTGCCCTGTGTCACTCACCTACCATCCTGATTTCTTGTAATGCTAACCCACTGTATTTAATAAAGTTGCCTATTAAATATAAGTAGGTATTTTATATTTCTCTACCATTGCAGCTTGGTTTGTTTTAGCAGTGACACAACCTGTGTTGTGATCCTTGTGTTGCTTACTCTTTACATGGCATAGACTCATATTCTGCAACAAGGGTATTGCGTAGGCTGCTTACAAAAAGAAAGAATAAAATTAGACATGTAAACTTAAGCAAGATACTGTTTGTGCATGTTGACAATGTGAAAAGATTCTGCTTGACATGTTTTGGTTGCATCAGAGACAGTTTCATGCTGGATTTCCAGGCCAGAGATGTTACAGCAAGATATGAAATGCACAAGCTGGCCTTTATTTGCACCAGTTTATTCACCTTTTGCTAAGGTAATTAGAATTTTCAGCATTAGCATTAAAAATAAAAGTAAACGAAGCTTTGCTCAAGGAAGTTAGAGCAGGTCAGGTTCAGAACACACCATGTTAGAATTTTTGTATTTTACTTATGCATTTGTTGACTTTGTCACACACTTGCTGACATTCTTTATTTGCCCAGCACACACTTTCTTATTCTCTACTTTGTTTCCGTGATTTGTTTGTTTATCCGTTTCAGATGCTATTGGGCAAGTTACTGTTTAGAGGTAAGCAGAGTCTAGGGAAGATCGATTTCAAAGTGTGATCTCCATGCAGTTCTTACATATTTCATGGGTTTCTTTCTAATTTTCAGTATCTTTTGTGACAATCAGGTGTTTTAAATCAGTGAGGGATAGTTTTATTTTTACTGCAGAACGAGCACATGCTACCTTTGGACTGCTGAACATGTTGTAAATGGTATTTTCTTTAGGCAAGATGTGTTCTTTGAATACTTGCTTAAGTATCATGTTTTGTTTGTTTGTTTTTTCTCACTTGTCGTTTGAAGAAATGAGTTAATTAGACTGTAATATGAGCTATTTTGGTGGAGGCAACTGAACATTAGTTATTAATTTGTGATACAGATGAATCAGGGAGTCTTCATTTTAGTCCCAATGAAGAAGATGTAATCTACATATCCTAGATATCCAAGAGACTGTTTGTTGCAATCATTTAGAATTTTTTTTTTCCTGCAAGACTCATGGATAGAATGGAGTTTTGATGCTTATACTTGTTTGTGGGGTTTAGAAGAAATAAGCAGCTGAAGGAGATGTTTTGGGTGAAGGTAAAGCATATAGTTTTGGTAATGCATTGGGTCTAGAAGTCAGTATTGACTTTGTCTTGTAGGCACCTCAGACTGGCTGTCATGTGGGATGACACTGCACAGTGGTGACCATGGAGACAGGGACAGTATTGCTCAAAGGTGGATTATGTTGTTTAGTTTGTAAAGTGAATAGATCTTTCTTCATATCTTGCTTATACAGTGCATTGCTTGGAGGAATTCTTCATGGTGGAACATACTTGTTTCTAAAGCCTCTTTCATTTGGAGTCCACAAGGGATTTAAAGAAAACTAATTATTCTTCCTGAAACTCACCTGCCTTTTTGTTATTCTGGAGATAGCTTTGATGTGCTCTTTAAGAAATAGATAATTTTTTGCTTTCTTACAAATGCAATGTCACAGTAAGCTCTACATTACCTACTGACCTGAGACCACACTGCCAAGGGGTGAGCACTCATTTTCCGAGCTGGATGCTCCTGCTGCTCCCCTGCATTTGCTGCATTGGTCCTGTTACTGCTGAGTGGGCTGCATCACAACCCACTGATCCATCAGAGAAACTACTGTGCCAAAAAGAAGGGAAAATCATTTTCAGATGATTCCACTGATGTCATGGCAATATGCAGTGGAGCTTATAAAAGGCAAGGAGCAGGAAAATGGAGTCCATATATAGACTGATTTGCACATCTTGTGAAATTGCAGGGCTGGTTTGCACTATTTCTAGCCATTGAATGATATATTTTATACTAACTTATGTGTTAACAAACACTCATTTTGCATAAATATAAATAGTGTAAATTTCTGTATTTCTTTATTTTCACATTATTTCAATGAGATCAGTTTTAAAACTATTGTGGCCTTGAGTGCCCATTTTTTCTTTTAGTTTTACTCTAGCAACTTCAGAAAGGAATTCCACAATTAAATTATTGTTACAAGTTGTTTAATTACGTATTGTATTTCAAATATTTACTTTAAATACACAAATAATCTTCATATAACAGAAGCTCAGAGCATGAATAGAAATGTTGCTTTTTTCTTGTATGTACCTAAAGAAATTTACTGAGGAAAAATTCTCTTTCAGTCAAGCAAGACTGCTTTTTCTGCTTTATTTAAAAAAGCAGAACTTAGAGAAGGAAGTGATTATTATGTGCTCAGAAGCAAATGGGAAACAAATACACTGTCAAAATGAGCAATGTATACCAGATACTGAAGGATAGACCTAGTGGATGCCCAAATTAAACAATTTCATTAATGTGACTGTGCCTAGGTGCCTCAAAACCAATAGTGTTTGTGTTCCTCACCTGGTAATTAAGAGTAAAAAAGGAGAGTTCACAATTACCACTACTTTATTTCCAATCTTAATGTCATATAACTTTCCTAAGATCTAACTAGTAAGTGCACCTGAGTATGTATTTAGACAGGTTTTCTTATATATTATTTGGGCAATCTGACAGTGGTGAAACAAATGCACTGTGGAACAAATGACAAGCCATGTCTGTATGTCAGTGCTGTCCAACTGCTGTAAGACATGGCGGCAAAAGGACTGACAAATGGGGGAATGAGCAGGGTGAGGACAAGCACCTGGAATCTTTTGTATAATTTGCTCATGTAACCCTCTAAACCCAAACGTGCTGCTTATAGCTAGGAACAAGGTGAGGGAATAGAGCATGGTGGTCTGAAAACTGGGACTTCTGGTGGAGGGGGCTGTTGCTCTGGATGAACATCTAATTGTGAGCCCCTAGATCAGTGTGGTAAGGAAGCTTATGTCATCCATTAAAATACAAGCTGGAAGTGGAGAAGTGTTTTTAATTTCTGTAAAATGGCATTGGCAGACTACTCTGTACTGTTTTGATATCTTATTTAAAAGATGTATAAAGGTAAGAGATGGTACAGAACTTACCAAGATTATACTAGTAGAGAAGAAAATTCCTATACTGCCAGCTGTAGAAAGCCTAGTGTGTATAATTTTTTTTTAAGAAATTTAGACAAGACTGGCCGTGCAGAAGAAAGTAGAACATTGTAAATGTTTAGCTAGAATGATGGACTGCAAGCTGAAGTGAGACAAATGTTAAATTGCACTTACTACAGCATGAAACAAGTTACTAAGTGGAGTGGTTTCTCTGTACGCTTCATGTGTTTAAATCATGATCAGATGCTTTCTTGGGAAAATGTTGCTTAGAAAACATAAAATATTCTGTTCAATATAGAAGTTACTGGACCAAATTGAAATGCCTATTATAATAATACAACTCAAGGTGGTGTAATAGAAAATAGGTAATCCTTCCGGAGGTTTACTCTGCGACTTTCAGATCCTGGATCACAAACTCCTTTGCCTTGCATCACATACAGCCGTTTTCACCACTGCAAAGTGGAATTAATTCACTATTCTTATTTCTTCTCTGAGTAATCTGTAGAGCCTTCCTGCTAGTGGCCAGCTGATGCATTAACTGAGGGGCAGAGTTGACATCTTGCTGATGGATCCCAGTCTCAAAGATACATGAAGATTAAATTTAGTTAAATTTCACCAGTTGTCCTAAAATGTAGAGTGAGAATGTTTAGAAATAGTAACCTGCCTTGGGAAGGAAGAGGGTTATCTCCACGGAGACCATGAACAGTGATTTCACAGGACATTCTGACCTCGTTTTTCTGTCTGACAAGGGCAGATGGATGGTGTTTCCAGAGGAGGGCACAAAACTAAAGATTTCCTTTGCATCTATGTTATTTGGTCGGTTGTGTATGGATCTGTTTCTTGGGCCAGGATGAATTTTTGTTTGCATGTCATTTCTATTTGTTGTGGTTCATTTTGTATTTCTAGAGGCCATGGATTTCCAAATAGTATGTTAATATGTCTTAAAGACAGATGTTTTTAACAATATTAATTATTAAGAACTTAATGATTCTGTATTATATATACCATCTATACACTGAACAGTGATATATGGAAAGAAAGAATGTTATAGAGAAAATAGTACATTTTGTAATATAAGCAAATCAGCAATCAAAGGCTTGGTAGCATTTCCAGTGTAAGTTCCTTGAGTATTTCCAGGAATTGTATCAGTGGTTGAAAGAGTCACTTGGAGATTTAATAAAAGGCATGTTTGCAAACAACGTATAAGATGCATAAATTGATTTCGTCTGAATTCACGTTTTGACTTCTTTAGTACTTGTGAGTTTTCAGAATGAAATAAATTTTTCTTTCATGCTGCCTACTTCCAAAAGCTGAGGGATTTATTTTCAAAGATTTGTAGTTTGTAAGCTCTTAAATTTGGGACTAATATTGTTATTTAACCAAATTCTGTGTTAAGAAGAGAACCACCAACGTGAGGTGGGTATTCATTCCCTTAATAAGACAGTTATTCTACTGTTACAGGAGTGATTTTATTCTTTAAATATAGGACTATATTTATTTAAATAGAAATAAAAAGTTGATGATAATGTTGCTGAATTTTTGAAACACAGATCTTTTGAAATTCAGTGGATGTGTTACAGTTAACAAGTTATTATTCTACTTATAAAAACCTTTAGCTATGTTTTAAAGCAATTACAAGCTTTAAGATGAATAGGACATAGAGTTGGTTGGTTGAGTGGCATGGTTAAAAGTGAAGGAGCGATCATATTTTATTGTATTATTGATTTTACAGCCTAAGAACTTGGGTGCCTTTGTGAGAGTCTGTGGCAACTGCTTTGGTTTTATTTCCCAACTGTGGGCCTGACTATGCACCATTCTGGTGTTTGGAATGGCTTTGGGAAGGATATGTGTGGCACAAAACCTCTTGGAAGCTTTTCCAGCATTTTGGTCAGTTTCAGATTTCAGATACCTGCAAAGCACCTGCATACTCAAGTTCTTTCAACTTCTAGAGGTTTTTGGTTTGTTTGTTTATTTTTGTTTTTCGGATAATAACAAAAGACAGCCATCATCTACTTAGCACAGTTGAGTTGAGTGCAGCAGGGATAAGCACATCCAGGAACAATGAATGAGCCTCAGCCTGGCAAAATTACCCTTTGGGTTATGGTGTCTCCCTGTTGCATGCAGCTGTTGTTTGAAAACTTCAACTATAATTTATAGTTCTATCAATCCCTCTCTGATCACCACTGGCTACTGTATAACATCCCCCCTTTTGCCCCTCTCCCTCCCCCCAGTTTTGGGGTTTTTTTTGTAGTGTTGTGTGATGCTTGATAGTCGTTCGTGATATGTAGCCCACATTTTGCTGTCCCTGAAGTTACTGTATGTTGTAAAAACTTTGATATGTTAAGCTTTTTCTCAAATTTATCATAAAAGAAAACATTTCCCAAGATTAAAACTATTCCCCAGTCATGGAAATAGCGTGTGTGTAACTGTTTACACTGCACATACCAGCTGAATTGCTTGTTTTAGTTGTACTATTCAATGTCAAAGGTTTGCTGTTTAAAGGACTTCAAGAAATTTTTATGGTTAGTCAGTATCATCAAGTTAGTATTAAATACTAGACAAACTGGCAACAGCAAGATACTTAGGATATTTGATGGCTACATTGTTGCACTTGCTATCAGTTTCCCTTCCCAAACTGTGCTACTCATTACTGCCAACAGAACTGATGATAAATTTCAGCTTTATATTAGATTGAAATGTAGGGACTAAGGGCTTCATGGCAGCATTTTGTTATGTTCTATATAATGTTTTGCATTATATATTGTGTGAAAATTTGCTTTATAACCTTTATTCTTGTCATGATAATTTTTTTGGCTTTCCATTTTTTTTTTTTTTTGAGTATGCCACCTTTGAACTGTACAGTTTTTAGAATTCAATACAACAGTTGACTCATCACTGAAGATTGCTTCTCATGCAAACTTACACTGAAAAGGTACAGGTGGAAAAGTACATGTTTTCTGGGTTTGGTGTACTTAGATAACTCTTAAATCTTTTTTATTTTGTCTAATGCAAATAATGAATTAAAAAATCAAGAGGGGGCAATATTATTTTATAAGAAAATTGGGAATTAGAAATTAAAAATAGTTTAGATATTCTGCTTTTGTTTGTTCATAGATTTGGACTAGTCACTCTCTCTGTCTTAAAGCGCATGAGGATATGAAAGTGATTCCATAACACTGAGTTTCAGAAACATTGTAATAGTTGAAAGATGACAGAAAAAGTAATTTTAACAAATATTTTTTTCCTTTTAATTGTTTGTGTCATTACAATGTCAGAATTCATGGAAAAAACCCAAATAATTTGACAAACTCTCATAGTATTGAAAATAAAATAGAGGGAAGACATTGAAAAATATCTAAATATTCATATTTCTTTCGGATTCACTCAGAATTTTAAGAGTAGTGTTAACTTTTGATTTCCTTGCTCACCTTAAAGGAAATATATTCGTTCAAGTAAATATCAATTTCTCTGGTGCTGTTTATAAAGATTGGAAGCAGCACAGTTGATGGCTATTGCTATTCTTTTACTTGCCTCCAAAACCAATGTGATGTGTTGTTTTAAAAATAAATTAAATATTTTTTAGAAATGTAGACAATAATGTTGCATTATGCCATACCTTCTGATGCACTTATTAGAGCTTTGATGGTTGGTTCCATGCTTAGACAATTGTGAAATATGTTAAAACATAGTGCTTTTCTCTACAGCCTTTGAATGAAATCTTGTTATTTCTTACATTGTTAGTATAAAGCTATGCATTTCATAGAATTCTTTTTCAAATTCCTGTCGGGTTTTTAAACTGAAAATAGATTATCTTCTTTTATGAAGTATTCTGTCTTCTGAGTGAGTTTTCTTGCATACTTCAGTGAAAAATGTTGTGATCTGCTTTGTGTATTCAGATGTAGCTTAATTATTTAAACATAAAGACATATGCTGAGATTTAGGAAGGACTCCCTTCAGAACTCAGTATTATCGTTTTGTGCCAGTTTAAAAGTATCAATGATCAACTGGAGATCTGTGTTGCCCTTCAGTTAAAACACGCAAGACGTGTGGGATACAGTAAGCCAGATGTAACAATTAGGAGAACAGTTTAACTGCTCACAGTGCATACTATTTGTCACTGCATGGCCATTGAACAAGTAAAGTCAACCAGGGTTACACAGTCTCAAAAAAATCCTATTGAATTGAAAGTACAGTACCATTCACATTAATGTTAAACACTTCAATGAGGAAATTATGTAGGCATGGGTTAACTGCATCAACAATTAAGCAGAGGAAACAGAGTCAAACAGCTTAATAGAGGAAATGGAATAAGGGTCATAGAAAAGATTTTTCACCCTAATGACAAAAGGTGAAAATGCACCCTCCACCCTGAATGGTTTTGTTTGGAATCTCTAATTAATAGAGTTACAGTAAGGTTGAGAAGACAAAGCTTTTTTAATGAATCTAATATATTATGGCAAGAAAAAAGATCTTTGAATTATAAATATTTGATGTATAGGCTGCTTTAACAGTAATGTAAAATCAGTTAAAATATTTAATCATTTTCTTGAACACTACACCATGGACTTCCAGCTGCTTGGGAAGGCAGTTGCAAGAATTTTCCCTCAAAAGATGAATATGGGCCTTTCTGAACAGTGGGGTAAATGCTAATGATATTACAAAGTTCTATAGGTATATCCTGCTTGCCTGCAGGACGCACAGAGTGTCTACAGTTCAATTTGGTGTCACTGTTGTTGTTGGGAAGACTGTCTTTGGGTGATGCCTGCTCTTTAAGATTTCTGGAGTCTGTTTTGGCTACAGCACATGGGAGCTTGTGGTTGATTCTGCCTATGAAGTTTAGCCAAACTCTTACAGAACATTCAGTCTTACTCTGCTCTCATTCTGGATTAAGCAGAAGAGCATGGCTGCAAAGGGCCCTTTGCCTCTGAGCCCATGAGGCACCAGGGAACACAGCTGCCTATTTCCTGTCCTGTAGGACATCTAGAGGGTTGCCATGTTGGGCAGTGGAACCTCCTCTAGAGTGAGGTTGTAGAGTTGTCAAATTTATTCTTGTCTGAATTAGAGTCTGCCATGCCTTCAAGAGAGTATGTTGTGTGGCTGTAATGCACTTTTCTATATTTTCAGGCTGAAAATGTACAGGTGTGCCTAAGAGAACAGGTAGCTAGGAGAACAGTAGGGTGCTATGAAAGATTAATAGTAATAGTTTTTATTAAACAATCAGAGTTTATTTTTAAAAGAAGGCTTGTCAGGTTACAAGCTTGCTTTTCTCCTGTGGTACCTTGGTACCTTACAGGATATGTGCTTAGCAACAGCAAACATACCTGTGAAATGATTGTACTTGCTATCATTTTTTATCTATCTGCTTTGTATTTTGAATTTCTAGATTTCTTTCCTATGACCTAACTGTACAATATGAGTGGTACTTGGACAGATTTGAAATCCAGTCCTCTGTTTTGCTCTCCCATTGATGAATGGTTGTCTGTGTAAGTGCCTTTAGCTGGATTCATGTACTTGAGCAATGAAGTCAGAAGTGACTTGTGTGCTTAGAACTTCACAATTAGCCATTTACCAAAGTTATTTGAAAGCACTAATGGAATATAGAGTTGAGACCACACAAGTGGCCTCTATTCTTAGACAACTTTTGCATCAGTTTTGAGAATAAAGTCACAGGTTCCCTGGGATATAATTTTCTGATCACATCTGTATTGGAAGGGAATTCTGTAACAATTATTGGAGGTGTTAGTGACATTTACACTGTGGCTCACGGAATGTATGTTGGTGGTCTCTCAGAATCTTAATATTGATGAGATGTTGCTATGAGCTAAGTGCTAATTCAAAGCAAAAAAAATAGTTTGTGTTTTTGATATTACTTTTCTTCATACACATTTCATTTAAAGTTGTTGTGGAAGAAGAGGCAGAAATAGAGGAACACAAAAAAGTCCTTTGTAAATGGTAAATAGTATGCAAAGATTTGAAACTACTTTTAGCCTTAAGGGTTGGTACAGTCAGTATTTTAATGAACTGCTAATACTGGATGAGTTTTCTGTAGTCAGCTTCCAAGTAGGCAGTGTCTGGGAAGCTTTTCTTCTCCAGGTTATCTGGTTCTTCCAGGGGTCTTCAGGAAGTATTCCTTTAAGACAGGTGGCCTCTATTGCCTTATTGGATCCATTAAGAGATTATTTAAAATAGACCTTTCTGGACTTTTGAAAAGTGATTAGAGAAAAGAAAGGAAGTATTAGAGATTGTTAGAGTTTTCATAGATTCTGGATAGGGGAAATTTGGCCTGATTCAATCGGTTATTAATTGTTGTCTTTGTTAATGATGCAGATAATTTATTTTCATTCAATTTTTTGTTCCAGTAGAACTCATTATAAAAAATAACATTTCAGTGGTTAATCCAAGCCATCTGTTCTAGCACAGTAGATGGCGTGTCCTCAAGCACATTCATGTGCACGCACACTCCTGCCCTGTGGAGGGAGAGAGCATGTGGTGTGGAGAGATTCAGTCCTCAGGCAGTGACTCTACCTGTGGATGTAGGCAAATATCTAGAAAACAAACTTTGTGTAGAAGTACAACTTGTAGTGGGTCTCCTGTCCTTTTGTTGTTTCTTTTCATCCTGCTCTAAAGCTGCAGATATATTGTTTCCTGACTTTCTGCCAGAGCCCAGAATAAAGTCTCTGGCTACAAAGTGTGAGAGATTAAAAAGAGAATGACTTTTGAATGAGGAGGCTGCTTTAAATTATTCAGAGATCCTCCCTCTTCCTCTGTTTCTTTTCTTGATGTTTTGGATCAGCAGCACATTTCTAGCTGTAAATGTCTTTAGAAAATATGTTTTAAAGGAACAACTTCAGTGTGTAGGACTCTGAAACCAAAGCATAGAGGAGTAATTTTGCTTCCTTGTATGTAATATAATAGTCAAGTGTCTCATTTGGAAATATGAAAAATCACTAAATATATAAATTCTGTATAATCTTTTAAAATCCTTGTAAAGAAAAAAGATCCTTTTTGAGGTACAAACATGAGAATGAGACTTGCCACAGTAACTGGTTTAACTTCAAGCTTTGGCATCAGGGTTCATTTGCTGATCCTTTTGTCACTGAAAAAATGTGGTTTTCTATGAGCTCTTTAGGAAGAGAATACTCCCTGAGGGTGCTCAGGCATTTTGAAGAAAATAAAAACTGAGTTAAATCTTCACCCAAAACTTGAACTGGACCCAAACTTAACATTTCTTAAAGCTTGACAAGTTTGGAATGTTTCCTTCCTCTCCACCCTCATTACTTTTCATTTTCACGCTCCTCTGCGTTTCCAGGATCTGTCCAAGATGTGAGCTATGTGTCGCTGGAGTTCTGTACCAAAAAGGAGCAGTATTTCTGTGGTATATTTTGGCCTGCTTATAAGAAAAAAATTCCCACAGAACGTAAGGGGGAACTTGTCAGAATGCTGCTCAACTCTTTGAAAAAATCAAAATGTTTGGGTAATAATTTAGTAATAATAGCAATTGTTTATAATTTAAGAAAATGGTTTACAACAATTACCCCTCCTTTTCTGTGCCAGCTCTACTGCTGTTAATGTTACTATAATTACCTAATAGTGAGATTATTGTATATGTTTAGAATTTATGTACATAACTGCAGTGAACTCTAGCAAGGAATGAAGATTTAAAACAAGATGGGATAAGAAAACAAAACTTTCTCAAACCTATTACATTTGGTCATTCCTAATACTAGCCTGAGTTGAAAATTAAGAATTCTGCATACTCGACTGAGATGTCTAGGTGCTGTTCTTGTAACCCTAAATGAACTGAGAATCCGCCAACACACTCTCCACTTGCCTCTTGCACAATTTTCTCAGTATGTACTCTGCCAGTTTCTCAATGCAATAAAATCTTCAACATGTCAGACTCTGAGTGTAAACCTAAATAGCTCTGGCTTGCAGATATAAAACCAGTGAACTAAGCTCTTGAGAAATTCACCCTGTAAAACTTGCCTTGATACCTGGAGGTTTTTCCTTCTGAAATTCAGTAATATGAATTACTCCTACGAAGGTCTTGCAGTTATGTTGAGATGATGCATTGCTGTTCTAATAAAAGATAAAAATTAATAATAAAAAAGGATTTCGTTCTCAACTATAAATACTTTTGGGACTAGCAATCTTCACAGCCAGAAGGTACATTTACACTATGACAGCCTGTCTGACTCTTCTTGACAGCAGCTACCCTGAAATTGCTGTGGGCCTTTGGAAAAATTAACAGGTTTTGGTTTATTGGTTTTTAAATATTATTTCAAATAGTTACCTCATTTTTTCCCCATTCTGATTAGAGATGGTTGCCAACGTTTTCATTGGTTATCTGTAATATACCTCTTGAAATTGCTTTTCATTAGGTATGGAAATATACTTCTCAAATGCATGGATTTAACATAAGAAAAAAGTGGAAATTAGAGGAGGGAAATAACCTTCTGGGTTACTTGGGTTGATTCGATGCCATTGCATTGTTGGGAGCAGATGAGAGTTTGGGATAGGGGAGAAAGTGCTTTGTGTTAGTTATACCTGACTAAGAGATTTTACTTCTAGGCATTTTTTATCTTCTCTGATGAAGTTTGCTTGGCCAGAAACTTTATATCTTTGCATTTTAATGTACAGTGCTTACGCCAGGTCTGCAGAAATAAAGGTATGGATGTATTGCCATTTTGCTTCTTTACTGGTTCTGATGCTTTGCTGTGGGGGGTGATGGAACCAAGAAAAATGTTTCTTTTCCAGCCTCGTTTGCTTAGGCACAGATGGAGAATGGCAGCAGCCCATGAAGTCCATCAGCCAAACGTCCCTCTTGTGACTGAACATGCATTTTGAACATATCTAGAAAAGTGACATGGAAGGACAACCCAAAAAACACTGCCCTGTCCTCATTTATCTTAAGGGCCAACAATTTAAAATTAATTCTAAGTGGGTCTGCCATCTCTACAGGCACTTCCTCTTCCAGATAGCTATCTTCCCAGATTAACTGCTAATCACAGTTTTCCCTAGCTGTGTATATGGACAGATTCTTAGCTTTCACAAGTCTGCAGAGCTCTCTGAAAGAGTAAGTGCTATGTTGGTTTAGCTGAGATGGCAATTTTTCCTGCAGCATCAAATTAGCTTTTCCCAAGACATTGGCATTAACTATTTCTCTTGCCTTCCTCTAGACTTCTAAAAAAAAAAGATATCTGCCTTTTCAATTAAAATTCACACATCTTTGTATATAGAGGGAAAATTCACACAACCCAGTGTGAGCCATCTAATAAAGCTGAGGACTGTACAAAAACCAAGGGGTCTTTTTTGCTAAAGAAGGTATCTAATTATTAATAATGTGCAGTAACCCTTTTTGTCATAATTCCAGATATGATGATACTTCTGTCACTTGCATTTAAAAAATGTAGCTTGATTTGAGGATTTATACGGAATATCTCAAGGCCATTACATGAATCCTCAACGTTATATGGAATTCTATCAGTTTGAATAGAAACCCCTTGAAGAGAAGGCCTGGTACACATTTTTTAATGAAACCCAGCTTGGACTTGCTGGTTTATGAATAGGTGACCAAGCAGGTTTTTCCTTTGTTATTTTTGCAGTGTATTGTAGGCTAGAGTATGTTGATTTAGTACCCTTTGGCCACTTGGATCTTTACCCCACCAAGGCTCATTATTCTTGGGCCAGGTCCTGTGAGAGGTGATGAGCTCCCAAAAGAGGAAGTGGCACAAAGCAGAGCTGGTGGAGAATTCTTGTGTATATCATGCATTGAAGACACAGTATTTGATTGAAATGTTGAAGTAGTGAAATATTTCCAAACTGGAAATCAAAATTATTATTTTGCCTGCTTTAAAATTTAATAAGGAATTAAGATTGTATAATACACTTTATTTTTAAGAAATCACAAATGCAGTTGCTATGGGTGACTCCAACACTGGTTAAACCTGTGCAGTTTGGCAAACCAGAACACATAGAATGCCTGCTTGCTTTATGTATGAACAAAGCTGGATATATGTTCTATATAACTTATTAAATGATAAAGAAGTATTTATAAAGAGAAGAACAATGAAAAATTATGCCATATGCTCAAAATAATGATCAAGCATTTACCCTCACTCATGAGAAAATGTTGTGGATCCAAGCTTATCATTCCATATGGGCATGGATGAGAAAAGAAAACAATTGTGGGTGTTTCACTGGAGTGTAGAATTTTCTCTTCATTTTGGACAGAGAAAAAGAAAAAATTAATCAAATAAACAAGCTTTAAAAAAATAGTGTTCAAAATGAAAAGTGTCATTGCATTTATTATAGTGCAAATTCTTCACCTTTGACATTGATACCTTGCCAGTTACATATCTCAGATGCACTTACTGGTAAATAGATATAATTTATCACATTCTTTTAAAATTGTTTGGATAGAAGGCTTTTTCTTTTTTGAGGTTTCATTATTTAGGGAGAAAGAATTTGAAATTTATTTCTTTCTAATTTTGTAATGTAGGTTTAAGGTCCAAACTGTCAGCCAGTGTGGAAATTGGCAGGATTCCACTGGAGTCAGAAGAGCTCTGCCAGTTCACACCATCTGAGATGTCACCATTTATTTTACTTTTTGCTAATGATGCTGTATTAAAACATCACGATTGAATGCAGATAAATTATTTGTAATATAATCCCAAAGTTTTGTGCAGAAAATGTTTCTTTTATGTCACACAAAGTCTGACTTAAATTGCTCAAGTTAAGCTGAAAATGAAAAAAACATGAAATGGAAAACCCTAGAAAGAGAATTATTCTGTTTTATTATCTGAGTGCTTAGCACTTTGCCTGAATGATAATGTTTTTCTTAATATATAAGGCATAGTTTCTGCATGATTTCAGTTGTCTTTTCCTTCTTAAAAGAGAAATGAATATTTGGATAAGGTAGTGAAGCGATAAGGGGAACAAAAGAGGTATTTTTTGCCTCTTCAGAGATAATGAGGGAAAGCAAGTGCCCAGAACCAAGTGTCTCTGTCAAGCAGTCACTCTTTTAGGGTCCTAGGAAATAATAAAGTGGAAAAACAAACAAAACAACGCAGTGAAACAGAACCAACCCCCAAACCTTACCTGCCTAAAATAATGAAATAATCTTTATTCCCAGACAGTATTACAGTGCTCCCAACTTTCCTATCCAAACAAGATGTCAAGGTTTATATTGCTATAGTGATTCAAATACATGATCTTGGGAAAACATACAGAAGTAGCGTGGACCAATTAGGAAATTCTGTTTGATACTATGCCACAAAATTATTTTTCCAAAGATGAATTAATGGAATTTTTTTGTGAATTTCTTTGTCTCACTGATAAAGATTAATTTCAAATTCTACGCAAGACATGTAAATTGGTTTACTAGGAAACCAGAGGGATTAGCATTGTTTCCACAGTACATAGTCATGAGACAATCAGTTCTTCTTTACAATAAATAACTTGGTAGGGTTGGTAGGGTTATCGTTAAAGATTAATTTGAAGTTTAAATTTACCCAAACCTTACAGGAACTGGAGATTTCCTTATGGATTTAACAGATACTACAATAGCCACTGCTTTAACTGCAGATTGCTTAGTACTGTGCATACATATATTCTTTTTTACATGCAGGCATGCATTTTTCACACTTCGCCATGTGTTGTCACATCATATATATTTTCTCTGCACTAAATAGTACAGCTACCATTCATTTCCCCTCACACCTGTCTGTAAATTCCATGTTTTTTCCATGTGTACTTTTACTCTGGCCAGAAAAATAAAATAGCCTCACATTTATACATCAAGGTTTTGCCTTTACTTGGTAGTGGGATGTATTCTCAGTTTAGCTACCCTGAGTTAATTAGCAAGAGAGAAAATCCAGCCCAGAAGAAGCAGTTAGCTGGTTAAGCCAGTGTTAGAACAGTTAACTACTTCATGCTTGTGCAGCAGACTAAATTGCATCTGGGAAGGTGATAGTTAAGTGGAGGGTCAGCTGGTGGTACCAGAGCTATATTGCTTAGCAGTTCCTGAGCTGGGTGGTTTAAAGCCAGTACAAATACACGTAGATCCTGCTGCAGTCATGGCATGTTCATGGACATAATTATGTTTTTAAACATAACTGAGAAAAAGGCATGCCTGTTGCAAAGAAATTTCCCAGTGAATTTCTGTGTCTGTGCAGCCAGAGTTTCAAGCACAGCTGGAAAGCCAAGGCACAAGAAACGTGAACGTTCTGACAGCAGTGAGTTCAGCTGAGGCTCTTGGGGCGCTTCAGGTGCAGGAAGAGCTGGATTGGTGTTGGAGCTGGTGCATCTACTATCCAGGCTCCTGACTCCACAATATTGAGTCTGGACCCTGATAGCTTCAGCTTAGCACCAGTTCAGGGGTTTGGCACTTTGCTGTGGGGGTGTGAGGCCTTTCAATCCCCTGAGTATTAGAAAACCCCACTTAGTATAGCTGGCCAGAGCTGCACGAACTTGGGTCCCAGCGAGGAACCAGCCAGGGGCTGGTGGGTACTCTGCCAGTTCGCTGATGAATGTTTTGTTGAATCAGTGACATTTCTGAAAACACTTTAAATTTTGACAAATTTTCATTTTTAGCTTAGTCAGAAAATTCCTCAACAGTTCTATTTATGAATGTCTTGTGAGTATATTTATGTTTCTTTTGGGGCATAATTCAAATGAAGATTTTTTGAATAATTTTCCTTATTGAAAGATGAGCTAAATGCCTTCGACTTTTGCTTCATTACCACAGTCCTGAATTTGCACATCTACTGAAGAAATGCCAAACGTTAAATTTTGAGCTATCCTTATTAACACCAACTTATATCAATTGCTGTCTGAAGAGGAGTGTTTACTTAATACATTGGAAGAAATCAAATTGCCGATTCTCTCTGACTGAAAAAACCTTATTTGATTTTTTTCTTTAATCCCTGGTTTAGAGACTCACTAAAAGAAAAAGTATAGACAAGAGAAACCACAGGAACACGAGGGATGTTTTTAACTCAAGAGATATCAAGCCTGTAACTTTTGATTACTCAGGAATACATAGAAAAAAATCCAGATAAGATTAAAGAAAACCCAGAGGAAGTGAAGAATATTGTCTGCACTAATATGTTGGCTGAGTAATGAATAACTTAGCTTTGAATAACAATAAACATATTTTTAAACTTAGATCTAAACCCTTTAGTTTCCATACTCTCTCTTGTATTGTGTGCTCTGCAAACACATTCATGAGAGCAGCTCACTGTGAATGTGTGTGATCTGTAAATCACTCTCAAGTACCCTCTGTGCAAGTTTGTTCTCTTTTATCTTAGTTTCTAAATGGAAGCACTTTACATTATTTGAACATTCAAATCTCAGTACAGATTTTAAAATTTCAATTACTTTTAAATTCTTTAGTCTGATGTCTGTAGCATACTTCAAGGTGATTAGAATTAATTGTATCTACTTTTTACTGTTATCAGCAATTTGTCAATTTTTGGTGCACCTCATTAGTACTTCCTTGGGTATTTTAAGTTGCCCAGATTCTGCTCAGTGGTCACTGTTTTAGCTTTCTAATGTGGTTTATTCTTAATAGATCTCTTCAGGGTATAGTATCACTTTGGGTATATTTTGCAAAAAGAGTTTCCAAAATTCTGATATTTCTTATAAGTTCAATTGAACTGCTGGTGTGGTTGGTTTTTAGCCTGATAGCAGCCAGTGGCCCATGTGCATCTGTCTTTTACCAGGTGAATCTCTCACTGTATTTTTATAATGGTCTTCTATTCTCTTCATAAGGCAGTTAAATGCCGCCCTGATGCCTGATTCTGTCAGATCTCAGAAGCTCAGCAGGGTCAGCCCCGGTCAGTACTTGGATGGGAGACCTCCTGGGAATCCTGGGGGCTGTAGGCTCTAGTCCTGAGGACTTCACTGTCACCGTCCAAGCTCGCTCGGCCGTGGCAGATGAACCTCAGGAGTTAAAGGGTGGGGCCAGTTCTGTGCATGCTGTGCCTCACCTAAAAAATTCACTGCACAGGCTCGAAGGACACACCCACGTGGGGAGAGCCCTTCCCAAGTCTTCGTTTGTGAAGCGAGCCATGATGATGATTATCTTCATATCCTGTTATCATAAATGTTCAGATTATGCACTCACTGGGGATCCAAAAGCATGATGATCTCAAAGTTACCTTGCAATATGTGTGTGCTGCCTTCCTCTTGTCCATATCTGTTTGTCTGTTTCTGGAAAGAAGGTATAATATAGATCAGCTTCTTTACAGAAAGATCCACTGGAGAAGAAAAAGGTACCTGCATCTGTCCTTCCCATGGCTGTAGGAAGCTCTTTTATTTCAGAGAAATTCACTGTGCGAGTCACTGCTGCCTTTTCCCATTGTACATTACTGTGACAAAATTAATTTTCATATGGTTTTATCCCATTGATGTTTCTTTTGTTAGGTTTGAATTTGGTTTCACATCTTAATCTTTCTGGGCTGTATCTGTGCATTTCATATTCTATGTTCTTGTATAAAGAATTTTTTTCTGCACAAAGAATCCTTGGTATTTTGTGACTTATTCCTTCAGAATATTGTAATTTATAGAAGAACCTAACGGGAGTTACTCTTACACCACCTCAATTATAATTATTGTAAAAGGCAAATTAGTGCAATTTTCTTTCAGTTTAATAATTTCCATGCTATTTTCTGGCTCTAAATCTTTGGTGAACTCTCCCAAAACAGAGGAAATATTCAGAATTCCGTTTCATTTAAAGAATGTCTGAATAGATAAGATTTTTATTTTTTAAAAGAAACTCAGTCTCTGTATAGTTCTGAAATGAGCTTTGCTTTTTAAGACTAACACAAGAGCATGCCACACAAACACAGGCAGAGATATGCATACGAAATGGGAAAGGATTTGTGCTGATACTGTGCCACAAAGGCTTGTTCCAGGTTCTTTGAGGTGAATATCATATGCTTACTTCCATGGAAGTAATGGAAAAGTTCACATATTTTATTAAATTTTTCTTTGTACGTTCAGTTGAAAAAGAATGCTCACAGAATTTCTTTTTGCCCACAGTTAATGCTTCTTTCAATAGCAGCACTCTGAATGTGCACACGTTACATTCTGAAGGTGTATGGCCTCCTGGGTGGTATGTTACAGCAGTCATCAAAGAACGTAGGACTTCCCCAAAAGAAAAATTTCCCCATCTTCATCAGTTTCTCCACTGAGAACTGTGTGGTCACTTTATCCTGGCCTGAAGAACTCCTCTGTTTCAAGTCTTTCCTGGTCTTGATGGGTAAACTTTTTTGTGTCACTAAGCTGCTGTTTTTTCTCCTGTCTTTTCTGTCACCCTTCCCAATCACATATGGTCTAATGGAATGGTGGTAGATATCAAGCACTTAGATCTTCCTTGATCCAGATTTACTTGTACAAAACCAGCTTGGTGACCATCCACTCAATATAGGTCCTTGGAAATCTTAAAAGCTGCATGATTTGAAGTTACTCTTTTCTGGCTAAGAAATTGTCATAGATCAGCAAATTATCTGCTGAAATCAGAAAGAATTCATGGTATGGTAGATCATGCAGAGCTTTGAGTTTTTGAAAGTTTTGATTTTGAAAAGACTTGTATATTAGTTGAATTTGAAATAGACTAATCTGTTAAGCAGTTTTAAGGTCTACATCATAATAACTTAAATGCCTGTTTTAGCGATTTGTCTTCATTTGTTTCTTATTTTATGACATTGAATGTTCTTGGAGATTATTTCCTATTTAATCACCAAAATGTTGAACTTTTGGGGGACCCTCTTGGTTCTCTTAAGGACACAGAATATCCCTTTGAACTCTTAACGTGCCTGAAAATGCCTGTTCAATAGTTTCAGACTGTCTGTTGTCAAGACTCCTGGTAGTGGATGTATTCCATTGTCATAAGATAATTTGTGTTTGTTCAGGAACTTCCTCTGGCACACTAGAAGTATTCGAGGCTGCCTTGGTAACTGCTGAGCTTCCTCCTCTTTCCTAGGGGCAAGTCTAGTCAGCAGAATAATGAACATAAACCTTCTTTGTCCCAAATGGGTGGCACCATGTCTTCATCTTGCTGGTGGGCTTTTTCAGCTTAGTCTGCCAGAACATAACTAATGTTATCTACCTTATGGATTAGTCCTTAAGGAGAATTTATTTACTTAAGTTTAGTTCTGATTCTTTCAGACACTGTGTTCACTGAAATACCCATGGCCTGCTGGCTTTCTTCTTGTTCCTGGAGTTCTCAGACTCTTGAGCCTTCGCATTGTAAAGGAATGGAGGAACAGTTCCTGCTTTTTCCTATTGTATGATCTAGTTTGGGAACACTAGGAAGCTTAAGATCAAAGACATGGTCTTAAAGAGGAGTATTCCTGAAAATTAGCTAGTTTTATATTTATCTGGAAGTACATCTGGACTTACAGTACAAGTCATAGTGAAGGCTGTAAGAATTTCAGACTTCATATAATTAATGGCATTTTGGTGGTTTTTTTTTTTTTTGCTTTTTTCTTTAATTTTGGTTATGGCTTTTCTGTTAAAATAGTGGCTTATCTTAAAGATGAATTATGAACACTGACAGTGAATTTTGTCTTAGAAAAGGACTAGTACCATTTTGAAGAAATTATGTCTACTTTAAAAACAAAGCTTTAGTTAAATGTTATTAATTTTGTGGCTGTCCTGTTTGGAAATAAGTACATACATTTCCATGCTGATGAATGATTCTGTTGGCTGCTTGCCTGTGAAAGGCAAGTAACATTTTGTTTGTGTGTATGTAATGAGCTGTTGGAGCCAAGTTCTGAGACTTGCTGGGAGTGAAAGATGTGCTGTAAATATAACATAGGTTTTAGGATTTTGTTTAAAGTCTCAAAATATGCCTAAGACCATGATAACAACAAAATTGCTATGAAAATGCGTGTAGGGAAAGGTATGTAAAGAGATATTTCATATATTTGTCAAAGAAAGCCAAGTCATCATACCATTAGTAATTACTATAATGAAAGGTGTGCAGAAACCATGAACTAGTATTTGTACACAGAATTCAACCACTTCTTGATTTAGACATCTCAAAACTTTTGGGTTCAGGTCTTGGGAATGGACATGTAGCCAATGTTATATTTGTATTTCCTTTCCTAGAAGCTAAATCGTGAACTTGTGGTGAAGATCTGTCCAATTACAGAACAAACTTTATTATTTAGTTTTGATTACTTAACAATGCTCTTAGTTTGTCTTAGCAAATTTTAGCATGGATTCAGTCATAACTAGAGATGTTGCCATTTTACTTTCAAGTAAATCCTATTTCCTCTCTGTTTGTCTGTGTGGATGTCAAAAAGTGCATTCTGTGGGTGTTGATAGTTGCGAAAAGATTATTACTATGATTCTGAAAATCCTTCCTTATGCTAGATATATTATCCTGGCAACTGGAGCTGTCAGATCTGATAGCAGATGTAGAAAGGGTCACTTCTAGCACAGAAACAATTTGGATTGTTTTGCAGAGATTTTGTCCTCTTTTCAAAATTGTGATTTGTTTGTATCCTTCTTGACATATATTTAAAGGATGCATTTCAGCATGTTTATTTTCTGGTATAGATTGCTTGTCACCATTAGTTTTTTGTTATGACAGCAGAGATTATACATCTTCTGACCAGCTCTCTGTCTGGTTTTCAGTTCTGTTAGAAACATCTCTTTTTGTCTTAACTGTATAAATTTTTACTTCTAATTCTGTGAGCTTTATGCTCTTTTTGTCTTAGAAAAATTAATCAAGCAATGAGATTTAATATTTCTTAATGTCTACCATTGCATTTTTGTCTGTAATTTCCCTACCTTGCATTCCATGCTAGTGCCACATATACAGTCTATCCAGGCAGAAAGGAATTTATTCTTTCAAATTTTTCATATTTTATATACAACATTTAAACATCCTTCTCCATAATCCTTATTTTACTGTATTATAAACATCAGTTCCATAGGTGTGCTTCCTGATCTTTTAAACACATCAACACCACTGAGGTCAAAATAAAGGTGTGTTGTATTTCCTTGCCATTATATGAAATTTAGATTTCAGTTTTTGTTTTCATTACAGTTAACAAGCACCCAGGAGGCAGGTTAGTCTGCTGGGCCAGAGTTGGTGTGTGCCATGTGTTCTGCTTAGTGCAGAGGCGTGTGGAATTTATTTAATTACAGTCCCAGCCTGCAGAGCTGCATCTTCTAAGTCAAGCTTTAGAGCTGGCTGCTTTTAGCGCCCTATAAGGCTCCATCTAGGTCCTAGATGTGTCTCCAAAGTCATAATGTTTCCTAACTTCCTGATTTGCCAGCTCATGAGACCTTTATGGCCATGGAAAACACAGAGCACACAGAGCTCAGAGACTTAACATAGTTGTTAAAACAGTCATTTTCATATTAGCACAATGTCATCAGCATGGACACTTGCTTTTGTAGCAGATTTCTTAAAACTGCTGCTGCCAAAACCTGCTGTGTTATCTAAATGACTACAGATCCATTCTCTTGAAAACTATCAGCAATCCAAGAAGCCAGAAGACTGGAGGTGCCATTTCACATATGCCATTCTCAAAGCTAAAAGAGAAAGTACTTTACTGACATCCATGGGTTGTTAACACATTTAAGAAAAACAGCTACATTTTATTGAGAATTTGAAAACTTTTATTAATTAACAAACATTAATTGACATGGAAATGTTAAGTATTTCACGTTATAGGTGATCCTTCATGTAATGTACATTAGAAGAGACATCTCTCAGTCTATTAAAGTCAGTGTTATTATCCACATGCATTTTTAAACATTAAATAAATCTTCCCATAAACCATAAATAATGTAGCTAGATTTTGACTTTTCTGAAAGTCCCTGTGAAAGTGAAAAACGTCAATTTATAGTATTTTTGGCTGGCTTCTACATGTAAGCTGAAGATTTTAAACAAGGTTAGTTTCTGTTTGCAAGATCATGGATTCTCACCAAACACTGTTGGTTTGCCACTGTCTGAGTTTCTAAATTTAGAAGCTCTGTACCGAAGGAGTGAGACCAACCTGTGAAGTGAGAGCAACTCTCACAGTTGGGATGTGGGGCTCAGTGTGCAGCGTAATATCCAGTGTAAGAGATGATCTGTTCTCTGCCAAGCCATTTCTAGTTCCTTGGAAAGTGCATCCAGCTTCTCTGTGTATGCTAATGGCACACAGGAAAAAGGGAGAAGAAAAAACTTGTCATTTCTGAAAGATTGTTCCACTTATGAGGATGAATATAAAAGGAGTATTCTAAATGTAGTCTCCTTTATAGAGCAGAAAATATAAAGGCAATATACTAATGTTCAGCAAAGAATGAAATAGTGGGGTGGTATTGTTCTGGTTGTGTTAGGGACAGGAAGAAACATAGGTGCAGCTGCTAAATGTAACAGCCACCTTCTGTTAAGCTGAATAAGGGAACAGTTAAATGCATCTGTGTTTAGAGATAGTTGAAAATATTGAAACAACCCCTAAAAATTCCGTTCATGCATAATGCTATTCATTATTCTGCTGGAGCAGTTTCCCAGCGAGCTGCGAGATAGAGTTAAATGCAGTTACATACAGAGTTTGGGGAAGGACTTGGGCTGCAGCTGGGTGTCAGTGCATGTGAGGAGAAAGGCAAACATGCTCCAGGAGCACACAGGAAAGGAACAAGAAAGCTCCAGGTGCAACCAAAGAAGCAGTTATACTGCAAGCTAAGAGAGTTTTACGTAAACTACCTGCTAAAAAGCGAAGCTCTGAGCGAGGAAGCTGTCTCCTGCTGCTCGATTCCTGTTGTGTTCAAGAAAATTGGGCTTTAACATACAATTTACTGTGGATTGCACTGAAGAAAATTCAGGACTCCATCATCATTTCCTCCTCTTGAGAGAAACAAGGACTTAGAGCCTGAATTTTGCATAGATACGTAGGTCAAAAGGTTGACAGCATCTTGTTTTAATACTGGTGTTTGTTTACTGGATATTGATAAAGGAATAAACAGGCCACAAACATGCATTAGACCCTCTGTCAAGAGATTGGTCCTGTTCCAAAACACTGTTTTATGCAGGCAAGACAAACCAAAGGTGTAAGGAAGTATATGGTGTATGAGATGAGTGAGCACTGAAGTTTTTACTGAGCATTTCTGACTCTTCAGGGTCTCTGCCACCATTCTTATTCCTTGCAACCTCTCTGTCCACACTCTTTTTTTTCCCTCAAAAACCATTTGTTGACTGAGATGTCACTGACTGGCTCCTGATTTCCAGAAGGCAATCATCAACTGTACTTGCTGTGTTTCCAGTTTAAATTAATGAAAATAATTGAACTGCTAACAGTATTATAGTGCTGTAGCTTCCCACTGATATTGTATTTTTACTTATTTAATATATCCCAAGCTGATTTATTAGCTATTCTCAATATAATTAAAAATGAAACAGACCCCCTTTTTAATAGAAATATGATTTAGATACTGGGAAGCTTGTAAGCCACAAGGTGGAAGTGGTTCTGCCCCTCCTTAAAAGGTAATTTAAAATGCACAAAAATGTGAAGCTTGCTTGTTGCCAGTGTAGGAAGTGAGCATAGTTATGACTTTGCAGCTGTTTCTGCTAAAGAAAACAAACAAATAAACAAACAATAAGACTCTCACTTTTTATTGCACCTAAAAAGAAGTGTGCTCAAAAGGAATACGTTTATGCTGGAAAGAAGCAGCCATAACCAAGGTATTGCTGTCCTATCAAATGTGCCAAGCACATTCACAGCTGTGCAACTGTGAGGACAAAAGGCCTTTTTCTCACCATCTATTGCTGATTGATTAAGCTGGGGGAAAAAACTCAACAATGGAAAGAGTTTTGGCTCTTACAAATCTGTGTTAGGTGTTATGTATCTGCATACATGGAATTGTGGCCTTGTTACTGTACTAGGCCAGAGGTAAAATGCTTAGCTCAAAAAAACCCAACCCCAAAACACCCAACCCCCAAATTCCCAAACAAATATTTCCACTCAGTAAGAGGAGTCCATTTTTTTGTTTTGTTTTGTTTTGTTTTCTAAATGCTCAACAGTTTATCATGTGTCTGTCTTCTTTTGTTCTCTACCATAATTTGTTTTTATTGCATAACCTCTGGATCGTTAAGAACATGTGTTCATTTTATTATTTTTTTAAAGAAAATTCCTTGGAGTGGAGATTAGTACCTTGCTAATACAAAACTGTCAGTATGTCACTTTTTTATGTGCCTATGTGATGTACAGTAGAAAAATAATATCACAGGTCAAAATAGTTGTGACAAATACTGAGCTACAATGTAGTTTGGGCTGAGTTTCATGCAGAAGGCTCATCTGGTGAACAAAAGCTTCCCAGATTGTTTTCAAATAACCTGAGTTACTCTTTAGATTAGAACAACTCACTATTTTAAATTGAAGAATGCAATGTACATAAAGTCTTATTCTTCCTTCTTTATGTGGTGCTCACTTAACATAAGTGCAGTCAAAATATCTGGTCAGCCTCTATATAATTTGATGTCCAGAGGTATGTAGAAGTCAGGAAAAAATATGAAGACTATTAATTGTATGACTCATTCATAAAATACGTATTTTGTTATGCTTTTAATGAAGCACTTACCAGAGAAGTAGTAGGAACAAATATTTCTGTCTCCTGATGATCTTTTTTCCCCTTGTTATAGTCACCTGCAGTTCAGACACTGTTATCGTTAAGTACCCAGAAACAAAACATGTATAGTACAACAATACATTCTTTATTTGTAAAATGAGTCACATTGCTTCTATCCTGCTTCCCACAGATCAGAGCTTTAATAGGGATATAAATAAGAAACTTAACATATGTGACCTTCTGACCACAGAGTGTTAAATTCCAGGGACTATATTGCCCCACCACTTATTTCTTTTATTCAAACGTGTATTCATCATAGTTCTGTCGGAAACTGTGTGATTTACAATTTATATTAGGTTCTGATATGAATTACATTCAGATACAGGGAGAGGAAAATTGTGGAGGAGCAATTCTTGCTAAGGATGTTGAAAACAGTTTCCACTTAACCTTCAAATGTGGTGGAAATGACACAATTGTATTTATGTAAAGTTTTATCTTTGGGAAACATCTGCTTCTGTAAAAAAACTTATTGTTTTTTCTGTCCAATCTAATAGCTTGTGTTAACATTTGGATCTTGAAATGTACAACTCCACAAATGCATTGCCATTGTGACTTGACTAATGTTGGCTGCCAATACAAGTATTGCTTATTCTGTGCAAAAAGTCATGCAATAGACCCACAGAAATGCTACTGTGACACAGGTCCAAATAAGGTTTTGTAGCTTGGAAATGTTCTGATATTTATTATAACTTCTTCTTATTTTCTTGGCATTTGAAATACAGGCAGGCACTATCATAAGTATAGTTTGTTCTTCAATGTTTTTAAATAGTCATTTTATCTCAGTTTAATTAAAACATTTCAAAGAAAATGAACAAATAGTATAAATTTCTGTTTCAAACCTACTGTCAAGATGTACTAAGAATTGTATAGAAGAAAAAATCGTCTGAGACCTCCAGTTCAATTCCACCGTGTTATGAGTCCCAGCTGTTCAAAGAGAAGTTTATTGTGCTTTATGAGCTACTTCTTCAGCCTATAGATTTTTGGTATTTCATCCAGAGTTTCTCCATGCACACAAAAACCCTTTTGAATTTCACAAGCTTCTATTTTGATGCAATTGCTCTGATCATCACAAAACATGGTGGCTGTAAGACTTTTCAGAATACAGTTCAACATCACTATTCAGTAATTGCTAATAAAAAAGCCTAGGACCAGCAGAAAAATTGATTTAATGCAGGAGAGAACTTTCAGCCAGTTCACTTTCTACTCTTAGATAGTCATGAAATCATATGGAGGATGTACTTGTTTGTAGTGTGTTAAATACTGCTTCAAAAAACCCTAAAGACAGGAACCACAGATGCAGAGGATGAAGGATTTGCTGTTATGTCTGCTTGCAGAATGAAAGCTTACATTAGGGCCTGTGTTTTGGAATCAAAATCATGAGGCTCAAAGCCTGCTTACCAGATGACTTTTAGTTCTTCTGATAATGGTGCCTGAGGTGTATAAAATGCATTATGGAGCACAAAACTCCGAGAACAATTAGCATTAATTGGCTTATCAACAGATATTTGAAGTGTTTGTAGAACTTTTGGGAAAGGAGGTATTAAGTTTTTTTTTTAATTTCTGAAAAACATTTTGGGCAAATTGTGATAATGTTCTCTTAAAAAAAAACATAGCAAGAGACAGCAATTTTTATAACATCTGTGTCAGTGTTGGGAAGAAATTCCCACTGGAAGTAAGTCAACTTAGAGAAGTTGGGAATGAATTCTTCAAAATTCATATTTACTAGTTAAATTTTATGCATATCTATTATTATGTAAGCATATAGCTTTTTTTTTTTTCCCTCAAATGAAAAGGGGATAGAATTTTTGTTTGTTAGTTTTTTTGTTTGTTTGTTTGGTTTTTTAAAAATAGTTCATGGTTGAGTTGACTGAATTTTGTAGTGAAAATACAGCATTCTAGATATTATGCCTGAAGAAATCTACCTTTATTAAACTTAGTGTTTAAAAGAGGGTTGAAACACTCAGAGGATTTTTCCTTTGTGCCAAATTGACTTTTGGCTGAAACTAAACTTAGTGTTCTGCTGCTGCATGGTGAGGAGCACCCCTGGTTTCTGGTGTGTTGTGGGAGCAGTAGCACAGAAATGTGAAATAAAGTTGTGCTGGTCTCTGGTCTCCTATAAAGCAGAATGATGGAGCAAATTCTTGTGATATACCACAGTCATTAGAAAGTGGTGTCTGTGGGGAGAGGGAAAAATATGTATTTGTCAATGCACTCTAGGCTTCAACTTTTGAAGTCAGGGGACTGGCTCAGTCTTACTCAGGCTCCCTTCTTAATACAGCCATAATATTTCTGTCCTATAAGGATCCCAAACTTTATTGGGTTTTCTGTGGTTCCATCCATAATCTTAAAACTGCCTTTTGCTCCTAACCTATCCTGACATCGACTGGAAGGATCAAGAATTAACCCCAGTGACACTGCTTAAAGCAATATAATAACACTTTCATTCAAACAGAGAAAGGTTGTTGACATTATTTAGGAGTACCTGTCTTTGGGACATTGTGTAGGCATATTTTTCTGTACAGTAGCACCATTTTTTTAATGCCCATTGTCTAAATATGCAGATTAATATCTCAAATGGGTTTGACTTTGCCTTTCTCAAAGACCAAGCACTTGTCCTTCAGTGTTGCTACTGATATTTGCATATGTGCTTTCTATTTATTAGAGTCGGTTGGGTGTTCCTTTTGCATGAGTTAACTTTGCTCATTTGGCATTCCCATTTTTTTCTGGATGCAGTCTATCCAATTAAGGTAAGCAGCTCAGAGTCAGCTCCTCCCCTACCTCCCAGGTTAAGAGAGCAAACCCTGCTTTCCTCATGTGGACCAAACACTTCATGTTGTTGCAGTATATCCTTCAGTCTATTTTAGGATATCTGACTAGCCCAGCACCATCAAGATGACACCCTAATACAAGCCCTTCTGTAGGTATTGGCATGGCATTGAAGCTTAAATCATGACTTGTCAGCATTTGTATCTTGCTGAGAGTCACCTTCACTGATGAAATTTTACTGCTATTAGTCCTTCTGAGTCTGTCCTACTCTGTGAAAGGTCTGAGGGCATAGGAGTTGCTTTCCCTAACTCTTAACTGATTATTTTTTGGGAGGGGAAGAAAATTGGAGGAGTGACTAAAGTTCAGACTGAAGTTTACCTTAGTTAAAATGAAAAAGAAATTGGAGGCAAAAGTGGTCTGGAGAAATTGGCCAAATGCTTAATTTTTGAAATGAAACTTTCACATTGCCTACTATTGCTAAATTCAGCAGATGTAAAACTTCCTTGTTTGATTTCATTACTTTCTTCGAATGATCATGTTCTTGAACTGCCCTTGCTTATCTTATGTATGCAGTTAATGCTGCCCACACCACCTTTTCTGAGGAAGGTGGCTCTTGTCTGCTGAAGGTTTTGTCACTGAGCATTCTTTTGGCTATCTGTACCCCTTTTCTATCTGTGTCTTCCTCCAGTTATTCCCATTTCCTTAAGTTCTGTATCCGTTTTCCTTATCTATTAAACAGCTGATACATAAATAATTTATGAAAGCATTCAGATTTTTGAGGGTACATTCAATTATACACGTATAAATTAAGTGTTACTATATTTAATTAATGATTAATAGTTTTATATATTTATATATTTGCATAGGTATGTCAGTATTTTCTGGCTGTCATAACTTTAAAATCAGATTTGGAGACTTTTCAAATGGAAAATTATTTTTACAGTGTTCTCTTATAAATACATGATAGCAAACTTTCTAATGCAGTTTTACACACTGTTCTACAGAGGCTTTGGCTGTTATTGATTACGAAGTGTTCATGAGCAGTTGACATTAGAAAAAAAGGATAGAAGTACAATTAAGCAGATTTTAATCCTCCCCTTTTGAGAGATTATAAGAGACCATTAAAAGTGGTTGCTTGTTTACCTTGAAGATTCTCCAGTGGATGTTTTTGAAAATTTTTATGCTGTTGTCTCTGTACTGTGGAGAAAGAAATGTGACAAGGCTTCTGTATATACAAGTAATAGCATTGGTAGCTATTACCCCTTCTAGCCTCTCCTCTTAACAAAAATGTTCCAAACATTTTATTAGGATGTCACTTTCCTTATAAACACCTTAATTTTTGTAATCTCAAACCTGGGCATCAACCACGCATGATGTCTGAATAGTGATTGGAAATTTAACTTTGTGCGCGGTTGGAGGGATCATTTCCCTGTGAACACACTCAGTCATGTGCCAGTCCAGTGTTTAGGCAATACAGTCACTCAATGCTCTATATTGCCCTTTGTATTGGAATAATTAACAGGTGTTAATTTTGAAACAAAACCTTAATTGATTTTTGGTCAACTTTTTTTCTTTCACCAAAAGGCTGAGGCAGAGAGCCTTCTAGCATAGACATGTAGGAACTAATGACAAAGATGAATTCAGCAGGAGCTGCTGACTTGTAAATACATAGTTTATCAAAACCCTAAGGCAGTGTATTTCCAGACTTGATGTGGAGCTCAACGTGGTAGAAAGAGGCTGAGGATTCAGAACTGATGGTGGCTTTGACAGGCTAGACTTAGGGTTAATCATAATTAGCCACTAAATGTCGTAATTCAAAAACTGCAATGGTCAACTGAAAAAAGGCAGAACTGTAAAAACATAAGTAATTTAATAGAATGGATCATTACACTTAGAAATTTCAAGACAGCAGGCTGTTTTTGAGAAAGAGACATGATACATTTAAATGGCACCTAGCTCAGATTCCAAGAGAAGCAAAGTCGTGCTGCGAAGGTAATTGAAGGCACCCTTTGAAATGGGCCGAGAGGAGATGACTCTTGACCTTGAATCGTTTGGAGCTCACAGCAATGCTCAGGGACTCCACCATCACGACAAATGATTTGAGTTTTCACTAAGTGAGTGTCTGAGCATCGTTTATGCTGACTCCCTGATATTTTACTGCCAAGAGGTCAACTGCTGTATTTGAGCACAGATGAGAGTCACTTGAAGATGAATCCAGGTCTGGACACCTTGCAGAGAGCAGCACTTAAGGACTGTGTTAGCAGCAGAACAGGTTTTTTGGGTTTTTTTGCTGGATATTAGATGGATAGCTGTGATTGAAACTGCCACAGAATTGGACATCGTTGACGTCTGAGTAGAACCAATCCTGCCTGAAAATCAGAGCATGAATCAGTGATTTCTTGGCTCTTGACAAAGGATGTGATAATGACCAGACTGGATAGCAACCATCAGCTTCTTGTTAGGATTCCAATCCACAAATGTTACCCAGGGGCTGATGACTGAATAAAATAGGTATTTTAAGTCTGAGAGAGGCTGAATTTCAGCAGTGCCTAGTGCTGTGAAGGCACAGCATCCTAAAAACCCAGAAACTATTTGGTTAGCAGAGTACAAAATCATGACTTTTTGTAATGCAGAGGGTATTCTAATTGGCTGTAAAGAACTAAGATGTCAAATTCTGGGGATTACTGCAACAAATTAATGGATGCAAAAGGCTCTTTGTGAGGAGAACACAGGAAACTTGGCCATTTTTGTCAGCTGCTGCTTAGCCCAGTAACACAGAATTCTGATAATGATTCTTTATTTTCCAAACCTTTTGTTTGTTTGTTTGGTTTTTGTTTTGTTTTTGTGTTTTGGTTTTTTTTTTTGTTGGTTGGTTTTGGTTGCTTTCTCTTTTGTTTTGATTTTGTTTTCTGGGTTTTTTTGGAAGGGGTATATTTACTTTACTCAAAACACATCTAAGCAACCTAAGGCACAAACTGGGAATGTAAACTGCTAAAATCTTCTGACTTCTCCTTTTTGTTTCTTCCACAAAGGAGTTCTTAGGGAGCTATGTTTCTTGCACATGATAATTAAGATTCATATGACTAACTTGACTTAAAATTCAGTAGAATGCTCATATAACCCTCTAGCGTTCCCCAAATTCTGGGTTATTAGTCTGAAACAGGCAAGTAGAAAATAGAAGAGAGAAAACTGGGACAGTTATGTTTAATATTAATGCAAAATGATACAGAAGAACTATAGTGAAAAATAAAAATAAACTTTTTTCTTCCTATGCAGTGGAAGTACCTCGGGCAAAAAAAGTTATCATAATACACACTGAACTTAACTGAAATACAGATATAAACCTTTAAACTTATTTCCCTGTTTCTAATGGTATGAGATATTCACTGTAGTCAGTAAATTAGGTGATGATTGAAGAAATAGTGGGTTGTGAAATTTATTTTATAGTATTTCTATATAACTACAGAAAAAGTGTTCTCTGCCTTTTTATTCCTTCAATTAGGTTAAATCTTTATTAAATGTCCACTAGGAATAATTTGTATTTACAGTCGAATGATAAGATAGATGCCTTTGACAAATTAGCTTTTAATAAAAGTAATGTTAATACTTTAATTATCTTGCCTTTTTTTGGTGTTACTTCTGAATAGAAAAATGTAAGAAAAACATATCAGTGCTTCCAGTCCAAAATCAGCTGCAACTCTGATATTATAGCTATCTTCCTTCCTTACAGATATTATACTGCAAAACTAATAACAAATTTAAATAAAAATAGTAAAAATAATAAATATATTTATCTGGATTTTATCTACACATAAAGGCAGTTTTTAACATTAGTGCAATTGGTATCCTTTTTGTCTTTCTCCTCTTACTGACAACTTTCAGACCTTTGTGAGTGTTTTTGTTACTGATCATTCCATTCATTTATGGAAAGTAAGTACTTGAATCTTTGAAAAAAAAAATATTTTGTCAGAAACAGAATTTCAATGCTTTTACCAGTGAACTTGAGATTTTCTTTGTTTGGTTGATTTTCCTGGGTTCTTTTTCTTCCCTTAGATGTCCCATGTTTTTCAAAATTTTTCCAGCTAGCATATGGTCGTTGTAAGAAACAGAGCCTTTAGCATTTTTAAAAATTGTGCTACATAATTATCATAACACCATGGAAAATAAGAAAATATTTCTGATGAAGAAGTGGAAATGTTTGGTGAAAGCCATATAATATTTTCATGCTTAGTTGAAATTATTCTCTGAATTCAATTTAGAATTTTCAAGTTCATGAATTGCGATATGAATTAGTTTGAGGAATTCTGAAAAAAAAATAATAGCTGTTTTTACTTTTAATGTTGAGACAGGAATCAGCATGCCTGGATATTACCACAGGACTTTTCCTCATTCTATTTCTAAATCCTGCCTTGGTAATATTCTGTGTTTTGTGTTCTCTTCCCTCATCCACCTTTTGAGCTGTATACAGATCAAAGGTGGCTGGAAAATTCTGTTAAGCATTTCCTGTGTATTTTGATGACCAGGACTCTGAGCCTTTCAGTAGAGCTGGGACAGGGTTTGGTGCTGAATAGATGCATATGGCAAGTGCTTTGAATCAAGTCAGAACTAAGAGGAAATGATCTGCAGCCCTCTGTTTGAGCACATGTTTAGGTGAGATTAAAAAAAAAAGAAAAAAGGAAAAGCAAATTGAAAGACTTTATTAGACCTGAAAAGTAGGAAGCAGATGTAAAGTTTAAGGTAGTAAGGCTTAAATTCTCGTGTAACTCTTCAGAAACAGACATGTAATGAGACAAACAGTCATCTTTGAAATTAAAATTATGATTTCACTATTGCCACAAAATAAATATCCTAGCCTAATTCACCAAGGCCACAGTAAAGAATATGGAAAGAAATAACTAAAATCTCTTCCTGAGGTCAACCTGTCAAAGAAACTTATGCTGCAATGCAATTTTATGCTGTTCAGTGGCTTACTGAACAATAGGGCTTTCTTATCTTTTGTAGCCTACAATAGGTCCCAAGAGAAATGAGGCACTGGAAGCATGAAGTCCCTGTCACCAAAGAAAAGCACATGTCGCCAAAGGAAAGTAGAATGAACTCTTAACAATGGAATAAATGTTTTCTTGGCTAAATTCTCTCTTCCTAATTTAAGAAGATGAAACTATGGCAACTTCTTAAACTCTGTTCTGTCCCTTTTTAATGAAGGAAAAAGTTTGATTTTCAGTATGTCAATGTCTTTTAGAAGAGAGACATTTTGAAAAGGAGCCATCTTCTCTGTCATCTCCTACACGTTATTGAAAAGGAAGAGTGTTCTTCAGGAAAGATGGAGCTATGAGCATACAAGGTGGTATGGCTACAAAAGATGGTCCTTCGTGCCATTAGAACTGTTAAGATTTTATTTAAAAGGATGGTGGTCACCCTGGATCAATGCCTGTGTGATGGGTTGTAGAAAATCCTTAATGGTCTCTTTAGTGCAGGGCTTTAAATAGTCTGCTCAGTAAAAATAATTTTATAGTAGTTAATTTGGGAGAAATCTGAATTGTAATTTTAGGTCTAATTTAGCTATCAAGGATTGATTGCACTTAATTACTTAGTGGCTTAACATAGGCTCCCAGAGATTTAGAAAGTAGCTATTACAGTATTGCTATTGTGTATCTTTCTAAAAGTGTGAAATTTGATTACTAAATTCACTTTTTGATTGCACCAGAGAAATAGTTTGAGTAAAAACTCTCAAACAAACAAAAAAAATTTCATTATCTCAACACCTCATTTTTCCCTCTCATCTCATCAGAAGTGGCCCTTCACAATATCTCTGCACTGAGCAGAGCAATGTTACGATTGCAGCTGTTGTCTCTTTTCTGGTTTGACTACATTAGCTCAGTGGAACACTACGCTAATCCAGCTGATAAAACAGCTGGTTTGAGCATCTTTACATGGCAGTGCATTGTGCTAAGAGTGGCCATTGCTGGGATTTCAATTTGGCAAACACTTTCAGACATGTAGTGCTGCTTTTACTTCTTGGCAATTCTGTGCTGGATATGGAGTTTGATGATGAATGCTGATAAATAAATCTTTAGTAATCTTGCAAGAATACCATCAGCAATTGCTTAGAAGTGCAATAGTGATAGTCCTGACTATGGCTGATTAAAAGGTGTAGGACATTTTCCTCTGTTGCACATTCCTAAATAAAAATGAAGTTTACATATTTATAGGCCTCGCCTGAAGTCTCCTTATGCCAGTAAAAGTTGTTCTGTTGATTTCAGTGGTGGATGAGTTACTGGTTTATATTTTGGCTGAAGAAAAGAAGTTACAAGGTGTAGCAAGTGTTGGAAAAATTCAATCTGATTGGAAGGCAGACCTTTCCAGCTAGCAGTACAGCATATAAAAAGGAAAAGTTAGCTTTGGGATAATCACTAAGATAGCTTTCCCAAATCGAGAACATTGTGATTTTTGGCACCCAGTGCATTAGAAGAGTAAGCGGATGAATAGAAAAGAAATCTACTTTAGAACAGGAATAGAAATTCCCATGTGCTATCACTTCTTGGAAACACCTATTTTCTGAGCAAATGGAAGGTAAGAAGGAGGAGTATATCTTGTATTATTTATTTCTGATTGTGCACACGTCTCAGGGTGGAGAGGCAGTTGTTCTGGCTGGCACACATGATTAAGTGTAAGATACAGACACTCCATTATCTTCTTACGAAGGGATGAATGGCAGAGGGTACAGACACCAGGCCGTTGCAGAAGCAGCATCACATAATCCCTGACAAAAGTGAAAAACATACTTAGTCACTCTAAGATCTAAGAAGGAACAGAAAGAGCTTTAAAAATGCAACAATAATGGAGAGGTGATTTGACAAGTTACAGTTAGAACCACAAAGACCATTCTCTTGCTTTTGAGAAAATGAAACCTACTTGGTACTCTTTCATCACCGTGCAGGCACCCTCAATTAAAGCAGTGCCCCTGATAGCAGGCAGTATAATCTGCATTTTATTTCACTCATGAGCAAAATAACAAGTTACTCAGGCCTGCGGCACTCATGAGTGATATGGGCCGTGTAATATCCTCTCCATTGAGTTTCCTATTATTAAGTTTGAAATAAAGAGTTCAAAATTAACTGTGACAATGATTTTATCTAGTCTTGGCATCACCATTAGCTTCTGCAGTTTACTGCTAATAAAACTTTAAATTTGCTATTACTTGTAATAACCTTTTTGCCACCTTAGCTGTAGAAATTAGACAAAGAACCCAGCCAAAACATGGCTAATGACATTTTCTAGTTGAATGGAAGAATTGACTAGAAATAGTGGCAGCTGTTTATAAAGTGCTAATACAATAAAATACAATATTTTGGACTTTAGCTGATTAATTTGAAGCACATGCTTTTTTAACAGGCATCAGTGTTTCATGGTTCACATATTTAGCTGACCAACTTAACATGCGGTATGTCAAAGAGATGAGCATTCTCTCTGCAGCTGTCAAGCTGTTTTGAAAAAGACACACAAGTAGGTACTGGTAATTTCCTATTTAGGACATACTGCCAAGATCTTATGTTTAGAATGGATGTTAATGAGGTAAAATCCTGAAATACTTTCGGATGCTGAAAGTATCACCCCAAAATAATTTTATAAGGTGGTACCTTGATCTTTCCTATGCTGCTACAAATCAAGAACAACTGTACTCAGTTATTGTCCTGTACCATAGCGTTAAGTTGTGGAACTGATATCTACAGCTCATGTTTATTTTCCTTACAATCTTTGTTTATCCTATTGACATATTTTCTCAGCTCATGGTTTTCAAGGTTCTTAGATACGATTTGCAATTATTTCATTGAGGCAAGGATTTCAGCATCTATCATCTCACATAGCAACATCTAGAAGTACAGATCGTTAAATACCAAGAAAACCACAAAAGAATTAAGGAATTCAACATTCCAATGAAGAGACAGAAAAAAACCCCACTCAAGCGGCAATGCAATAAAGGATTTATTTCTCCTTAGCTAGAGGCTTCTAAGAAAGTACACAAATTCTGTGCTACTGTGGAGTCAGACACATCCTAATAGGATGCAGAGGGAACAAGAACTCATGGAAAGTAGCCAGTAAGAGAATTGATTAATGGTCAATATATAGGTGCTCTCGAGCTGCTCTGACCAGCTGTCTGCTTCTCACATATCTTTCCCAGGCCAAAGGTGGCTATTGCAAACTGTCTCATCTACTCATGTAGCTTTTATCCAGAATAATGGAATTTTTTAGTATAAGTGGAAAGAGAAGGAATTGTGGAGGAGAAGAAAAATGTAAAAAAATGTAAAGTAGCTGAGGAAGAATGGCTGTAGAAGCAGTAAACTCCCAGCTAATGACAGAAACAATTGTTTTCAGTGTAACTTAATTATGTTAATTGATTTGACAACTTGAGAGAAAGGGGGTTTGGTATGGATGAGTGTTAGCTGAAGAGAATTCCTGTGGAGTGGAGACAGAAACTGCAATTTAGCACCAGTGTGTGGAGGGAGATCAGTAGGATGTACAGTAACAGAACTGTAATGGGCCGTAAAACTAATGTCTTTATTGAGTCTATAATTTTTAGTATCCATTAGTTATTGAGTTCCTGGATTAGCTCTGGAAGGTATTCTGTAAATCTTGCATGTGGATAAAGGCTGAAGGATCACTGAGGAGGTGCAGCGGTTTGTATAAAGAGGCTTAATCCAATTGCTGGCAAAGACTACTTTATTAACAACTAAATAAACTACAAGCAAACTCAGAGGCCTAAAGGTTTGCAGGAGCTTCAGGAGCTCGGGCAGCCCAAGCCCCCAAACCACAAGCAACAAGCAGCAAGCAACCGCCTGAAGAGAAGGCTTAACTCTCTCTAGTCTTTTTCTCTGTCCATGCCCACATATATCACTTTTAATTGGCTAAAAGTCTTTGTTCACGTGTCTTCAGGCAAGTCCTGATAGGTGGCTGATAGGTGGCAAGTCCTGATAGGTGGCTCTCTGTGTTGGCAGTTCTCAAGCTTTTGCTGGCAATTCTCAAAACACATCTTGTTACTTCTGCAGGTGTTCTTCCTCCCCTCTGGTTTCTCATGCCATGATTAAATCCACTGAAGGCCAAGGCTGCCCACAGCCCAGCTTCCATCTTCAGGCTTTCCTGCTAATAGCTGTATTCATTCTTTTTATTGATCATATGAATTTAGCTTGGTACAAAATATGTGAATTTGTTTTTTAAGTGGTTGCTATGAGGACACTGTTCTCATCAGAATAGACTTGACTAGATGGTAAAATAACTTCCCATACCGCCACAGCTTGCCATAAAAGTCTATAAACCCCAAAACTACTTCAAGAGGCTTTTGATATGAGCTTAGTCTTCATCTTGCTCTCAGATGCTGAATTTTCTCTAATGGCAAGATCTCCAGAAATCAAAAAACTGTATGTTATTAGAAAAAGAAAAGGGATTTGGATACTCCAGAGAAATAAAAGTTCAAGGAAAGTTAATAAGTTTAATTTGAACTTTTTGTCAAGTCTGAGAAATAAGAAATAAACTCCCCAGTGAAGGATCATTAGACACATCTGTTGGCAGAGGCAGTGCAACAGCTCTGGCACTGACAGCTCCCGCTCTCCTCCATTGCTTGTGGCCTTACCTGTTTTCTCAGGGCCTCTGCATCCCTAAGTGACCTGAGGCAGCTTACTGTAATGTCATAAAACTAATTAGATAGTTTACTGTATTAGTTTTCTTCTGTCTTGATGAGCTGCTTTGGCTCCCTGTATGGTTGAGTGGACACTGCAGGCAGTGAGGGGAAGAGGAAGGATGACAGAAGGGGACAGTGAGGAAGGACAGTGACACAGGACAGGGCACTAGCACAGCAGGGCAACTTCAGCAGTGTCCAGATGTTGGATCAGCTCAGGCATTTCATCAGGTTCTGTGGCTGTGTGGGTTAGTCCATGGCATCAATACCTTGATATGTGGGTCAGCTGGACAGCTTGAGAGAGAAGGGGAGTGGGAGAGGAGGACCAGGGGAGCGAGAGGCTCTCAGCAGGAGAAGCTCTGTGAGAAGAGTGTGATGGGCCATAACCAGTGTCTCACCTGGATTGGGATTATTTTTTCTAATTTGATAGGGTTGTCAGTTTCAATTTTATGAACATCTTCTGAAGGTATTGTGTAGATCTCTGTGGTGAGCAGAAGTGAGAGTAATATGTTTGTTTCTGGATGCTGAAGACTGCTTAAGACATCAGAAGATGAAGAGCTGTAAAAATACCAATTTGCAAAGACTACAAGGATCTTAACATACTGTCCTCTGCCACTGCAAGCAGGAACTGAGGGAAGTTCCACATTTTTTTACCTTAAACCACAATTTTTCATTAACTCTCTTCCTTAGCAGCTTCAAGAGAAATTGCGCTTTCACTCTTGTGGAGCTTTTAGTTTGTTCTTTAAGGTCCACATGGTAAAAACTGCTGGCAGACCAACACACTGAACAGTCCTTAGAGCACTACAAGGAGAAATTGTCCTCAAATGTTTTGTATTTTTGAAAAGTCATCTTTCTGCTCAGAGACGACAGCCAGTCTGTTAGCTATGAAATATAACTGGCTCCATTATTGCAAAAAATCAGGCATCTGGTGGTAGGCACAGGAAACAAAAGGTTGTATATATAGTCTCAGCTCTTGGAGTAATTCTTGTTCTTGTAAGCAGTTAAGGGAGACTGGATTGCTGTCATGACAAGAAATGTTATTCTTCTGACTGACGACATCCAAAGATTGTCTTATCTTTTTATTTAAAAAAAAAATCCAAACCAAAAACAAACTCTCCAAACCCCATAAGTACAATTAAATACAAATAAAGTAAGTGCCATGAGAATGAAGGAATGTTTGAAATAGTAAAGCAACGGTAACAAATTGCATTATATTTGCCTGACTCTTGAGATAGCCTGAAATAATAATCCTGAATAACAGTGTGTTTACCAGGCAGCTCGGAATTAATTCCCAAGTCCCGTTTCTCGATTGCCTCTGTCCAACAGAGAGCTTCAGTGACTTCCCAGTGGAGAGGCAGACAGGACCTTTTGACACGTGTAGGCATTTCACAGTGAGTAACTGCTGCGCCCCTTCTGTTGTAATTTCCATTTTTAAAGAGAGCAGGAAAACTATGTGTTCAAACTACACGTATGGTCCTGGAAGCATAATGCTTGCAGGAGAAGCATGTTAGCATTTATAGTACTGAGGCAAACCCCTTGGCCATAGCCATGAAGAATCTTAAAATCATGGTTTTGTTATACACAGCAAAATTATTTTAGGTGGGCTCAGGAGCTTGTTGATTACTAGGAACATAGACCACAAGAAGCCAATGTTACCATGTTGTAATAAGAAGATCTTTGCAATGTATTTGCCTCTTCATATTGCTCCTAGATTTATAGTATTATAAGCTACCAGAACAACCAGTGTGTCTGTGTTTAAAATACAAACTTTGCTGCGTAATGACTTACCACTAAATCCTAATGCATTTTTGTTTTGTTTAGTTTCATTTTGTGGCTCATTTCTTGCCCTGCATTCCCAAAGATCTTCAACTCTCTGCTTTCTCTCTGAGTCACAAATGAATTTTTAAAATAAACACTTGTACTGTGAACCATAAAGCAAAATACAGAGATGGAATCAAAAGAAGAACGTAAATTACTTTTAGTATTCTGCAAAGAAACTTTCACTTGGATTTTCCTGTTCTGAAACTATGAAAATCAATACAGGAACATATATTCTGAAGGGAGGTCATCAGTGTATCGGGTGTTTGCAGCAGTGAGCTTTGAAAGGGGTACTTACGTCCTTGCTGACATGAATCTACAGTTCTTTGCACTAAGTGTCCTGATGAAACTACATTTTAGCTGCAGCTGTCCGTCTCAATGGCTGTTACTTTTTACTGTTTCAGACTGCTATCTTTTATTATGGATTCACTGATAGATCAATATGACACAAGCAAGATAAAGGTCAGTTAGCTCTACATGTTTATTACAAGCTTGAGATGTCAGAAAGCATTTTTGGGGGGATAGAAAGGATATGCCATCCACCAGGAGCCTCATAAATGCTACTTTCCTGTTACGTAAACTGAAGTTTCCTTTTAGTTTCTCTCCAACCAGTCCATGCCTGGACGTCTTTATTTTGAGATTCTCTTGGCCATTCAACATCACTGAATTGAAGAAAATAGATTTGAAAAGTGAGAGCAGAAGCTGCTGTGAGAAAGAGGCAGTAGATGGAAGTACTGACATGTTCATACCCTAACAAGAGAAAATTGCAGTATGTGTGCTCTATGATAAACTTTATTATAAGCCAGGGTGAAACTTGACAGTTTTAAACTGACAGCATGGAAATAAAGAAGAGAAGTATGGGTTCTGTGAGGAGACTTCAAAACTTCCGAGAACAGGTGGAAATTGCCATAATAAAATCTCTGCTATGAAGCTATTCAGCAGAATAAAGAAATACCCTGGGGCCACTTTCTGATCTGGATAGGAGAGAAAGCCAGTGGGTGTGTGAGACCTGGCACTGACAGGAAGATTGCTGGGTGCCCCACAGACCACACCTGTGCAGGGCTGCATAGCCCATAAAGCCTGCTCTCCTCGAGCTTTTTGGTGGGCTTCAGGGTCAGAAATGTGTAGGACCAATTTTGAAGCTTTTCCTGAAGTTAGGATGTATGTAAAGGTTTCTTTTAATATTAGTTCCTTCACAGGACTGCTTTTCCTGTCTTAGCAACATGCTTCATGAAATATTTAGAAAATCTCTTGGAAATTGTCTGTTGATTTCTTGAAATTGGCAACAGTTAGAAAAACGATTGACAGGGCACACAGACTCACACCTACGATGATAAAATTATGTTGCTAATATGTATAATATTGGCCCTCTTTGAACCAAGTTTCCATTTTTTCACAAGTTTGTCACCAATTTTTAACTTGGACTTCCCCCGCTATGTTTTACCTCTCAGTATGAGATTAACCTCATCAAACTGTGGGGTCACAGCCTAAGAAAGGCCTGGATGAGGAACTGGATGTTTATGTGTTTTCACTTATAGCTGTGCTTTCTTAGTATTGTAACCTTCTTCAGTGAGTCACGGTGCCAATCCCATACACGTTCACAAGGGTTAGCATCACTCTGAGTGGAGCTATCATCTTTTTGTATTCAGTTCCTCATATTAATGGTAATTGCTGCTGTATTTTTCTTTTTAAAGAAAAATAGAATATCTTTACCTGAATATTTTTAACATGGCACAAGAAAAGTGGCATTGTTTGAAAATCCCAGTGGTGTCATAATGAGACTTCACATAAACATTAGATCAAGCAACCACAAGCAGCCTGTGAATTATTCTGGGAAGTTTTTAAATGTGGGATTTATGACATTATTTAAGTATTTATAAATGTCATCTCATCTGCTGTAAGGAAAGCTAATAGACTGTTTTGCAGACATTTCAGCTCCAAAAAGCAATTGCTTCTGTAATCTATTTCTCTAAAATTGGCAAAAGTAGAAGCAGGCATACTGTGGGTCAATACCAGTGAAAGGCCTCTCTGCAGACAAAAGCTTCACAGTCCATTAAGTTTCAGGTCTGCCCTGATATGGATTCCTCTGATGTATTACTATTATATCCTATTTTTGTTGACTCAGTTGCTATGTCAGCAAAACCAAACATTTTGGCTTGTGTCCCAGCATCAAGCTGTCTGTGGAGGATACGTGTTTGCCTCCACCACGACAGTAATGAGAAACTGGCATTAGTTTGATTTGCATAATTGTACGCTTCTAACTTAGACTCTGTGTCAGTAGGAGACAACTTACTGTGATGATACTCACTGCACATTATTCGTTTTGTGCAATCAGCATTTATTTATGCAAATTTCATCATTACAAGAGGTCATTTTCCAACCTTCTACCATGAAATCACTTTTTCTCCCAATGAACAGTAAGAAAACACCATAGGAGAGCAGCCAGGTATATTTGTCATTCACACTCATTGGCCAAGACACTGCAAAGAGTTTATTGTGTGTGTGCATATGTGTTTAAAATTATGTTTTATGAAAGACTGACAGCTCTAATGACAAAACTAAAATTTGGTAGACCACATGTGATTATTTTAGACAAATGCTGTCAAAAAAGGCACACACAAACCCCCAAACAAAACCAACTGTCTTGCTAGTTATGAGACTTTCTATAAGAATAATTTATAGACTGAAAAAAACATTTTGTGTTCCCCAGATGATCAGTGGAATGTTTTCTGTGATAAGAAGCAGAACCCTGTAATTTATTCATGTGAGAGATAAAAAGACAGAATAACAAACTAGGATGTCCCACTTGTAACAGAAACCTGAAATAGCAATAAATGTTGAAAAAGCTTATCTGAATCATTTGGATCTTAAGGATTCATGAACTAACCATCAAGACTCTCTTGACAAAAATGTTTCCAAGGTCGCATTGTTTGTCTTATCACTAGTGGTAGAGGAGCCTCTTAAGGTTTAGTTTGTAAGTAGCTGAAATGACACCAGAAATTACTCTTTTCCCTAGACATTCACTTCTAAGTTTAAAAAGACTTAGAATATGTTAGTGCTTATAAGGTAGGAGGAAATTACATTGAACAGGTAATTTGGGTGCTGGTTGACTGAGAGAGTGATGAGTACTTAACAGATTGTATTTTCACAAGAGGCACAGAGTTCACTGGACTTGCTAGCATGCAAACTGTTGCTGAAAGGAAAAGAATGAGAGCCCAAATATGGCTTTATCTTTTATCTTCCCCAAAAATAATCAATAGAATCTGGAATTCTGAGCAGAAAAAAATAGAGGTACTATATCAGCAGTAAGACTAAAATTATAAATATTACAACCATATACAAAACAAAACCCACAGGTGGGCCACATTTACAAAGAATGGTGGAGTTTCTAATGGTCCTGTGTATGCCAAAAAAATCTGTAAGTCAGATGTTGTACAATGCAGAAAAAAAAAGTAAGAAAAATGAGTGTAGTTTAAATCTGTTTATATGCTCACTTAAAAAGAAGCATTCCAATAGACAAGAACATCCATCTGGGAGAGGACTTGCTATCCACAGGTATGCATGAGATGATTAGTTACTAAGTATTTTTACAGTCCTTGCTTCATGTGGGAATATAATCCTCTGTCCTCACATATGCTGTTTCATACTTCTTGAGTGAAAAGGTTCTTAAAGAAAACTCAGTTGGGCAGCCAATGCTGTACGAGCCCCATGTGGTAAATGAAGCTCTGTGAGCTCAGAGTTTAATCAGACAATATTGCTTTTTGTATCATTTACCCACAGTCAGTCAACATGCTGGATTGAGATTAGAAATTGTATAGTTAGGACTTGATTTTTTTTAGTATTTTTTTTTAGTTCTGAGGTAATTGAGAAAGAAGAGAGCTAAATTGAAAGAACTGTAATAAGGCTAAATTCAAGAACAGAATGAGAGAAAAGAGTCCTAAAAGAAAAAAAAAATCTATAGAAGAAAAATTAAGAAAAGTATAGAAAAAAGTATTACAAAATACAAAATCTCAGAAAAAAAATTTAAATTAGTTTCACAATAGGACTCGGTGCCCTTAGAAGGATAGACCAAAATCCCACATTACCCAGAGCAAAAGGGGGCCAGATCAGATGAACCTATTGGATACAGACGAGAGGCAGAAATAATCAAAGTGGGAGTAAAGGAGATACTTCTCTGCAATGGTTACAGGATCTTTGTGCTGACCAAAACGCAGGAGATGTAGCCATGAACTACCAACGAGGTGAACTCCGAATACGTGCCATGGAAAGCTGATTGAGAAGGGATAACACAGATGTATGATAATGGCAAGACAACTGTCTGGGAACTGAAAAACATACAGTGTATTGGAGATTCCTGAGAAGGTATTAGGAGAACCTAACACATGGAATGAAATACTCTCAGGGGCATATTTGCAGGAATTAAGAGACTCTAAGTGGCTGAAGGGCAGAGGCTGGAAAAACTGACAATAGCAGCCTGAAGAGCAAATGGCTGCATCTGGAAGAAATGAAGGGCAGATTTTTCTCTGAAAATTGACTTTGAAAATAGCTTTCAAACAGAGCAAACTCCCTAGCAACAATATTCTTTGTAATTTCATTTTTATGTTACAGAACTGTGTAAGTAACAAACAAGAACTTTCTCCTTCTGTTAATTAGATGAATATATCATATGCAAAATCATTCTGTAGAGACACTTTTTGATTTCCTGAGGTCTTCACTTGTGAGATGCCAAAGGCAAGGCACTGATAGCTAATGAATGCTTTTTCTACATTCCTCTGATTCGTTATTTTGACTGTTCAACCCTCCTAAATAGGGGGAATAATGTTGGAACAAACCCAGGTGGGTCCTTTACTGGTAGGTGACAAAGCAAATTCTTGCAATTTTTCCTGAAACAAATAGATACTCCTTAACTCTCAGATTTTAATCTCATGTTATGCCACAGCTGAGACAGGTAGAAGGTGAATTATATAACCTACCTTCTGACTGTCACATCCCTAGCCCAATTATAACAGGCTGAGGTTTCAGCATGGTTCTCATCTGTCAGGCATGGCACCAGACCTTCTTGTCAGAATTCAAGAAAAACATTTCTGTAGAAGATGTGATATATCTAAATTAAAAATTCCAAAGGTTAGCCTGTTTTATTCTGACTAAATCTTTGTGGTTGTACCTGAATTTGTAAAGTTTTACTGACTCGTAGACCAAGTCTTCTAAGACTGCCTGGCAGTAGTTAATCCAAAATAAAGTAAAAATAGTTTGTCTGGAAATTAGAGAATGAGAAATGGGTAAATCACAGGGAAGAGATTTGTTCAGATGTGCTGCTCACTGATATACATGAGAATACATATCAAATCCTAAAGCTGTATTGATGTCATAAGTTGTTGCAGCCACTGCTTAAATTTCTGATAACTGAGTATGTATTGTCAGAACAAATATTTGGAGAACAGAAGAAGACTGTGGGGTCTCAGAAGCTGGGGTTTGATGTCTGAAGTTGTGTGAACTCTGATTATAGTCTAGTGTTTCGGCCCCAGTCTGTCTCTAATTTTATACCTGCTCTGTGTGTATGTACTATGGAGTGCTCTTTCTAATAAAGGGCATCACGTGAGGTACATATTGCTTAGCAGTCATCCACACCGTACCAGTGGGTTTCTTTTATCTAAATCAAGAGCATGTGTGGATGCTTGTTGCAGATTTCAAGTACACTGTGCCAGTGATTCACACAAGGCAGAGGCCTGTTTGTTGAAAAGAAATCTATGGCCATGGCAATTATGATGTAGCTGAACTTTTCTAATGGTGAAATGTCTTTGATTCTACATAATAAAAACCATGCAGCCTTGGAAATATTTATTAAAATGTTTTAGAATGTATTATAACTATTGATTTGTGGATGGGCAGAATGAAAAAAGCAGAAACATTTTATACAAGTTTGAGGAGAATGCCAACTGCTTTGAAGTTGCATTTTAACTTCTGCAGTTACCTTTCCAAATTCCACTGACATCCTCTCTGGATTTGATTCAGACACTCAGGGTTAGGTTCACCCTACCTGTCTTTACCCATCAAAAGGCAACACTTAATCCAAGTTTGCCACCAAGGCACCTTTTGTGATCAATGGAGAGAGGAAGACAAGTTCAGAGGGTTCTTCTGCTGATGTTTTGTTATCGCCTGCCTGCTCCTCCAAAGGTACTTGCTTTTTCCATTTTTTCACAGAGGAGACATAAGTGACTTGCTTAGAGTAGATGTTTCACTTTCCCTGAGGCTGATGTTGGCCTGTGTGAGTCTGTGCCAAAGCAGACACCACACACCTGCAGTGTGTGCCACCCTTCCTGCTCTGGCAGAGAAGGTTGGAAAATACATTGAGAGGTTCCAAAAGGCGAAGACTGCACCTCCAGTTTGCTCTGAGGGATGAGTTAATGTAAAAGTCATGTACTATGTGCTTAAATGATTTGTAACATTTCTAAAAAAAGACCCCACAACTATTAGAAACAGTTTTTTTGACTTTTGCATGGGGGAGTGAGCTGAGGTTAAAATCTGGAAAATCCCTGGAATTAGAACCTGAAAAATAAATTTTGATCTTTTATCCTCTCTCAGTTTGGGTGGATTTCATAGAACACAATGAAATTAAAAATATGACTTGAAAAACCTCCTGCACTGAATTACTTAACCATATAGGAACTAAAAACTTGTTTAAATCAGTGCCTAAGCCTCCCAATTTAAATAGCAGAAATGGTTATTTTTTCATTACATAAAGAGCTTTGAAATAAGTTTGCTTGTGGTCACCTTAAATTTTTGTCAATCCCCGATTTAATATTGGGGGAAAATACTTTTCCTTCTTAGAAAATACACTTTAGATCTATTGAAACATTTCAATGAGTGGGAAAAGTTATCCTTTAAAATGAAAATGGAAGTTAAAAAATGTTCAAATGACTTTCTGAGGAATTAGCAGGAATTTTGTAATGAAGGATAATCTTGACTTTGCAATGATTATATCCTTGCCCAAATTAATTGAATGAGAACTTTTAGCAACACACTTAAAAGTACATGTTCATATTTTGCCTGAGGAATGTCTGAAAAAATATTTTTTCAGTGTTTCTATAGAACTAATTTACTGTGCCTCAAAATTAAAAATGTGTATTTTAAAATGGGGCTTAATTGTTCTGTATGGAAAATAGACTCTCCAGTAATCACAGTTTTAGGGACCATGGCATGTAACATCTGTCTGTAATGTGTATTTTCACTTTAGTTTTATGGTAAAGTTAATTATGCATAATAATTTTATATCATTTTTAGTATATTTTTATAGTGTTATTTGATAGGAATATGCTGTATTGATTAATCCTAGCAGGATCCCTTAGTCTGTAGTGACTATACGATATTTGGGCTTTGGACTAGAGGATCTGCAGAGATCCAACACTAACTATTCTGTGATCCTGTGATTTACAATTTAATTGCACAGAACATAAGATTTTATAGATCTAGGGTTCTAAAATTTAAAATTATTCAATATCACGAAATATTTCTTATATCCCCTCCAAATCTTATTTCCTTTTATACTTGGCACACATCCTTTTTTTTCAGCTTTCAGTGGCTTGTAGAACAGAATTACGCATTATTCCAAATATGATTTGAACGGAACTTTTCTGCCTCTTATTTCAGTCTGTATATTAATGCTTACAAATTGAAATGCTATGAGTTATTTATCTTTCAAAAGACTTCATGATAAAAAACAGCTCTACAGGTTTCAGAGCAGAAAGTCTGGTGTTCAGAGCACAGTTTAAAGTATAACGGTAGTAAAAATAGTATCAGTGGATACACCGTAACCTATCATAATTTTTAATTTTCCTAATACAATAAGATTGTATTATAGAACAGATGTATTTTAGGTTTATTCTGGTATTTAATTTATTTTTTTAACTGAAATTAGTGGGCTTGACAAAATTGAAGTTAATTGGGTAGCAGGAGATGAGAATCAAGGAGCCTTTAATGATGTTTCTGCAATCCATTCCTCGGGTGGTCCCATCTAAATGGGAGTTTCATCTGAACTCAGGCTTTTGACAAGTTTCCTTCCCCTCTTCATTAGGACCTGAGAGGCAGGAGTATGACATGATTAAAAAAGTCTCTGGAATATTACTGCTGGCAGAGGTTTCTTTATTTCAAGGGAATTGTCTAATGCCCTCATACCACTAAATTTATGCATGAAAAAGATCTGATTTGGCAGTTGTAAAACCTGCATATAATGTTACAAAAATAAATCCTGAAAATTACTCCTTTTAAAGGATTTGTATTGCTTACAGTGATAAAATAAAAGAAACTAAATAGGTTTCATAGTGAAGGAGAAAAATAAGTTTGAGAACAACCCTCTGTTTTTTTTTCCAAATAATCCCTGTTTTGGTCACATATATCCACATGATGAAGGAATTAATTCATGTTACCATTTAACTTCCGTCAGTGAGTACTTATGGGCAGCTAAACATGGTGATCCTCACTCTCAAATGCATCACCACCTGTTCTGACAGATTAAGTGCCCACATTATAACTGGTATCTTCACTGGATCATGACAGATCACTGTCTGTGGAAGCACTTGTTTAATGACATGATTTACAGCTGACTGAGGGAAGAGGTGAGGGGCTGTTCGTGCGTGTGCTCTGCAAGTGACTAATGCCGGTGGGTGTGGGGCTGTTCTGAGCAGCACCGGCGTGGGCATTTGTACAGCTGTCAATACCCATCACTTAACAAACCCGTGTTTCTGGTTCACTGAGCACTGGTAAATGAGACACCTTACAAGTCAATTCTGTATCTTCAGAGAAAGGTATGTTTGTGTTGATCAGTGTCACTGGACAGGGTATCCTGCATATTTGCTGACCTTTTACGTAATAAAAAATCTCCTCATGTTAATGCAGAAAAAAAGGACTTTTATACAAAGCAAACTAAGGTAAGCACTCAAGCTTTATTTCTGGGTGGTGGCATCTTTTTCTTACTACAAACATCCACAGACTGCATGATATGGAATTTACAAGAATTAAACTTGTAAGTAACTATTTGTAAAAATGGAAGTTTAAATTGGAAATACAGTAAATCTTTCCATTCTTAATTTGCAGGGAATTAAAAGTCATTACTTAGAAAACATTCCTGAATGCTATTACCTTGACTGTACATTTAGTTTTAGGAAGTCCTTTCAAAAACCTTACCCTGTTGTAAAAGAGGTCCAGTGTAGCTGTTTACACAGAAAGCCTGTAATTATTTTGTTCATGAATTGTCAGAGATAATATGGGTTTCTGCCTTTTGATCTCTGGGGTCCTGCAGGTGTTGAGCAATATGCTTGGCCTATGTAGGGAAAGCTACTGTAGCAGTTATAAAAGACAATCCTTCTGATCTTTAACTCTTTTTGGCTTCAACCTGAAATACAAAGGGTAAATCCCCTATTTAAAGGGGAGGTACCTGGTAGAGTTCAAGGAAAAAGTGAGAGACTGCAACACTTTGCACTAGGTTGCAGTATATCTTATTTTCCTATGTTTTTACTGCCTTGAATTTCCCTTCACGACACAGAAGCATTGGCAGGAGTTTTCTTTATTCACTGGCCTTTGGCTCTGTTACATGCTGATATCAGTTCCTCCAATTTCCAGGTTGCCGAGAAAGACCAGACAAGATATTGCCAATGTTATCAGTAGAGCTTCTGCCTGAACAAAACCGTTTCAATAGCAGGGCTTAATGTTCTTGATTTACCTTCTAAGACCATGACTGCTACTGGATATTCTAAGATAAGGTGATCATCTTGCTTCCAAAGGCAGCTTTCCTTCATCTCCTATTTCAGATGGGTATCAGAAGAGATCATATTCTTCAAATGTTCAGACATTAGTGCTGATAAAAGCCTGCATTGCTAGGTGGAAAAGACTGTAATTTCATAAGAGCAACACCAATTCCACCCTGTTACTGCATAGGTAATTGGTTTTGTTGGTCTGTTCTCTCTTTTAAGTAATTGGTGCTTTCATTAGATCTCTAACAGTGGTATACATTCCTCTCAAAGGCTAAATGATATCTACCTCTCTTGCCTTCAAAAGATTTTCCAGGGATTTTTCTGCCACTGCTACTGCTGCCTCTCCATTCCCATTTTCTTGCCGTAATTGAACCATCTGAACTGCTACTATTGCATTCACAGTCGCATACCCTTATGGAGCCTTGTTAGGTAGCAGTTCTAAAACCTACTGGAATTGAGGAGATGCATATCAGAGAATCTCCCTCTGAAGCAATTTGAGAAGAGTGTCTTAGGCCATAATTCAAGCCCTTAAGCCTGTATAATTTCATGTTCTACTTAAAGTAAGTAGGCCATTTCCAGATTTTTTTTAAAAGCTACTTTCTAACAATTTTCTGGAAATGGGTTTTATTGTTTCCTTGAAGGCTTAAAAGTCATCAGTGTGAAGACTATGTAGTCAGATAGCAGGTTGTGTTAAAGTTCGTAATAATGTAGTAATTTAGGATTCCCATGTATTACATTCATTGTAATTAAAGTTGAGTCTTCTCCAGCACATCCTGCTGTTTCAATTTTCTTTGTACGTATGTTAGTGCATACAAGGAATTTACATGGTATGATCAGATCATACTTTATGGTTATATTCTTTAAACATTGATATCTAAGGTTCCACTTAGCAGAGGTGCTAAACAAGTTTTCCTGGACTAGACTGCCACCCACTGCGATGACCAGTATATCACCTGGGAATCATAGATTATCCTTAGTTATTTTTTTTTACCTGCTCCAGTTCCTGGCATTGTGGGGTTCTAATACATGGGATTTTGTAGAGCAAAGAAAATAAGTAACAGGTGTCCTCTGCCTTTCTGCTGATAGAATAAGACCAGAGTGAAGATGCAGCTACACCTCTAAAACACAGAGATGATCTGTTTGAAGCCTGTCTGGGGTATTTACTTGTCCCTTTTTTCAGGCATATGGAGTTTTCCCCCAAAGGCAGAACTTTTCTTTAGGCATTAAGTTATTTTTGCTAGAGAGCATGTATTCTGATTTTCCTCATTCCCGTTAGCAGTACATTCTGCCACCTGTTCTTAGTGCCTACTTCTTAGATCCCATTAGGGTTTAGTTATTCTAAGGTGGAAGAATAAAAAGCAATACTTACTTCCACACCCCTGTCGAAGAAAGTAAATTCCATAATCTAAGAGTCTGCTTAGAAGTCAGGAGCATTTGGGTTTTTTAAGTTGGTGTTTAATTTATTTTTTGAACATAAATTTAGTGATTTTATGTTAAATAAAATTATTTAAAGGATTCTTGTCAAGCTGAAATCTTGTGATTTTTATTACTTTTCCCAATAACATTTCCACTATCCCTTGAGCCACTGATGGTAATGAACCATAGTCTGAGAAACTGCTGTGTTGGATTCCATGATGTATGAGAACTAGTGTCCAGAATTTCTCTCATTCGATGAGGAATAAAACCATACCTCACTAATAGGGCAATCTATGAATAAAAGAGGTGTGCCCTGTCCTCCAGAAAAGGAGCCTTTCTCTGTGATGATGCACAGACAGGAATAAGAAAGAATGTCTTCACTCAAAATATTGTGAAGACATCTAGCATTTTGCAGGAGGCCCTCAGCAGCTTAGAGAATTTTACAATAAAGGACTCTTTTAGAGGCCATGACTAACATTGCACAGGACTTCTATACAGTACGTACTGGAATATCAGTATGAAATCGTAAATGATCAGTTCTTACTTAGATACAGAAGTTCAACAAGTTCTGCTCTTGGCTGAGGGATCTAGTCTCTTGAACCAGTAATGGGGAAGACAGTGAACAAATATGCAGTAAAAGTGGACAGAAATAATGGAAATTTGAGCCCCAGAGTCAGTGGGATGTTTGGGGTAATTGAAATGGAAGGTCTGAAGAAAAGCAAAAGGAAGGTCTGAAGGAGACCAAAATCACAGAGCAAATCCTACAAAAGGACTGTTGTATCTACAAGGATATTGAATAATACTAATATCATAGCTGGGCAAGTATTTTTATGGTCAATTATTTTTACCCCTTTTTTTCATTTATTAAAGCCCACCTTTGACCATAACATAAAAATTATTCTCTCTGAAATGCAGGTCAGTATTTAATTCTTGTATTCTATTACATGTGTAACAAAGCTGAAGATCAAACGAAGTAGCATTATGACTTCACCAGGACGTGGTTGTTCTACACCTGTACACTGAGCATGCTGGGGAAATATTCCTCCACCCTGAACATGCTTCAGGCTTAGTACTCCTGTGCCCTCCTAATGCCTGTGAAGTGTTTAGAACACATTTTGTTCAAATTAATGGAATACACAATATCAAAAAGAGCTGAAAAAATGTTAAAAGATTTATGAATACTGGTGAATGATCAGAGCACACAAAACTTTAGACACCTTCCATCTTATCTTACATATGAGCCTCCTTTGATCTTCTTCCTCTCAGTCTTTTACATGACTTTCTTGTGCTATTATAATTGTTTTGCTAACATTGTAACAGAATGAAAGAATCAGTCAAAGTCCAGCCAAGAGATGGCAAATTGCAAAAATTTGAACATTAATTCAGTTTTCTATAAAACTGTATTTTTTTAAGTCTATGTAACAATTCACTCAAGTTAAACATTTAACACAGTTTAAGAGAATTGAACTGTGCACAGTGTTTTAGCAAATAACAGTTTGCATCACTATATAGGTATTTATTTTTATGACTAAATGAAAAGTTAAAGTTTAAAATATATACATTTTAAGAAGGAGATTGCTGTCCAGTTTAATGTAATTTATAATTTGGTTAGTTAAAAGAATAGTCTGAAAGTTACTACTTACTAAAGTATTGTAAATGAACGTGGTAGTTTTGTGATTGCTACATAAAAAAGTCTATGACTGAACCTACTGTGCGCATACAAGAATTAAAAGAACTAGCATCCCTCGCCCCACACTCTCTTCTATTTCAACTTCAGACAATGCTGTTTCATCTTCTTTTAGGATTTTTAAAGACATGATGGACTATGGGTATTAATTTTATTAAAAAAAATTGAAGAGAAAGAAGAGGAATGATCACGGGCTTCTCTGAGAAATCTGTGTCTGATCCTGGTAATCCATTTAGCACGCTCAGGAGGTAAGGCTTGTTAGCAGCAGGCCTAATTCCTAACGGAACATTTAGATTGACGCGAAGGGAATATGAGGTGATGGCTTTCAAAGTCAATACTGTTTCCACTTCTACCAAGAGCATTAGGAACATCTCAGAATTTGGAATAAACTGTATTTTTTTACTGCTTGGGAAGCAATATCTGCCTCTTTCATACAGTAAATTTACTGGTAGTATTGTGCTTGTGAAGAAATACATGAAGTTCTATGTAGGCATAGGATCTCAAACTGGCTCCAGAGAATTTAGCTTTTGAATGAATGCAGCTTGGATAAGAGGTACAGTTTTGGATGGAATTTCTGAATTATCCCCACTTAACTGTGCTTCAACTCCCATTGCAGAGTAAATTTCAGTCACCTGAGGATTGCGGAAAAATCTAGTTGACTTCACAATGATATATACTATGTGATTATACTACTGCTATGGTCAGGCACAGAGAATGTACATGGTAGTAGTTTTCTGAATGCCTAGGATGTGTGTCACTGCTCCTGGGGAAGGCTGGGACAGAACATAGGCACAGTTTGCTGAAGTGGGGTCTGTATTCCTTAGTGCCTGACTGATATTAGACGGTTGCTTGGCACCTAAAGGTCTTCAGAGGAAGACATGACAAAAATTCCCTGAGGGTCTGAGGATCCAGCAGACAGGCTGGGGAAAGTCTTCTAGTATACTTTGGAAACTCAGCAGCTAGGAAACATGCAGAAGATGTTTTATTTTGAGAAGAGGATTCCAATTAATTGCACAATTGTCATCAACAGCTGAAGAGTCCTCTTGAGCCTCGCCAGGTTTCCAAAGAATGAGTCTCAGAAGTAGTTTCTGTTAAATACCATAGGAAGTGCTGCAATCATAGAAAGTTTTAGCTGTCACATTAAAATACAGAGATGTCCTGATTTGCAAGTTTATCTCTGCATACTTTTATGTATGCACTGCAGAATGCACCGATTCAGCTCTGTGGTCCTTTGCTGGTTTAATGTGTGGGGAGGGGGCACACCTATATGTAAAGGCACCACTCATTTTTTTTCTTTTTGCAACCTTAGATACACATTTAGAATCTTGTAAGGGGCCAATATATAATGTGATTATGCAGTCACCTAAATTGCTATACAATTACAGTTCATTTAGAATGTGCCATATAATAGTGCTTCAGAATCTGAGCTTTCATTGTAGGAGTAATTAAACTTCTACTCCTTATGGTTACAAAGATAACCTTCAAAATGTCAAATGAACCAAGCAGTTGCCTTGATTTCTGTCTGCATCTGCAGACAGCTTGAAACAGTAGCTTCAAGAAAATGATACTGTGTGCTGCCTCCTTCATAGTGGGTGCTGCCTCTGAGGAAGCCCAGCGAAAGCATTAACTATTTCACGGCTGATGGATTTAGCAGAAGCAGCCAACCAAAGAGTTTCACTGATATTTTTAGAGATAATTAAAAGAAAATGAAATATAGGTTCTATTGGTATCATTAATTTTGTTAAGCTTATCTCTGGTATGGAAGAATTGATGAACTGTTTGCTAGTAATTTAGTATAATTCTCTTTGTGCTCAAAATATTGAAGGAAGGTGCTGATACAACCTTTCCCATACCCCTGATAAAAATACCAAAAATCCATCTGCAGGAGCTCCTACTACTCATCAACATCTTCTGTCAAACAGTTAATGTAATGATTCCAGTTTCTTTGGAATAAGTGCTCTTCTCTCTCCCTTTGCCATCCAAGTGAGTTATGCATCCAGTAATAAAACACATAAAATAGGTGGATTTAAAAAAAATAAAAGTCTTAAAAATCCATATGTGAAAGAAGAGGGCATATATCTAGGAATAGAGTGTAAATCCAAAAAAGCTTTTCTCGGAATTACTCTAATGTAGGTAAAGGAAGCTTACTGTAATACAAGATGTTGTCTGGATACTGGCTGTATCCAAATTTGTGTTTCTTAAGTGTACTATACATTTGAATGAAAAATACCGTGTTGTTTCTTATCACAATACATGGAGAAAGAGTTGAAGTTATGATTCTGTTTACAGCCTGCATGGTAGTTTTTCTAGGATGCTGGCTGGTAACAGTAAAGTAGGATGTTCTGCTGGGTCATGTTTGCTGGGAAATTGAGCAGCAGTACTGAAGATTCGAAAGCTTCTGCTTGACACTGCTGCTTTGGAAGCCTAGTGAGGACTCATGAGGACTATTCATCTGTTTCATGACAATACTTTAATCTTGCAATTAATTAAAATCTTTTCCCAGTGTACAAGCCTTTCTTCATCAGCCTGTCATGCCATGCATGGAAAAGAACAAGAATTGGCAAAGAATCATACAGATTAGTGACAGAACTCCAAACAATGCCACACTGATTATTTAGATCAGCACAGGGCTAAACTTTCAGGTAATGCAATGCTTAAATAACAAGAGGGACTCACCCTTGAGAAAAACCCTAGGTTAGAATTCTAAGTCTGCATTTTTATCCTGATAGGTTCAGGATAGACTATTATATTAGTTGCATGAGACTTTGAGGGAGGGATACAAATACCACTATAGTAATAGAAACATTCCCACGGATTGTTACATGCTACTGTATGCATTTCCATATATGCACCACATCCTATTTAGTGCAGTGCACACAGTTCAGTTGATCTAAATCTGAACTTTTTCTTCAATCAACAGAAAAAGCTGATATGATAGCTTAGAGTCAGACTGGTATAGGCTACTTTAGACTGTCTCTTTCTCACTTTAATTTCAGGAAAAGTAACTTCGTAATCCTTTGCTACATTTACATAGATGCTTTGAGTGAAAATAGGGCTGCTCAAACATTCAAAACCTCACTTCTCCTGCCTGTCAAGAATGCAATTCTCCTTGATTTCACTTTTAGCATCACTGCTACTAGCAATTCTAATGTCAGGAAGAGATCTGTTCCCTAGCACTGTGTGTTTCATGTGAATGAGCTTCACTATGGGAAAACCATACTTAGAGATGTAATAGAGTTAAAATCCTGAAGCACTAAATTATAATATGATAAATTATATTATATTATAATTTCAGGAGTTTCTTCTAGTGCTGGCAAAACTTGATTTTGATATAGATATATATAATGAAGAGGAGGAATGCCTTCTTCTAATATGTTACATTTCCATGACATGATATCATTTCACTCAATTGAAACTTCAAGTGAGCAAATAATTTTTAGCAAGTGTGTGTTGGGGAATTATTATGTTTCCCACAGGTACTCTGTGAACATGGAAGCATGTGGCAGTCTGTATTAGCAGGTGTATTCCAACTGCTGGCAAATACTACTTTATTAACAACTAAATAACTACAAGCAGACTCAGAGGCCTAAGAGTTCCAGAAGACTCAGGAGCCCAAGGAGCCCAGGCAACCCAAGCAACCAAGCAAGCCCTAGGGAACCCCCCTTAACAGAAGGCTTAAATCTTTGTATTTTTTGTCCACGTGCACATATATATCACTTTTAATTGGCTAAAAGTCTTTGTTGCCTGTACAGACAACTTACTGTACAATTTGAGGGTTATGAGAGCAAGTTATCAAAAGGCAGCTTTTTTTTTTAGTTCCTCAGTAAATTTGTTTCAATTACACATGAGTAAAAAAGAACCACTCATTTTTTCTGCATGATTTTATTCCTAATTTCTACCGCCATTTTCATAGTGACTTTCTTCATCTCACTTGTCTTTATTTTGACATTGTTATTTACCTCTTGATGGTGGTGCATGTGAGAGATTATGACCTTGTTACAGTATTTACCTTTGCTTATTATCATCATCATATTGCTTGGAGTGACTTGGATCTGGGACACTTGATGGAATCGTAGAATGGTTGGGGTTGGAAAGTGCCTGAAGGATTACCTAATTCCAACCCCCTGACATGAGCAGGGATACCTCCCTCTAGAAGCACCTTCCACTTTCTTGGTGAGGTTTGATTATTTTTTAGGGACTTATTGAGGCTGTAGACTGAGGTCTGTGTGAACAAAGTATAGCCCATAAGTACTGGCTTTTGGGTGTACTATCTGTGGAGATTTTTCCCCTTCATTTTAAGAGAAGTCGAAAGGGGGTCAAAGCAGAAACCATCTCTGTTCTCATGTTTTTCCTCCCTCCCTCCAAAAAAACCCAAGCCAACATTGAGCTGCCCAACTATAATGAAATTCTTGATCCAGAAAGCTACATTAAATTATTGTCTCTAGTAACAGCGCACTGGCCTCTTTCATTTATCAGAGGATCCTTAAAATAAGGGACTGCAGCTCTTCTGTCAGAAAGCTTCCTCCATTTTCATGAGCTTCTACAGCAAATGTGTATTATAGTAATCCATAAACTGTAAGTATTCACTTGTGGGCCATTATATTGTTTGCTCTTCTTCACAAATGCCATAAATGGGTGTACACTTTGATAGGTTTAAGTGACAAAAAATATTTTTGTAGGGTACAGTACAGCGACATCATTGTAATTACACTTGTCTAAGATTAGGCCAAAGGCATCAGAGGATTTATGTCTTGTGTTTTGCATCTCTTTCCAAGTTATTTTATTAACATAGGGTGTCTTTAATTATGCAGAACTGCAAACTGCATTATTGATATTCTATAAACATTAACTACTAGTGTCTCTAATGAAGCAGGAAGAAAACATGCTTTCTTGTTATTTGTCAGGACTTGCAAAGCACTAAGTATTTCAAATGCTATCTTTACACTGGATGAAGTAGAAGAGGTCTGAGATGTACGACCTCCCAGCTCAGTATTTATACTTGGCAATATACATACACACACAGACACATGGATAAACACTTCTCTCTCTCTCCACACATATGCACATACATACACATATATATCTGTATATACATATACACATACGCATATGGTGATTTCTAAAGTGGATTTAATTCCCATCAATGGGTGCTACATATTTTAATCTTCAAAATCTTTAATTGTAATTTTTGCATTTGTAATGCCATAATAGATGGAGAGCAGAAGGATAAGAACTCAGATTATGGTGGGTACTGTGATATAATTGCTAACGCAAATATGTCAGAGAGAAAACAGTGATTTACCCAATTGAATTCACAATTCCAAGCCATTTTCTCTGTGATGAATTCAAATATATTCAGAGTGCCTGCATTCAGATGTTCAGACCTAACTTGTGTAGTAAGAGTGTAGTCATAGTCTGTATAGGGAAGAGTTGGAGAAGCCATATAAGAGACTCTTCTATCTTCCCAAATAAACAAAAGCAGATGTTGTATCCTAGCTGAATGAATTCTAATTGGATGGTTTGCTTAGTTAAACTGACATTGTAAGAAGACACATTGAGCCCCAAACTTCTGGCAGAAGGAGTGAGTATTACCAAGATTGTAGGTAGTTTCAGAACTGCTTCCTAGTTGTAATTTCTCACCCTGCTTATTAATTTAATATCTATTAATGAGTTTAAAACTTGGCTAAGAAGTCAGAAAAGACTTACAAATAATTTCTGGAGGTAACTTACAGTTGGACTTCCAGCCCCACTCATTACTCAAACTTAGATGTGTTCAGAGTTGTCCAAGGGCACAATTGCGAATCAGTTTTGGTATTCTGATCTTCCTTCAAAATGAAAATAATTTTCTTAAGAAAAAAAGATTTCTGCAGTAATAATGAACTCTGGCAGAATACTGTGGCCCAGTAAAATAGTCTTACCTGTGTCTTGCTTATGCAGCATTTTGATTCTATTCTCTGACTATGTTGAAATTAATTTTGACATCTAGATATGTTGCTTTTATTTCATATCTGTCAAATGGGACAGGGTAAGAGAACATGTGTGATCACAGTTTTTAAGGGTGGTGCCTCTTGGACAGACATCAGTGTGGATGTTTAGATGATTCCCACTGGCTTCACCTGAAGGCATCTGAAAATTAATTGCCAGTAAACTGACTGCAACTTCAAAACTATTTAAACCAGCCTGAATAGGCATATTGGAGGGCTGACTTCTATGGATACCATTTAAAGTCAGAATGAAAGTAAGCTTTAAATAAAATTTAAAATCCTTACCTAAAGTAGGTTCTTATACTACTGGTTTAATTGAGATGTGGGGGTTCACCCTCAACATTTCATGTCTGACTTTGTGTATTGAGAACAGATGTAACAAAATACTGGCATAACTGAATAATGTAACTATTGTGTGGCACTGACTGATGGGCTGGCTCTTCCTGCCCTGTGTCTCCCACAAACCAGGGGCCAAGAGTCAGTTAAAATGAAGGGCTTGTTCCCATGAAAATAAATGCTGTCAATATCCACAGTTCTTTGGCTCTGGAGCTTTTCAACAGAAACTTAGAAAGAAGCACAAAAACTGGATCAAGAGCCTGCAGTCTGTCAATGAACTGCTGAGGAATGCAACAAGACAACATAATCAAATCTCATGTGTCTTTGCAATGACATACCAAGCCTGCAAAACTCAAAACGGCTTAGCTTGCTGAAAGCCATGGCCAAAACATGTTTTCTCTTAGCTGTAAATATTTGGAAGATTTTAAAACTAATTTTTTAAATGAAATTCCCTGTTATCCAGAAAAAAAAGACTTCTGTGACTGAAATATTTTCAGTGGTACAGAGCTTGAACTGAAAGAACTCAACCAAGATGTCATCTTGAATTTCATACCAGTGCCTGAATCTGTGGGAAAGATATGACACCTATGCTACATCAATTAAAACTCAAGCTCCCTGTTTCTGATTTATAAAAAACTTCCAAAAAGTCCATTAAAAAGATTTGCAGTATAGGATACTTCCAGTGTAGTGTCGCATACTGAATGTGTTAGAGAAAAGACAGTCTGGCTAGCAAATTAGATGTAATAACAGCAAATCTGAAATACACTAGTTATTATGTTTATTATATAGTCAGATTACACATCCTAGTTGCTGGTTTTCTTCTTCTTTGGTCTGTTCAGCATGTTGTCTCAAGGAAACTGTTTGATTACATACTTCTGCTGTATATTTTACTCTCTGGAGGTGTACATATTAAAATGTTTTTCTCGTACTTTCTAGTGCTGCATTTTCAGTTCATTTTATCCCTCTTGCATGCCAGAAGTACTTCTATAATTGCCATATCACAGTGTATGCTTTTATGTAGACTGAATAATTGGTAAATGATGCTTTTTCTGCTACTGTTTGTTCTCTGTAGTGTCATTTATGCCATTCAGTATTTGGTTGTATATGGTATTAACAGTACTTTCTGGAAGTTTAAAAGTAATGATTTGCTGATTGTCCTTCAGAAAACAGTTGCCAAAGCAATATTTTTTCTTCCACAAGCCTGTGTTACTACACTAATTAATAAATTATTTTTTTGTCTATACCAAAAGTGTACATATACATTGAGCCTTCATAAATATTGTGTTACATTCATTTAATATAGAGCAAAATATACCTAAAGGGCAATAATAACACTTTTGTTTGTTTGTTTGTTTTTCAGTTAAGAAAGATGTTCTGTCTTTGCATAATCTTCTGCAGATGTGCCCATGGTAAATACCCATTGCTGACATTCTTTGAAAGTGGCCAGAACCATATATTTAGATATACATCAGACAGATTTAAATTACAGAATGGTATTTTTCATAACTTCTTCTACTTGTGTCTTCTGAATATAGTAAGTAAAGTTTTCATTTCAGAGACAGGAATCTCTGATTTCTGCTAATCCCACAACTTTACCATATTCCAAGCCTGCAGCAGAACCACAAACAGGGATTCATTTGCTCATAGCTTGAAGGGGAGGCCCCAAGTGAATTTATTCTCTTTCTCAGTTTTTCCTTTGAATTCCCTGGGAAATGTCATACAAGCTGTCTGGAATTGGTTACTGAAGGAGATAGTCTTTTAAGCAATTTCTCATCAGCCTTTCTGTTCTATAGGGAAATAAAATTGAATTTTGCTAAATAGTGAGTCAGAATTCAAGGCAGATATTGATATGATTCTTAATAACAAACAAATATCAAATGATCATGAAAATCATTACTGGCTCTGTGTGCCTGCAACATTAATAAGAAGGATTTTTTCCTTCAAGTTTTTATCTGTAAAATATTAACATATTTGTAAGTTTTTACAGGATCAAAACTGAATATGGTTGTGCTGTTGTAATGTATTGGTATTTCTACACAGGGGCAGACTAGAGGGGTATTTGGAGGCATGATTTTAGTTGACTGTATGTATCTGGTTTCTTCTGTCATTTATCAGCTCGGTGGTTGGTTTTTTTTGTGATTTTTTTAATGTCAATAGAGTGTTTAGTTTATTGAGATTTCATTGATATTAAGAAATTAACATATTTAGACCATGATTACGTACAGCAGTTGTATTGCCCAGCTGTTAATGTGAGTAAACATAACAGAAACATAACCTCTTCCAGGAATAGATTCATGCAGCTGTAGTTCTTCTTCATTTAGAAAAGGTAAAAGGCATAGCAGTAAGATGGACAGGTGCAGGCATTTAACTGTAGGGGAGAATAAAAGTGTCCCCAGGCTGTGTGCTGAGAGGGAGCAACAGAGGTCAGGGGCTGAGTGTCCAGGTAATTGAGAAAGCAGTGTTTGTGTGACAGGTAGGTGGTAATGACAATGAAACTCACCCCAAAATGTTGAGAGGCTGTTCCTTGTGCTGGGCTGCTCTGTTACAGGTGTTTGAAGGAAGAGATGAGACCTTGGAATTTACCCAGGGAGTAATAGTAAATAATAGAGGAGTGTGCAGTGGCTGAGGATGTAAAGCTGCACAGGTGAAGAGGCGAATAGGAGGTGGTGTACAGAGGCCAATCAGCTGGGGTTAGGCGAAGGTAAAGGGGGACAATGATTTAGACCTAGACCCAGAAATAATTAACTGTGCCTCAGTTGGTGAGCATTTGCCTTTTCTGTGATGCTGAAAATGTAGGCACGAGTGTCCAAGATAGTGATTCCGTGATATATCTAAGCTGGTTTTGTGCAAACCTTGGGCTAGTTCCCTGCATTCTGCTATGCTGGGCCCTCATCTACCTGTGACCCTAAAGAGGGCAGTTCAGAGACCCTGGAGCTGATCCATCCATGGTATCAGCCTTGCAAAGTCAAGCGTGTCCTGATGTTGTACCAGCTCAGCCACCAAACTGCTCTCTGGAGGCAGGGGGAACAGTGCCTATGCCTGTAACCTTGAGTAACCCAGAACTTCATCAGTATCAAGGTCAGTAGCCTATAACCTCACATTTAAACTTTTAAGAGATTTTATGATTTTAAAAAAAAGAAAATACAGCTTATATATTTGGAAAGTTTTAAAACACCAAATCTGCATTTACCTGAGCAATGAGGCCTCAGCACAAGCATCTCTTATTTCACTTATTTGTTTTGTTCAATCCTTCATGAAAAGAGCCATAATATTTGACCAAACATATTACAGTATGTTTATGTCCTTCAGCATTCCCTCCATGTAGCAGTCAGTCATTTTGTCTTGGGCAGTGTCTGTGGAAGGCAACTGAGTTTTCTGTCTTACCATGAGTGCAAATGTCCTTTCTTTGAGCTCCCTCTGGGAATGTGCACACTAATATCACAACACCAACTTGCCTGAAGTCACAGACCTTTACAGTCACTGCCTGTGGGGATAGAAGAGACAGTGAGGGTATCCTGACAAATACTGTGCCAGCCTTCTGTCATTATACTTTCACAGGACAAGTGAGGCACGAAGGATTATGGAGTCAATGGCTTGTTCCTCTTTAAATATCAAATGTATTTAGAGTGAGTCCCATGATGATGGGAATCAATCACCTGCTAATGCTTTAACTGGTTCAGCTAGCACATAGAAATATGTCATAGAAATAGTGTATAAAACAAAAGTAACATTTAAAATAAAATAAAAATTACATGTTAAGAAAGCATTAAATAGACACGAGAAGCAATGTAGACACATAGTGAAATATTTTCATAGTTACAGTACAAGGTATAGGCTTATTTTCTTAATAATCAAAGCATTTAAAGAGTGAAATACTGTCCCTTTTTAGGGACTATGCATATTCTGTTGTGAATGGCAAAGCATTATTCATAGCAAGTTAGTATAATGTTTTTGTGATTTGCAAGTATGACAGCTCAGGTTCGTAAAGCTACTTCAGGCTGCTGTCTTCACATCAAGTGATTTGCCAGAGAGAAGTTGGCAGCTGATGCTGTTTTGCTTTTATGGATTTCATCAGATACTCATACATTCATTAGGTTTTTTGTGATTATGTTTTCATTATATTCTTAGTCCCATTCAACATGCTTTTTGCTCATACAAACAGCAATGCCATAAAGCAAATGTTCATCAGTGTAGTCTGGGACCTGTTTTTTATTCAGAACATGTTTGTAAATAATTACAAGTTTTCTTTGACAGAAGAATCTACTCACTGATCTTTTGCAAAAAAGGACAAAGTCAGACCATACTACTTGTTTACAGTAAATAGTACTTATAAATTCCTAAGGTGTTTTTTTTTCAGAAGTGAGTTCAAGTATTCCCTAAATTTCTCAGGAACTACTATACAGGCATAAAGCTTAAGCAATTGTGTTCTGAGGAAAGCATCTCAATTTATAAAAAGTAGCAGCTTACAAATTTACTATGCAAGAAATGTATGGAAAATTTTATTTTTCCTCAGGCATATTTTGAAATTTACAGTTTGGAAGCTTAAGAAAATATTTGACATATGTTTCAAAATGGGCTGGATTTTTTGCCTGTATATAGTTCTGTTTATTTGTCTCATGGCAAGAAAAATCTTTTACTCAATAGTGTTAGAATTAGGCCATAATGTATTTTAGAATCAGTATATCTCTTTTTCAGGAGTCTGTTCTTAAATCTCTATTTCGCACTTTCCTGTGCTCCAGTCACTGCAGCTGTAATGAGTAAATGCTGTAGCTTTCAGTTCTTACCTCTGGGACAAATAATAAGAAAACTCTCGAACAGATGGAGTGGGCTTTCTCATACATGTTATCCATTAATGTCAAACAACAAGCTATAGAAAATGTTTCTATTACACAGGTGAAAAGAAGATAATAATATTGCCTGTTTTCAATAGTACCTACATTCACACAGTTTAAATTTCATTTTGTCCTTGTGCCTTAGGTTACCTATTGGCTCTTACCTAGACCATGAAAGGTTCTGAGCCCATGGGAAATTTTAGGCACAATGACTTAAAAGGAATTTAGACCATGTGACTATAGGCCTATCTATATTATATACTTACTGGAGACCCAATATTCTCCTTCCCTACAATTCTGACGAGGCGGTATGTCTTGTTTGGTGAGATGAAATTACCATTTGACAGCATTAAGGTCTTGATCCTACATAGCCACTGGTATAACTTCAGTGATGTTTCATGGCATAGGGCAGTGAAAGGTTTCCAGTTTAACTTGGCCATTGTCGACCAGAGCAATAGGATGTTGGGCTATTCAGCGCCACTTGTCCTTTTGACACCTCTTCATGTAATTTATAGCTGACTTTATTTTAGTGTTCAATTAGTAGCTAGATGATTTTACTTTAACTTTCATGAATATGGATTCAAAGTATCGCTGTTTCAATACCTCTGTAGAAATTAATAACAGGCACTTTTATTAAGCAGTTCATTCTGCATCTCTGAGCATTTTCCTTTTGTTTATTTTACACGTACAAATTTGGAAAGATGAAAATAACAGTCTTGTAGTTAAATTATAGTCAAATATGCTGTCCTTTGAAAAGCTTTCTGACTGAGATGAAGCATTACTCAGGTTCATTACCGCAAAGCTTCTTAATGTTAACTAATATGTTGAGATTCAGTAATTCTGGTGGTGATTAGATAGAGCAGGAATTGCAATTAAAGGGTATACTTAAAAGCACTTGAGAACAAATCCACTTGGACTTCTCATTTTGCACTTTGGAACACTTTCCAATATGAAGGGACCTCTTAATCTAAAGGAATTGTGATCCAGTTTTCAACATATCAATTTGATGGATAGACTCTGAGTGCACTATGTATTACTGCACTGGGTAAATTTGCAAGAGCCAGGGTTAATGAAACTGCATGGGTTTCCAATCTGTCAAAACGGGCTGCCTGAGAGCCTGGCTTATGCCTTTGTACTTAATGAATGCCACAACAAAAAGCATTCCTGTGGGATTTTTCCTTTTTTTTTTTTTTTTTCTTTTTTGACTGAACATGTTTACCAGTTAGTTAACATGAAAAGACCTTCCTGCTTTCTTGTGGTATTTACTGCTAGGGGTCTTTTTCATAGTGTGTACTTATTCATGAAACTATGCACGGAAAATCCTGAAGAGAAAGATACCAGGGGGAAAAAAAAAGGCACCATTTTTTAGTCGTTGCTACATAGCTACAGATGTAAATAATATATGCCTTTCTTTTGGAAATTCCATAAGACAGAACTTTCTTGTGTTACAAAATGGAATGTGAGACTCTGAGACAGAATACTTTGGAGTAGGAAGACAAAGAAACTGAGAAGCTCAGAGCATAAGAACCAAAATAACCACTCTTCCTAAAGTTCAGACTGGTCTCTCTCTATATGATTACTATGGTGGTTATTATTATTAAATGTTTAGACTGACAAAAAAAATAGGGGAAATATGTTGGAAAAAAGGGAGGTTTTTTTCCCTTTTCCTTTCCTTTTTCCTTTTCAGTCTGTTCCTTCCTTGTGTTGATAAAGTTGTTAATGATCAGCTATATTTTTAGTTACAACCAAGTAATTCTGTCTTCTAAATCTTAAAACCTGGTTGATATTTTTTACTACTATTGTTATTTACCATTAGATAACTTTTGATTGTAATTATATTTTTGGGAAACTTGTGTGTATGGCACAACCTATCACAGTACCTTGTAAAGAATTCTGTTCTTGTAGGGTAGGATATTGAACCTTCGGAGAAAATGATTTCTGAACCTGCAAAACTCATAAACTACAGAGCTCTTCTGTCCCATAGAAGATACTCTGGATTCACTGGAGGACCGTTGCCAATATTTCTACTTTTTAACTGATATGGATTTCTAAAAAGGTGGGTGTTTTAGTGTTTGAGATAATTTTATCATTGCTAAATTCCAGAACGTCTCAGTAAAGAAAGTAACTCAAAAAAGTTGTTAAAATAACGAAATACTGACCTTGTAGTCAAAGTACTGAGTAAGAGTTGATCCAAGTTGTTGAAGTGATTGTAAAGGTGTTGCAGTTCTTCCAATTGCCATTTCTTCTTTGCAATACCGTCTGGAATTAAGACAAATCCATCAGGGGAAGTTAAGAGAGGATATATTGGACTTCAAGAAAGCATTTGTTAATTCCATTTTAGTCTAAGAATACTATTGAAAAGAGCCTTGAAAGACAAAATCCAGCCCTACACTTCACGGATCCAAATAAAATATTTCATAGTTGTCATAACAGAACTTCTTAAAATACTGTTATGTAAAAGAGAAATAAAAGACATGATCAGGAGTTCACCTGGACATGAAAGCATCCATGTTTCAGGGTCATGCTAGTGTCAATCAGGAATGCATTCTGTCCCTTCTGCTGCATGCCATGGTCCTCAATTTTATTACAAGAGAAAGAGCAAATAAATAAATCAAAACCAGACACAGAAGATATTGGCAAAAGTACAATGAAATACCTAGCTTTTGTTGGTAGCTGACAGTTTGTGTGAGGCCATGGTGCATATGCCACTGGGCAGCTGGAGGAACTTTTGAAAAAAATAAATGGAACTTCCTCCATGTAGCAATTCCTAGTGTGAAACTTGGTATGGAGCTTAAATGTAGTCAATATTAAAGGACAGACAAGATAAAAAACATGTCAAAGGTTTTTTGTCTCCTACCCAACTTTTCATTGAAGTTTATTTCTATACCAGGAACTAGTCCCTTAGTTGATCTGATGCTAGTCACTAGTTAAACACTCTCAAAGCCAAATTCTATCAGAAATAGCAAGGACTAGATGCAGTTCAGAAGCACTAAAGGAAAGCTGTGGTTGAACACCACATCTTTAACACAGGGCAGGAGGATGGAACAATGAGAAGTTTCCTATTATTTCATTAGGCCCTGCTGATTGCACTCATTTTGGTGTCAAAAATTTGGTTTTCTCCATTGTTTTCTCCCATGAATTTACTGGTTTTGATTCAGAGCTCGACCTGTGTGTTGCTTTCATGATCTGAATTAATTTCCTAAAATGAAAAGCAAAGAAACCCAACTGTTTCTTCTCTGCACTTAAGGCTGTGGTTTTGTTAACTTCATGGCAAAACTGCTTTTTACCTTAGCCATTATCCCGTGTCTCTCTGCACGTTCAGTAGCTCTGCAAACGCAGGAAATACTTGCTACTTGCTGCTGGCAGCACCAGGCACTGACGTCCCCCAGTCTCTTAGAAGAAGCAGCAACATGCAGAAGATCAATTACTTTAAAATTTCAGGCTTTCATTTGATTCCTTGGTAACGAAAAACTTGTTCTGCTGCGCTGACAATGCAAGTAGGTAGTCTGAATAACTGAGAGAGGAGATCAGAGTTTTCCCTTTAAAAAAATCTGAAGTCTTTTCCCCACTCTTGCGTGTCTTATACACAAAAGTTACTAAGACCTTCCTGATCTGCTGGTGGAATTCTTCAAGCATAAAAGCTGAATTTCTTCTCTCAGCTTTAGAAACTCTACAACAATTTTATTATTCTTCTGATTGTGCGTAATCCATGTAATAGGCTAGTATAACAATACATTTTAAGGCTTTTTTCTGCCTGCATAGTTCCTGTCACAACATTGCTGCAGCCCATGTGGGGGCTCATAGGATCCAGTTGAGGCAACTGCTGACACTGGATCACTAAAAGGTCTCTCATAAAATCTGGTTTTAGAAACTAGTCTGTTCTAATTTCTCAAACTATTGTGAGTGCTACTGCATATGTATGTAGCTTTTTCACACTATATGTGCTTCTTTTAAATGTCCAAAAGAGGAGCGTTTCAGTGGGTTCACATTTCTTCTTTTAATTTATGCATATGTACATTGCTTTTCTCCTGCAGTTCTATGGCCCATTACTGCATGAATAAACGCTGTGCAGATTTTGCAAGGCTCTGCCAAAAGATGTTTATTAGTCTCATCATTCTTATGAAAATCATATTCCAGCAGATTCAGACAATGTGTAAAACATGGTTCGTGTGAATTGGCCATTTCACACTACACTTACAATATTAGCAGCAATAATAATACGAGGGAAGAGGCCTTAGGGAAGGGGATAGACCTTAAGTTAATTTGGTTATGGAGCTCTGATATGTGATCTTTGTTAAGCCCAAAGGTGTAATGAACAGTTAGCTTATTTTCAAAAGTTGCTATCGATTGCTGACAAAGGTGACAAGCCAAAATATTGATGCAGAAAACAGCTTGCCAGTTTTTACATATTTTGCCCATTTTGGGAATATGGTTGTCGTGTGTCTTGAGGGTTGTCTTACTGAGTAAGAGACAGTGCTTTAAAGAAGTGTTTGCTGTTGCATAAACAGAGAAGCAAAATATACTCCTGACTGTTTTAAATTTCTCTTGTAAAACAGTGCATATTCCTGGTAATTGCACCACGGTCATATGGCTGGTGTGAAAGCTTCAGGCATGCTGATCAAATAGTTCTTATAGTAAAAGATATAAGATACATCTTTCCCCCTGCATAAATGGTAACAGCACTGGAGCTCCCCTGCTGTTTATCTCCTTCATTCAGCTCCCAGTTCTGCTGCTTGATCTGGTTTACTCTTCATTTGCCTTTACAGTTTCAGTACAGCTCTTGTCTTCCCCTGCTCTTTCCATGCAGTGAGTACCTTTTCTATGTGCTCTGCTTGAGACTGCTATGGAGAAGACTTCATAGCTTACAATTTAGTATGCTTTGGCACAAGTTTCTTGAATTTTTTAAAAGTCTTTTAAGAACTTCAAGTTTTTACTATTTATGAAAATTAATTGACTGAAGGGACAAAAGCAAACAATTATCATAAATGATCTAGGATATCATCAGAATCATCAGAATCTATAGTACCATTGTATACTATATGTTTAAACAGACACCTAAGACAATCTGAAAAAAACCAGAATACATCAGATTGCAAAATTGTCTAAAAAAAAAAAATCAGTCCAACTGTAATATTTCTAGCATTGCTTTTACGTAGGCATTTGTCTCTCCACTAGTATTCAGGGCTTAGAATAAACCTGGAAACTCATTCTCCAATGTTCATTGGGTTTTGAACTATCAGTGCTTCCTACACTTCCTATCTGTTCCCCCCTACTGGTAAGACATATCATCCCTGTTCTTCCAAACAGAGAAAGTTGACTTTCATGGCTAGAGGAGCTCTCTCCTTGCCAGCACCAAAATTCAGTACTATAAAATCTTTGGCTGAACACAGTTATCTAAATTTCATTCATGTGAGTATGCCAAGAGGGAGGCCTTTTTAGTCAGGTGCTTTAGAATGATATTCCTAATTTGAAGACCTTCCAAGGTAAATTAAGAAAACCACAAACATAATAACCAGTAGGTTTCAATTCTATCTAGTTATCACATTGAAAATGGTTCCTTTGTTTATAGTTTCCTGTCTTCCAGTCGGTATTAAAACTATGACATTGTTTGACTTCAAGATCTAGTTTCTTTTGTCAAAAGCTTTAGAAGTCCATATAAATATTTGCTGTTTCTTCCTCATTCACTTTTATTTACAATCCCCAAAGTGCTAAATAGATGACAGTGACACATCTTCCTTTGTAGGAGCTGTGCTTGCTTGTCCCTACACGTGTAATTTATTCTTGTTGCAGTTGTTTCAGCACTTTTTTTTTAAAACTTTACTAGTGCCTGGCTTCCATAATCACCCCAATATCCTTTTTTGAAGGATAGACACAAATTAACAATGCCTCCAAGTCCCCTGCAGTACCAGACAATTTTAGGTTGATAACTTTTTCTGCATGCTGCTCAGCCATGTCATTCTGAAGTTCCCTTAGGATATCTGCATGAAGATTAGTTTGGCTCCATGTGTTATTGCACTTAATATGTATTTCCTCTTGTAACCAACCCAAACTTGTGGGTGTGGCTACTTCTGAGGGAATGCAGAGCCTTAGCTGCTTGTGTCCAGGTGCACAGCTGGAGCAGACGTGCACCATCTCAAGTGTTGTAGGTAGGAAACCTGTGAGGAACATGAGGACCAAAACTGTGGGACTTGGCACAGAATGCATTTGTCCGGAACTTCAGAAAAACCTTCTATGAATGTCATATGTATCAGTAAGGAAAGCTACTGAAATAAATGATGAAACAAACAGAATGTATCATAAATCTCATGATATTTAACATGCATGAATTAATAACCTGTACATAACAAACAGATCAGACTGAGGATAAACATCCAGTTGTCAAGTATATAGAAGGAATAACTCTTTTACACCCAAAATGATCAGGAAGAAGCCACTAACTGTTTGTTTTTTGAGAGCCCATATATCTTTTGACTAATACGAGTAACAGAGTGGAGATGATACTCAAGACAGTCAGCAGAGCCAGCAGGAACTTTTACATTTGAATCTCAGATGAGAATTCAAAGAGAACATACTCTTGGGTCAGGTAAGGTAAAATTGCTGATCACTGGCAGTGACATTCAGGAGACAGGTTATGTTTGTTAACCTTAACCTTTGCCTTCAGTGTGTCAAATACATTTTGAAATCCCATGTAACAAGAGTAAGCAATTAGAGAAATATTCCATCGGTAAACAGAAAACTTTAATTGAAGCAAGATTAGTCTAAAATTGGGTTGTACTGGTGACCTTTTGTATCTAGCACTATAAGTAAAAGTCTGATCTTGAGATAGGTAATAAATGTATTTTTTTACAACAATTTTTTTTTTTTAATTTTAATAGAAGTGTAAGTGTAATTTGCAAATTTGGAGTGCTCTTGTCTCCAGGGTTGGAGCAAATCTGAAATGGCTCATGGAACCACTGGGGATCTTTCCTATCTAGATGTTAAGGAGCACCACAAGGTCTGTGTTGCCAAATGTCTGCTATTGCAGGAGAAAAAATGGAGACATAGACACACCTCTTACATCCCCACGTTAGGTGCACCGTGCTTCAGCTACTCCATAGAGAGGCAATCAGGCCAGTTATTGCCTCAGTGCAGAGCCTCTTGCTGAGAGTAATTCAGTTGTTAAGGACTTCCCTTCTGTCCCTTACTGATGCATTTTATTTTCTATTATTCTAATGTATCAGTCTTTATTTGACTTACATAAATAAATATTTTTATTTGACTTGATTTTACTTTCAAATTTGATTTTAGTTTTTCTTGGGTCCATCTTTCTGCATCAGCTGTATCAGCTATTTTCACTCTTTTTCCTGGCCCTGAATAAAGGTAATAATGTCCCCACAGCAGTCAGTTCAAAAATCCCTCTTCAAAACTTTCCTGCCCTCAGAACATTCAGTTGGATTTGTCCAAAATTGTTAACCACAGAGGCTGCATTTTGGTTTTCAGATCTCACCAGTAAGCTATGCTGAAGTCACAGTGGGAACCCCCAGCTGGCCCTCCCTGCGGCAGGAAGGCAGCAAGTGATGGCTCAGGCGTTAAGCACGTGGTCACACACAGCACAGAAAGCTGTGCACAGATGGAGTTCTGCTCCTCTTTAGGCTGTAACAGTATTAAGTAATCTAATTTATATACAGAGGGCTGAAGTTGCCTGTTACTGCTGTTTTATTAGACTTTCTTTTCTCAGTGGGGTCCTGCCCCATGACTGGGGATTGTGGATGTTAGAACAATGCTCTGAGTAAATAATCTGTAGGGAAAATATTTAGACTCGTAATGCACAGCAACCTTATTACCAGACCATGCTGTCATTGTACTAGTCACTGTTTAAATATATGAGGAGAAAGACCTTAGGTAAAATACCTTGTGCAGTGAGAGTCTGTTCCCTGATCAAGAGATGATTAAGACAATGACGTTTCTAACAGGTTTGTTTTCTGTCATTTGGACTTATATCTGTATGGGTATAATTGTTCTAAGTAGATTTTACAGTGTCGTCTTCTCTCTGTGCTATATTCTATATGTATAAAACAGTGACCTCCCCCCAACTCCACTTACATGTGCTGCATGTGTAAAGATAGCCAGCTCTGATGTAGGACTGCTTTGCTGTTTTTGTAGCAACATCCGTATTTCCCTGCTCCTTCAGTTCATCAACTCTGGCCTCAAGGTGCTATACTAGTACTCTGAGGGCCATTAACTGCTTGCACCACATTTGGATCAGATACGTATATCTAACCTTATCTTTGAAAGGTCTGGAGAAAATAACATTGGAAAGGAGATCTTCTGTTCAAGTTCGTGCCCTCTTGACTAGTTTGAATTAACACCCACTTAGAGAGGGTAAGAAGTCAAAAATGTGCCTGGAAGGTTAAACATCAAGTATGCAAAGCAAGACTTCCAAACTTCCATAATGCATGAAAATGTATATGTAAAAATGTCTGAACAAACTCAAAGTTTAACTGTTAATATATTTTAAAGTATGTGAATTTTAAAGCCTTTTTGAGGTTCTCTTTTGCTGGTTGCCTTCAGGGGAGGTGAAACAAGTTTCTAACCTTTGCAGCCTCTCAATGGAAGGGAGGGAAGGAAGAACACACACACAGAAAGAAATCTCAAATTTTCATCTTGTTGTGTGATCTTTGAAGGGCTTCAAGAATAAAAATTTTAAAGAGAACCCCATAGGTGCTACATGATCTGCATTTTGTCTGTCAGGCTTACAATCATCACAAGAGACAGATGTCACAGATTTACTGCCAACGCAGTAACCCCTCTTCTCAGCTGGCTGGCGTTTCTCTTCCCCTTCCCAGCACTTGGGTTTGTCACTGACAGCTCTGCCAAGTAGTTATTTGGGGTACATTTTGGGATCCACCCTAGACACTTCTAATACCCCTTAGAGTGACCTCTATCCTTGGCCCTAGTTAATCTTGTGTAGAGGATCACATTTCATCTTGTCCTTCCCTCTGTTTAGGGAGAACTTGTCTGGCTTGCTAAAAATACTCCTTTCTCTTTTCTTTTTTTTTTTTCTTTAGACAATTTGTTAAAGTCAGGTCAGATTCCTGATTCAGTTCACAGCATGGTTGTGTTTCAGTTGCTGTGGTGAAACAGGGGAAACTGTGAAATGTGGGATGACAAAAAATGGGTTGGGGGGGCGGGTAGCAAGAACTCCATAATCTGCAGAAGTCTGTATATTGTTAAATCATAACCTCAGTCCAAAAGGTAAGTAGAAATATGTCTGATGTGCCAACAGTCCTATGCAGGAATGCAGGTTGGTTTTTGCTTGTGCTGAAACGCAAATGTATCTCTGTGTCTCTGTACCATAGCATACAGATAGTCTTTGCCTCAGACTTTAGTCAAAGTTGTTCAAAGTACCCTCCTGATTACAGTGAACCCTATAATAATCATGGCACTGGTTCAGTAGATTTTAAATAGTGTCTAGAAATATTTCCAGAGTGGGGAAACCATCTGTTGTTTAGCTGTCTAGCTGTTCTTGGTATCACTGAATGAGTTTCTGAACTTCAGAGCAGTGGTGAGACAGAGGCAGTTGAACATCAGTCATTTGAGTAAACAAACAAACAAACAAAAGCCCAACAACTGAAGTTGGTTTGGGATCTTTGTAAATTTTCTTCTGAATTTATCATACCAGCTATCACTTAGTCATTTGGTCCTGAATAAGATTGAAAAATGATATATGCAGCTTGCTACACAGTGTCAGCACTGGCAAGCCTCTGTGACTGCATTTGAGCTGAATATTTCAGCAAATAGCATAGCCCAGCAGCAATTGCTGAGCCCTGTCTATATCCTCTCTTTGCAGTGAGCAGGGATTTTTCATTTCATACATCATTTACAGCTTGCCACAGTGATTGCAGTCAGCCAGGATATATTTTCAACACAAAGAGAAGAAAGAGAAATATATATCATTTGTTGCAGAAGTTGGGCATATTGGGTTCAAATTTAATTACACTATAACATCAAAAGCTACACTAATAGACAAAGAGTCAACTATCCTTAACTCAGAGTAAAATAAAATCCGTTTTCCTGTTGCTCAAGAGTTCTGCCTGGGCTTACTGGGCAGCAATTTTGCTGCTTTGATACATTACATCCATAATAGTCAGTGCACATACTTAAATGGGTACAGTGCATATATCATCCATCTAAGTATTTTACAAAATAACAGATGCCTTCAACCCTCTTGGCAGAATTGCCTTGTTAATGGCACTTATTATTGCTGAAAAGTGCAGCTCCCATTCCGTTAGCTGCTGGAGAGTCTGCAGGTTCCTGCTGGGCAAGACAATCAATTAGGAAGAGGGGTCTCAGCAGGGATCTGCTGACCACAGAATCTGTGTGACCTTAGAGGAAGGCTTACTTCCATTTGTCTTCTTTTTTCCCATCCACTGTCGTACCAACATGTCTGGATCCTGATCTGCAGTAGCTTGGATAGACAGGATAGGTTGTATTGATCAGCTGAGCCAGTGTAAAAAATAAATAGAAAAAGAAGCAGCCTTTTCCAGCAAAACACTGTAAACCTTCACAGTTTCTGTGCAACTTGGGAGATCCTGAGCATTGCTGCTTGAGATCAGATCCACAGCTAAGGGATCTGTAGAAACACATGTAAGAAACACAGGCTTTGTGTTTTGATACCTTCTTTTCCTTTCTCATTAGGGCTTCAGAAGAAATTCTCACTAGAAACCAGAATGACTCTATTTTTAAAGGCCTCAGAATCACAGAAGACTCTTGGAAAAATCTCTTAATTTTTAGACATTTGTAAAACTTCATTTATTGAGCTGCAGTGACTGCTGAAGCACACATAACAAATAAGAATTTGTCCTCAGTTGAAATGTATTAAAAGTTGAATTTGTGAAAAGAAAAAAGTTTGAAAGATATAAAAAATCTGGAAAAACATCGGTATTAAACAATATTGTGAACCAGGATGCATGGTAGTAATTAACACAGTGTTTGGGGTAGTAAACAGAATACTAATACATCACAGTCTTGAGGGTCTGGGGATGCTGGGGTGCACAATGACAATTTTGGGATTGAGGAGTTACCTTCAAATGGGAGAAGTCTGATATTTTCTCCTCCCTGAATTCCCTGTGCTTTCCCTGATAATGTGGTCCTTAGCTTTGTAGAGATAGATCAATTTGCCGTTATGTCCTCACCATGACTGAAATAGGTTTGAAGTGCATACTCTGTAGTACAGAATCAGGAGAGTGATTACTGCAATTAAAGCTTGTTATTTAAGAAAAAAATCCAATGTAACAAGATGGTGGTAATAGAGTATAGAAGTACTTCATTTGCTTCAAAGGCACTGTGGAAGGAAAGCTCAGGGGCAGCTGCACAGGGAGCAATGCACTTTCCATTAGCAAATAGTCAATGGAGTCCTGACAGGGCAATCCGTGCCATAACAGAACTTTATTTCCATTCTTTAAATGACAGTAAGAAGAAAAATAAACTGGCAAAGTCTTTCCTGGAATCATTTGTGGTTGTCAGACTTTGTCAATGTGCTTTTGACACCTTCTTTTAAAGTTAGAAAAGCAGGGAAAGCTATATGCCTGTAGCCTTGACCCTGTTTCCTTGTTGGGGAAACTGAACTGATGAGCTGTGTTTGTTGTTTCAAGTTTCATTTGTCAAAATATATAAGGTCATCACAGTTGTATATATTTGACCTTAATAGATGAGCTGCTATAATTAGTAGCAATACACTAATTTTATTACTTGCTTTGATAGAAGCAAGATTTTTAAAAAATCTTAATTTCAGAGTGAATTATATTAGTTTTTCATTGCTGCCTGCTTGTGTTGAACTCTTTTTTTGGGTGTAATTAGCAATCAGTAAATTACTTTATTTCTCTTTTGTTTAATTGAGTTAATGATGTCTGCAAAGAAACATGATACTAAGGGGTTTGAGTTTTTTTGCTGCTCTCCCTCAAGAGGCTCTTGAGAGTTTCAGATTTTGCCAGACTCAAAACTATAGGCAGTGAATCAAGAGCTGTCCTGATATCTTTTAAAGAATCTTTCACTTCATTGCTGCATAAAGGTGAACCCAAGTAGTACAGAAGACAGCTCAAACAGAAGATGGACTCGAGCTAGCAGAGGGAGCGTGCCTCGCAGGCTGACCCCTTTGTGTAAGTGAGGGAGTGTTTTTTCCTTGCTGAGAGGGCAAGACTGGTACATTAATGAGCCATCTGCCTTGCTGGGCCACAGTTTTAAGAACAACATGCCTTCCTGTCCTTTGCATGCTCTGCCCTCTAGAAAACGTAGCTCTATTGTTACTTATGACACGAGATTCTGTCTTATCAAAGGATAAAGAAATCAGTGATGAAGAGAGAATTAGGGAAATGAAGGGAGTTACAGGACAGAGAGCTTCATTAGAAGGATTAAAAAAAAATCAGAGAAGAGGAAGATTTAATGAGGCTCTTGTTTATTACTTTTGCTAATTTAGGAAGTCTTGCTGCTGGCTGTGGCACTGGAAGGTTAAATTGTACAGACACTTTCAAAATTAATATTGCAGTGAGTCAGAATACAGGACTTTAGTATTCACTTGCATTTAATGGACTCAGACTGTAGGCATGCTGATTTTCAAAGACTGTTTTCAAACTGTGCTTGGCCCATTCTGCAACAGATTGGTCTACATTAAGGCTACTCTGCTCCGGGCACCCCTATGCATGTTGTTATAGACTGGTTTTTGTGACAGTTGAGGGGCACCCAGGTCTTGAGAGCTCCCCCGTTACCTGGAGGGGATGTGCTCCCCTTTTTTCCCCTGCCATGTGGCCCACAAGATGCCCCAGAAGAGCCTCACAGAGACCACAGGAGAGGAACCAGAGAGAGAGCTTTATTAACATGGGTAGAGGTATTTAAAGGTTTTGGTGGTATTCTAGCTACTACCAGTAAGAAACTGGGGATAACAACCAATAGGAAAGGGTAAAATAAGGGCCAGTAAGGAAACTTATACAAACTTTTTCAAGGACAAACTCAGGCAGTCCTAGCTGGTGAGATAATGGTCTTCTCAGGGGATTTTGGGAAGAAGACACTGACTCAGGGAAAAAAGAACAAGGAATCCATTTTCTAACATATTTACACAACAGTAAAAGCTTCTGTTTTTAAGGCATTTAGGCTAGCTTCTCCATCTTCTCCATGAGCCTATTTCTCACAAGATTTTTTCCATTTCTGATGCTGCAAGTCCTTTGCCACAGGTTTTTGTCCTTTTTTTCTCCCTGTGGTCTCCTATGAGTCCTTATTCTGCTTGGACACTCTAGTTCTGAACCTCACAACTGTTTGTGGGTCAGAAAGGGCTAATACCAGTCACCTTCTAAAAAGAACTACCTTAACTGCACTTAATGGACCCTTCTGAATTCTTATCAGCAGCCACGCAGTGCTGTCTGTAACTGCTGTGAACACAGACAGTGCTGGACATGGGGTGTCCCATGCTAGCAAGTAAGAGTCAGCAGAATGTATTGTGGGCTTTAGGTGTAGGGTGGATATATTATCTGATGACTGATGTCTGAGGTGCTGTGAAAGTGGTTCTGTCTTGACATGACAGAAATTGTACTGAACTTTTTTCTTCACCTCATGTAGCTTCATTTTTTGCCTCTTAACTTTTCATTCATTGAGTGATCCATCCACAAATTAACATTTTTAGTGCTATGTTTCCCATCTAAGATTATAATATGGCATTTTTCCATGTGGTGCTGCCTTTTTTGTCACATCAATTTTATGAAGGGTCCTCTGTGGCTACGCTAGTTGTTAGTGCATTTTACTTCCTTTTTGCCTTATTTTTAACATCTCCATTATTACAGCTGGAAAATTGCAATTACATAACCTTTCTTCTATGTGACAAATAAAGATCAGTCAGTTAATATTTATCAACAATTTGGAGATAGAAGCTGTTACACATGCACTAAACATTCAGAAGCCATTATTAGACATGTGTCTACTAACAGATGTGGACTTTTTAAGTAAATTTTATAAAGTTCCTTGTGAGTAGCTCCACCAGTTTTAGTAATTATTAGCAGTGATTTTTATCTCTGGGATTTTACTTCTAGAGGTAACCAAGATTTAGGCCTTTAAGCTGACCAATGTTTATAGTTACTCTACTCCCAGTGGTTTTTTGTCAGCTGAAGTTTTTGTTGCACTATCTCTAAAGTAGATGCTGTTTGACTCTCATTAGGGTAATTTATATGGAATGTATTTGATTTTTTTATAATAACTTTATGCGAATCAGACCAGACCAGTCAAGTCCTATTCATTATGTCTGAGATACTGTGTGGCCCAGGGGCACAGTTGCCTTCATGTGATCTCTTGACCAGTGGTGCATACCTAATTGGATTTGAGTTTGGGAGAGACACTGACCTGTCACGCAGCGGCTGGCAGCTGCGTCCTCATCTGCAGTCTGGTGCCAAAGACATTCTTCATTACTTTGGGACCCAGACTCCAGGTGGGCCTGTCCTCCCTGACGTGGTCCAAGTGGAGATGGAGTCCTTTCCAGACTGGCTGGGTCATGAACAGTTGAAGGGTTGATTAAATGGTACTCCCCAGTGGAGATGGATATGCTGTACTGGCTGTATTAATAGAGTTCAAGTGAGGCAATTTCAGCTATTAGACACTAACTAAAAAGCTAAAGTTTTCTTTTTCAATACAGACTGTCATTGCTCCTATTTGCTGTTATTGATACAGTAGGTAGTGTTCTGTGATATCATCAGAGAGAGCCATGCCATGTCAAGAAAGACTTTTTAATATGATCTATCACAAGAGCAATAAGAAAAGGACAAAAATATGGAAGCAGCTCTGTCATTTCAACAAAACTAACTTTTGCAGAGTTATAGCTCTGGAAGAAAAGCTGCCCTTTGAAATTCTTACATCCAGTGAAAGCTCTTTCCTCAGCTCTCCAGCCAGTAGCTGGGAGTGTGACATCGTGCTTCTCGTCAGACATTATTAACTCAATTAAAGTAGAGAGATACAAAGTAAATTACTGCATCCTAATTATACAAAAAATTGGATAAACAAGCAACAAAAAAACAATTATATAATTCACTCTGAAATTAAGATGTTTAAACCACTAACAATTTAAATCAAAGAAACAGTAATAAAACCAGTGTAATGTTACTAATTACATTGTTTCATTTTCTGAAGTCAAATACATAAATTTTTGGTGACTTGGTGTATTTTGGCATTTATAAGTCTAGAAATGGAACATGACTGGGTTTGTCTTACACAGCAACACTGAGAAGTACATGTGCATAGTGAGCAGCTGAGTCTGCAGTGATGGGAAGAATAGGCTTGTAAGGAAGCTTCTCCAGGCTGGTAGGCTGTGCTCAGGCAGGAAATGGACACTTAACCATCTTTTGCCTGCAACCTGTTTGTGCCTCTTAAACTCTTTTACAGGGGATTGATTAAAACTCCCAGCTGATGTATGCAGACTATGTGTGATAATTACTAGTGTTTTCTACATCAGCAGGAATTCCAATAGCAGAATTGAAGCTCAATAACGTTAAAAGTTGTCTGTGGCAACTTTGATTTCAAATAGAATACCATGTTCATTTACAAATGATAATGTACTGATTATAATATCCTACATGAAAGAACTTCTATATAGACCTTAGAAAGAAAATTACTTGTGTTTTTTTGTAGAGTAAGAAGCTGAGCTTGCAGTGATGGAAAAAGTGCAAGGATGTGTAATAATCAGTGCCCACAATGACCCAAGGTTTTCTAACAAAATCAGCTGTCAAAAGATCTGACCCATCCAAATACAAGCTGTGGAAATGCAGCCTTCTACACCATTGCCTCGTACCAATCAATAACAATTCAATCCTGGCAGAATTCAGGCAGAGCCTATTATAAGCCATCTAAAACTGAATTGCTGTCAAAGAATTAGACTTTAAGGGGATTGCCACACTAGTACCTGATGGGAAAAAATAGTTTAGTACAGTGGAACAATTTCAGGTATTGCTCAGTGACAAATGCTTAAAAAATCCAAAATTATATTGGAAATATTTTAAACATCTCAGCATAAATGAAGATTGACAGTCTTGGCTTTGATCCTAGCAGGAGCTAAGGCAAGAGAAAATATGGTTGTAGTTACTGTTTCCCGTTGGTCACTGCTTGACCCGTGTCTTGATGCTGAACAGAAGATAGATTTCACTCCCAACTATTTAATTTGTATAAAGCTCCAGTTACTCCTGGATAAAAAAGAACTGCAACTTCTTTTTGCAGGAACAGAAAAGAGGAAGGTGTTGCAGTATCAGAAGAATGTTTTTTGAGGTTTTTTTCTTTTTTTTTTTTTTTTTTTTTAGCCATTGCAGAACTTAGAATGTTCTTACTCTTGGTCGCCTAGATTAAAGTATTTTCTAACAAATTGTTATTTTATGTTTTTGTTATAATCTGAGGGCAAGCATAGGGATTATCTAGTGGTTTGGCATTAATTGGGTATGCCCTGTGACATAATATGGAAGAGAAGAGGTACCCTTTCATAATGGTGTTGATCTGAGTAGACATTTCATTATTAGCTGTTTGTGAACACAAAAATAGTGAAATACTTTTTATTGCCTGAACAATAAAGAAAAAAAAGTCTCATTTTATGTACAAGAAGCACCCTAACAATGACAGTAATCCTGTGCTACCTAGAAATTTGGTTAGGTGGGAGTACCTTGAGAATATTGCTCCCTGAGCTTACTGATGCTTTTAGGACAGAATTGGAAGGACGGTACAGATGGGCTCAGTATTCAGTACCCCTGCTGCCTGGTTAAGTGCACTGTTACAGATTGCTTGCATGGATGTGCTGTGAAGCGGCTCTTACTACCCAGGGAGATGAAACGGGGCCCATTAGGGAAACAAGGAAATGTGAGGTAATGACTGGTTAATACCCTTGGGCATGAGGGTATAAGGTATTTGCTCTTGAACCATGCCTGTCAGTGAGTGAAGAGGTAATTTCCATGCTCTCTTGGACTGGTGTCCAAGGAAACCATTTTGGATTGATAGGGGTAATCAAATGTTCCTTTAATTTGTGGGCTGTGCGCACATTGGTAAGTCACCGGCCATCTTTCCAATGTTGTGTTACTCCCAAGGCACTCCTGTCCACAGAGTGGCTCACTATTTCTCCTCCTGCCTGCATTTTTCTTTACCTCCTGCAGCTGAGATCTTTCCTGCCAGCTGTGTCTTTTCCTCAAGGTAATTCTCTCCACTGCTGACTGCAGTCCTGGGGGATTCTGGGGCTGTCAGCCCCACTTCTACCTTCTGCAGTTCTGTCTTCTTTCCCTGCACATTTTCCTTCCTTTGCTTTTCTCTTGCCACCATTGCCTTCTGTTTTCCTCCTAATCTGGACATCACTGCACCGTGTAAAACAGAGGAAAGCCTCAGCCGCAGTTAGGAGTCATAGAAAGGGATTGTAACAGTTAAAAATCACTCTATGAAGAATATCTTTTGAACTAGAAAGCCAGAGATTAAGGTTTTAACTACTCAAAGAGGACAAAATTGCCTTTGTGGTTATAAATAGCCTTCAAAAGGAAATATTAAATGGGTTTTTTGATGGAGAATAAAATATTTGGCTCTGTGTGTAACATACTGAAAATCTATATATTTCTCAGTTCTTGAGCTTGCAAGTTTTACTTATTGGTGACAGTACCTAGCAATCTAGAGCTGCCTTTGACAGAGACTGTAGTATGAACCAGTATTAACTCCATATGTTGTCTCTGCTTAACATATAGAAATAAGAACCACAAATATATATCACAAATAATTAGACATTGGTACAGACTTGCTGAGACATGAGAGCCTCTTCTGCACTGTCAGTTCTCTTCTCTTGAGGTTCCCCTCTTGCTGCTATTTTGGCATATAACTCAGTTACATATCCTGATTGTATACTTCATCCCTGCTTGTTGTAGCTTTTCATATGATAAAACCTGCAAAGAAAGATATTTAAATACCCTGTTGAGAGTACATGAGATGCTGTGTCTATATTGTTACCCAAGAGCACAGCGAATTAAGAAACTTTCTAGTTTTTCTTTAATTACATCGATGCTGTTTGTAAATATCAATTCAAGAGCATGAGAAAGTCCCCTGAAGATAACAGCTGTGCCATAGATAGTGGTAGTTCACTGTACACTGCTATGATCAGCAAATCAAACAACGTTATTCCAAACACATTGGGTATATCATGGATGCAGAATGGCTTTCAGATTTTGCTTTTAATTTACCCTTTTACTAACTGTATTATCTTCCCAATAGAGCTATTTATCAGGGTGGCGATTAAGTGGAGTCTACTTTACATTATGTCTTTTGAAAAATATCTAAATTAGGATGATCTAAAACTCCAACAAATTATGGGTACTTCAGTTGCTTATGTTTGTGCTCCATGGGCAGCAATTTACCCAGTATTTTTCCAATTCAAGTAAATGGGAGACAGCTGAGAGTTAGCAAGACTCATCTTACCAAATCATAGATATTTTAAACAGCTGGCAATAAACTGTAATTTATATCTATAAAGTAAAATATTTATCCAGAAGAAGTACCTTTAGAATATACTTGGCTAGGGCTTCAATTTATAATTAATTTATATGCTGTTCCTCTGAAATGCTTTAACTTTTATTATTAATCAATTTAAATTGAAAGAAGTAGTAGTTCTAAGAATTAAAAACAGACTTCCTTCAGTAATTGAATTCATCAGACTAGTTTCATAAGAAGTAAATGCTACTGAACTCTACAATGAGAGCATCAGTAAAGCTAAATTCATGCACATCATGAGCTTCACAAAGTCTGTATTTCACTCACAGTCTTTTCTAAACTGTTATCAGTGATGCTCTGAAGAGGGCTGAGCAAATGAGTTTTCCAGTGCACTGACAGTTATCATAGTTCTTAAAAATTTTACATAGCTTTTTCTGCACCAGTTTCTGACTGTTGAAAGTTTTAAATGTGTTGCCTTTAAAATTTCTTTCCATTCATTCTTTTCTGGAGATACACTCCCTCTTAAAACACACACAGTAGTACAAGACTTGCAAACTAGTCTTTCTGCTCTTCTCTAATTCTAGTAACATGTTGTTACATCTCCATTAAACTCATTGGGGCAATAGTTTTATCTCCTAATTTTATGATTTGGCAGTAGGGTCCATGAGATATGCATAATACAAGTTGCCTTAAGTGATCAGAACAACTAAGGGACCATGACAGTTCAATAGTGTCAAATAAAAGTGGTAAAATTTGGGGGGTTTTAAAATAAAAGCTGTGCATGTAAGGAGATGAATGGGGTGGACTGAAGAGCTGGGGCATTTGAGCAGCCTGTAGGTAAAAAGAGATTAATTTAGAGTAACTCAGAGTAAGCCAAAGCAGCAACTGTGGTCTCAAGAGGTAATACCATTATTTATCTTCCCATATATAGGTAAAAGCATATTTTCCTAGTGTTCCTAGCAGTGTTACAGCTAACTTTGTAATATTGCAATATTTGTTCTGATGTGATAATATTTGTTCAGGTGAGATGGAATACTGTTGGTGGAGTTTGCCACTTCGAATAAAGCCTGAAGAAATAAAGCAATAGCAGCAGACTTTAAATGGAATTTACATTCTTTCCTTCATTGCTCTCTGATGAGAAGATAAGTAACTGCTATTACCTGTTAATCTCAAACTACTGCTCTGTAAAGTTCAATTGTTGTAATATCAGTGTCATATTCACCAAAGAGCTGAGCTGCTGTGGTAGCTCACATACGTGGCAGTTAATTTTTAAAGTCTCATCTGCCAGTGATTACTTCAATGATGACTTAATATCTGCACTATGGCAATATTGTGGCAGAGAATAGAAATTAGTAAATAAATGCATTTGCTGTGTTGTTTTGGGTACTTGGCATTCAGTCTAATGTTCCAGAGCTCTAATACCATCTCAGCCATCTGCTAAGCCATAGTAAAGACACTACTGGAGAGTAGTGCTTTTCAACCAGTCCAGTCTTCAAATTAGCTAAATTGCTCTTTTTCACTCCTGCGTTACTTTGAGTAATGACTTTGCCTCGTGACTTATTTCTCAATTAAATTTCACTTAAAATACTAGCTTTCTCTTTTGTTCAGTAATTTCTATTGTAAATTCAGAATATGGTGTTAGGTGCTACACTATGCACATATGCTGCTTAAACGGGATTGCAAGCTCTCATGACCATTGTTTTTATTCTACTGCAAACCTTTGAGGCCAGGAAGCCTTCTAATCACTAACTATATACACAATCACTATCTATACACATTGTTTCCAGAGTATAGAACTGGCACATACACATGTCTAAAATGCTAAAATAATTTTTTTATTTCTCTGATTTAAATTTGCAGACACCCAAATATGGTGAACTCTTGACTGATATTCAGCAACTACCCAGGTGTGAGTTAGCAGGAATGTTAAGTACATGCCTAAAGTACTACATAAATAAAGCAATCTACTCAGAGTAGTTCAGCACAACACCTTAATGCCGTTTGGATATATTTAAATGTTTTTCTTAATTATACAAAAGGCATTATTACTATTAATAACAACTGATTGATGAAAAACATAAATTATAATTTTAATATATCCTTCTTTATCTGAATTTTCCACTGGGAGATTTTCTCTGGTCCAGAAATAACAAAGATGAAACAGCAGCATAGGGATTAGCTATCTAATTGGATCCAGTAAAATGGTGAGTGATCCAATTTATTGAGATATTTGGCTGTCTTTGGTTATATTTCTCTATCTCTGGTCTCTGGTTTTTGTAGTCTGTTTTCTCTCAAATGTTGCAAAGTCTTTAGTTTTCTATACTTCTTTTTTTAATTAAATATATTTTGTCTTATTTGTTTGGGTCTTTGTTCTGTTTTAATAGAAACAGAGATCTTGGGGTTTGGCAGACTCAAGTTAAGTCTCCTTGGCACATATTTGACTATGAAGTCTAGGAACACTTCACTGAAACTGTTTAAGTTCTCCACTGTATAGTACTAAATGAGAAACAAAGATATGGTAACAAAAATACTGGGTTTATTAGAAGGTGATACATGACTCAGTGATGTTTTGGAGCTTCTGTATTCATCTGGCTGTGTATCTGAGAGTCCCCTTGCTGTGCATTAGCTAAAGCATCACTGCATTCTGTTGGTTATTTACCTTCACCCCAAAGCCCCTCCCTCCTCTGTGCTCCTGCTTTTCAAGACCTAGGATCTCACCCTGCAAACAGGACTTGGTCTTTTGGTTCCTTTCTCCATATATTATTTAGTATTGACCCATTGCACACTGACAGAATAAAATAAAAGTCAGCCCTGTCGGTTGTTATGACTGAAAATTATATCATTGTTAAGCTCTCCTGTGAAGGGACTGTGGTGGTTTTAGCACTGAAACAGCAGTGAAACTGTAGTCCAAATTTTACAAATGTGATTTCTTTGCAAACAAATTTACTAGTCTGATTTATTTGCAAAATTCTCTAGCTGTAAATACATATGTAAATATATCATCTTATAGTCTCCAAACATTTGTATTGTGGTCTGGTTCTGGCAAGGTGTAAGGTGAAGACAGCAGGTAATCATACCCCAACGGATTCATCCCTAAAGGTTGCACAGTAGAATTCTTATAAAACTGATTCTATTCCCAGTGCTTTTGAGTGCCTGCATTGCTGTCACTGTCATAGAACGTGATCTCTTGGTTTGAAGCTTTCTCTGATACTCTAACTGTGAGATTTTTGGTTTCATTCTATGCATACAGAACTCAAGTGTAATATGCCTTGTAATCAATAATGAAGTTGAATTCTCGACTCTGGTACTATAAAATATTTACTTTAAGATGCAGAGATGCACCAGCTTTTTCACAGGAAGCTATGAATAAGCTAATGAAAGAAGGGAGTACACTATAGCTGCTGTTTATGTGGTAACAACTGCAGACTTGAAAAAGCAAATGTTAAGCAAAGCATCTTCTGCATTAGTTATGCAAGAAAACACTACTTTAAAATGCACCTTTAAAGTTTAATTTACCAATATGCAAATTTTTGCAAGTTTCTGATCATTGTTTTATTTATAAATCTGGAGAAAATCAGCAACCATGGCATTGTGAATTGTGGATAATAAAGAAAAGGCCAAATGTGATATAATCATTCTGTGTCCATATTAGAAACACATAAAAATAGAGCTATGAAAAATGTCCTCAAGCAATTTCTTTTTACCATAGATGGCTTCTGTAAAAACAGACATCTCCTCATCATATTTATCTAAATTTTTTTCTATTCTTGATGAATCACTTTTTGCATATTTTCCTTTGCAGTTCTATACATAACTATTGCTGTCTATTTGGGTGCTGTAAGTCCATGAAAAAATGGAGTTGAAAGACTCCATCTACATTGTAATGCCAAGAAAAAGGGAAAAGGGAATAAAATCTTCAAATGAAAAACAAGAACGAGAAGGGATGTCTGAAAGTTCCCTGAACAGACTAAAATATGCTGCAGTTTAAGTTCGCTTTCCCATCAGCCAGGAAGAAAATTAATGAGGTTTATTCAGTATTTTTTCATTTTTCCTGCCCTGGCACTTTTAGAATTTAAATAGAAAGAAATCTCCATTAGACATGGTTAAAAAGCTAGTCATAGGCTTCTTCCATAGGAAATTTAGGAGTGAGTTACTTTCATAGAGCAGTGCCAACACAGACACTGCAACTGTCAGCTGCCTCTCAGCTATTTGACTGTTTTGTCTCCTAGCTGCAATATTTCGGTATGTTCTTAACTTGTTCCAGAAAAAGACAAATAAAATCATAGTTGTTTTTTTCTTTCTTTCTTTTTCTATTTTTTTCCTTTAGATATAAATTTTTTCTCATTTAAAAATCTGTAAATGCTATTCCTTAAGCATACCCAAGAGGCAATCTTTCTAGAACTACAGGTTTAATTCAGCTACTGGAATATCTGCTACAAAGTGCTGCTGATCCAGCCATGAAGTGCCAGGGTACAGGGGACTGCTCTCTTTTCCTGCTTCTGATTACTGGGACTTATCACTGGGAACACTATACAGCCCTGATGGCTGAGCACAGAGGTTTTATATTAAAAAAAATGATTTTCTCATTCTTTTTGAAGGATTTCTTCCACTCCATTGATTTTCAAAATAATAACTAAAACCCCCCACTGGTCAAAACATGTTGTAAAGTTTTTCCAAAATAAAGTATTTTGTTTCTGATTTTCTTATTTTGACAACATGATGTTAAGTTTCTGAATTCTGCCATGGCAATTTTTGCAGTCCTTTGATTCACACAAAGCAGAAATAGCACTTATTGAATGCATTTCCTATTAATGATGTTTGCCTGGTATTATGAAACACATTACCCTTTCATTCTTATTATCTGATGTTCATGCCTTCTAGCTAACACCAAAGTATGGGAGTGGAGAATTTAAAGAAAAGTTGAGCTGTTTCTAAACAATTCCCTTCAACTGTGAGTTTCTAAAGAAAACTAGTTTAGATCACAGCAGCTTTTCTGTCTCCATTGTCAGTCAAAGTGTGAAAAGAAACATGTCTTCAGCTGATAAAAATATGACTTTAGGAAGGAAGGGGTTAATTGGACAATTTAATTGAAATTTGTAACGCTTATTTTATTTAAATCTCTTAGTTTAGCATGGGAAAGAATGTCTTGGTTATTAGTTGCCTCTTTTCTGATTCAGGATTCATTTCTCAGGAGTGAGGGTATTCTCAGGTCTGAGGGTATCTGTTCTCAGCTCTTCTCATGGTGCTACTCTCCTCTGTCCTATATTGCTGTATGCTTTAGTGAGAAAATTTGCTTTGGTTTATTGAAGCTCCTGTGTTTATGCAAATAAAGGCTGCCTTTTTCTTTCAGATTTTATCTCTGGAAGAGAATGAGTGGATATTATGCACTTAATTTTGGAAGTCATAGCAATCTTTTTCTTACTAGCTGGAAGCAAATGAAACACTGATTGTAATATTTATGGTATATGTGTGCGAAAAACTTCTGCAGTTTTGGGTGCTTATAGATAAAAACTTTTAATTTTGTCACTTGAAATGGTCTCTAATCTTAGTTTGAAGTAATATCAACTCAAATTTTATTGCTATGGTTGTGGTTTTGGCGGTTCTGAATTGTTTCGCAGGGCTGCCTTCATAAACTCTGCCATCCTTTCCAGCCCCTCACGGCAGATTGCCATGTGTACCCCGCAAATGCTCACCATGCAAATGCAAACCAGTGATAGCCCAGTGTGGCATCCCAGAAAATGATACTCAAACCATGGAACAAGTATCAAACTGCTGTTCATGAAAAGCTGTTCTCATATGAACTGCAAGAATTCATTTTATGTCAAAACAAACAGCAAACCAATTCAGCTGGCTGACAGATTTGGACATCGGTTTTTGGTGTTGCTTCTGGAATTGTTGTAACAAAGAAATGAAGACATTTCTGCATCTTTCTGCCTGCAGTTGTTTTACATTAGCCCTTTGCTTTCTTTGCTCATGCCTGCCCTTCCCCTGTGGACACAGTATGAGGGGTGACAGGAGCTGAAGAGATGGGAGTGATGATGCTATGGAGGGAGAGGGAGAGGTGGGGGACTGTGCTCCATCTCCCTTCTGCCTAACTTGGTGACAAGACAATGCTAACATGGTGATATTTGGTCCCTCACAGCTCATCTCTACCAGTAAGATGTCCCTGTCTAAGCTGAAGCAGATGTTATAAGTTATCTGATCCTTCCATTCCTTTCCCAGGGATGCAATAATCTTGTGACTGTTGCCCTGCTTGTGTCAGACCAGGCCTCGGCTGTCTGTGAGTGGCACTGTGTGAATGAGGGTGTTTGTTCTTGGCTTTGAAGGCCCTTTCTTATGCACATTGAAGGGAGAACTGTGCATTTCTGTGTAGACAAGTTTTTAAAATTTTTGTTGGCTTACTGTAAACAGATGTCAGAGATACACTGATTTTAATGAGAAATTTCTACACCCACATACAGCTTTACAACTGGCCATGGACCCCGGAGGCCTAATGTGTCTTAAGCTGCAGAAGTTCTATAACAATCATTATTCTGTGTCAAGACAAAATTACCTTATAGGAGCATTGCATAATGTCTGGCATATTAATCATTAGAGATATTTTTGCAGCACTCAATTATATTACGAAGGCTGGGTTATGTTCTGATCTTTCTAATGGTCACATGTAAAGTACTGAAGCCTCCATTATTTTATAATAAGTAATGCATATCCGACAGAATAATGCATTATGCACATCCTCTCCTATATGACTCTAAAGGTCAGCTGATAACTTGAATATTTTTGTCCTCCAGAACATTTCACTTTAAGGGTTCATTAGAAACAATGTCTTTCTCTTTCCAATATGTTTTAACAGCAGGCTATCACAGTATCAAGTTTGACTATTTTATTTTATACAAAGTAAAATTACATGAGCATGCCCATTGCACATATTCACTTACAGTTATCAATTTAAAAGCATTTCAAGATCAAACTAAGCCAGCTTTTACTGGAAGGTATGACAAAGGAAGCATCCCAAATGCTGCAATTTACTTTGGGTAGATGTTTCAAATTCAAATGTAATAACAGATACCAACAGGCACTGCCCTAATGTATAGATTTTGCCATTGCCAACAGGTGCTTAATTCTAAGTCTGATTGCTGTTTCTTCCAAAAAAATGAACAACTAGACCTTTATTTTTAAAGTGTGGAATCCTGCAGTATGCTTTAGTGATTGCCAAAAGCTGTATTTCATTTCAAGCACATCAAACTCATATGTGTAGTGGTGGAAATATTCTTTCAAAAGGTTTTTACTTAAAGTTTAAATATCTTATCCTGTTTGAATTCCCAGGAATGTTTGCTGATTTTCACGGTTTAATTTCTGTGTTTTTCAATTACTATCCTATTCAGAAAAAAATATACAAAAATGAGGAAAAGAGTCATGTTTTGCCTGGGCAAGTGATGGCACATGCATTGCATTTGTGAGCCACAGAAGACTTGTCCAAAACAGCTGATGGCAACCATTAAAAAAACCAGCTTAACTTTGAACACACAGGTGCTACCCATATACTCAGAAAGACAACCTCACTGTTACAATTTTGCTCTAGAAGGGTGTTACTTGAAAATTGAAGGGGAAAAATAAAGCCTGTACCTTAACAGTCCAGCCTAGTAAGATGAATAAAAATGTAGGATAGGACCCAATACAGTTTTCTCTTTGTGGGAGGTGTGCCTCTGACCTTTGCCTTCTCAAATGTTTAGTGTTCAGATCTGAGGTGGCTGTTTCAAATGCTATCCACTTTCTCAGTTGTTGTTGGGAAGCTCCGATTTGATAGAGCTGAATTATTGTGATGGGTTAGTCTGGCAGAAAACTGGCTGGAGAATTTTGTGATAGCTTTGGGGCTAGACCCTAATCAACAGGCCATATGTTTAGATCCTTCTCCATAACAGATGACTGTGCATACACGCTCCCAGGTGCCATGTCATTGGGATTGTGTTTGCAAACATAAACTAGTGACATTCAATTATGTTCATAGGCAGTATTGTGAAAGCCACAGAGGAAATAATTTACAACACCAGCACAGTATGCAATTCTTTGCTTATAATCAATTTTTCATTATATAGGAATATGGCATACTATGTTCATATTTGTTTTCCTAATTTGTTGAAAGAGCTGATAATGTGTAGTGTCCCTTTCACCAACCAACATTTGAGAAAACAGTGGGTCAAAAAAATTGCTAATAAAGCAATATTGATATATTTTTATTAAGTGTTAATTAGAAACAAAAGCTTGAACCACCAGTGTTTGGGCCACTTCCTGAAATGCGTCATACTCTTTTCTATTGAGGCATGTGTAGTGCTGCCAAAATGGAGCCTGGATGCAGCAGCCCGCCCTCTGCAGGTGTGCTCTGCTCTGACTGGCAGTGCCTGGGTAAAACGTTTAGAGAGCAGATCCCGATTTAAAGCGTTCATTGCTAATTTCTTCATACCACTATGAATATAAAAAAGCTAAATTTGTATCTCACTGGGATTATTTCTGTAAGTATTCAGGTTAAGACCAATTTCTAGAGACTAATGGATCAGTGGACTCTCCAGTCTTGTTTTATCTTGCAAAAGTGTATTCTTTTTTTAAACTTGCAGGGAAATCTTGGTACTGACCTTCTGTCATGGGGGTATTTGATGAAAGAATTAACGTTTGTCAAATCAGAAATACTTTCAGCAATATATTCAGCCACTGTGCAGTTCTTATAACATAAATAAATAAATGAATCATATTACTAAAAAAATTGTTTAGTTGGTAATAAATTTACTCTGCTACTCTGACTTTATTTAACAAGTCAGTTTTCTCTCTCTGCTCTTTTAACTTGGATGACTCATGAGGCTCCTTAAAGATAATGCTGTTCAAGCATGCATTATGTGTCTTTAAAGAACTAGTTGCTAGGGGAGTCCATTTATCAGCACTGAGGTTGCATTAGAGACCATACTCTGAAAATGACTTCAGCTATAAGTTTAGAAGTGATATTATATGAGACATGAGATGTTCTAAGGGAGAAGCATTGCATGTTGCATTCCAGCTTGAGGGGGACAAATGGCTGTCATGAGCTTGAAAATAGTCTTGAAAAGCTGATGTGCTCATTTGGGCAGTATCTCCATCTATTCAAACCTACTCTCTATCACTTTTCTGCATGGTGATTATTTAGCCCAAGAAAATCGAATTCAAATAAAGAAAGAATTGATCAAGTAATTACTCACAACTAATAAGAATTTTCCTATTCTACTGACAAAATTTTATTAAATGTTCTCTCTCGTCCTTGCACTCCTATATTTTTCAGAAGAGTTATATGTTAGAACTGGTGCATTTATACAAGGCATTATATCTAATCATATGAGATAAATTATCGACTTTCTTTTCTCTAAATTTATATTTTCCTGTCTGATGTAACAGCCCTTACCTTACTTTTCAGTAGCACCAAAATATATTTTTATCCTTTGATCTTTTTTTTGTGACAGAGGGGCAGCACTGAGGATCTGAAAAATAAGTAGAGTGCTCAGGCCTACATAAATACATTATGAAAATTAGGAAAGTGTAGTATAAGTAATGCTAAAATGTAAAATAAATAAAGTAATATATGGAGTCCTCTATGGACTCTGCATGTTGCTAGTTATTTACATTATGGCTTTTGTTCTCTAAATTTTCTTTATATTTTAGATTATTTTACAGTGAATTTTCTTTTGCAATGAAGACCATGTGGTTTATACAGCAATTCATAGATCCAACAGCAAAACATCTTGAGAAGATAATGATTTCTGTGTATTCATATTGGAAAGTTTTGTTGAACTTTCTGTTTCCATTGGAATAATCTCTCATATCAAGTTATAAGTACAATTTAGGAAAAAAGTTTTCACATTTTGGGAAATGACATACTTGTGTGATTTAGGACTCTAATTGAAAGCAATGGATGTAAGTGAATTTTTGCCCTCAGAAGACCAAGCTTAATGTATCAGCATGGAATGTATTGTGGTGTGTTGATCCTGTGAGGTATGTTCATACTGATGGTTGAAATTGCTTCCAGTTGGTACTCAAATATGTCATACCAAACCAGGCAATAGTAACCGAATCAAGTATTAATCATGAACTGCAAGACATCAAAGCTTTATTTTTATTATGTTTATTTATCACCATAAACGCAGTAGTTCTCAACAACAACAACAAAATGGTTAAAAACTAAACAGCAGACATATTTTCTCCGATTCACAAAATATACATTAACTGTACCCTCCTGTAATTATAATTTAGAATTAATTCTCTGGCAGTTTTAAAACAATGGTCATAAAGCTCAGAGTTACCAGAATAAGGCATCGTGTCTTGATAAAACATTTTTCTACTCTGCAGCTTCCCAGAGAACAGATGACAACTATATTTAGTGGAACTGAGTCTTTATTTCCCAGTTTTTGTCAAGAAATTGGACAAAGACAGGGAAACAGAGGTTGAAAGCTGAAAGTAATTCAGTCCTTACCTTTGCTTCTGAAATCTTGCTAGTCTTTGATTACCATCTTATAGTATTTGAACTCCTCGCTTAGGAAATTACCTGTAGTAGAGCAAATTGAAGGCAGGTGCAGCCACTTATCATGTACAGGCATAGGCACCTCTTTGCTGAAAACATGCAAATCAAATTTGGAAGTAATAGTACTGGCTCTGCAAACCATGGAATCAGTTAGATGTTTGACAAGGAAGAATGTATGTTCGTGACATGACTTGACCCACGTTCTAAGGGCAGCATTGAAACCATAATTCTACTTGGTGGAGCCATAGATCAATGAGGAGATGGTCTCATAAAGAAATTGTGTCAGGCAAGGTCATCTTTCTCTTGTCTAACTTCCTGGCCATATAAAATGCGACTCATAAAATGTTCACTGCACATGCTCTTTAAATGTCTCTTCAAGCGAAGGAGACTGATGACTGAAAAATTAATCATGGCAGTTTACTCAATGAATAAATGCTGAATAAATCTTTCTGCTTATAGGTCGACCGTGAACAAATAGCAAAGTATTTAGCCTTTCTTTGATATTTTCTGAATAACTTTAACAAGAGCAAATCTGCTCCTTTCCCAATGCTTCCTATTCTATACTCACAGTACTGAAGATTACTCGAGAGTGAAACGTCTCTCACTGATTCCCCTTCAAGTCAGGTGGGATTAGTGTACCTTAGTACTATGATAGGTCTGCTGTTTGCAGTATCCCACATGCTGCTACGGTGGCTAAACCCAGCTGCTCAAGAGTGCTCCACCAGCACGAAAGGGCAGCGCTGTGTGTGTGAGGGCACAGCACTGTGTGTGTGTGTGTGTGTGAGGGAACAGCACTCTCTGTGTGT
>VWZD01004426.1:672284-760546 GCA_013396695.1 Sakesphorus luctuosus
TTCTGTGTGTGTGTGTGAGGGCACAGCACTGTGTATGTGTGTCAGGGCACAGCACTGCTGCCACCCTGTGGGATGGGGCTGCTCACTCTGGGCTGTGTGTGTGTGGCATCTACTGGGGCAGCTCTTGGGACCTGTCAGTCAGACCTGGCCCCTGGGAGCAAAACAGCTGGGAAAGAGCAGCAAAAGAAGACTTTATTTCATAAGGGTGTTTTTGCCCAGGTACCTTGGAGAATCCTTCACAGAAAACGTGTGCAGGCCTTGCCTTTGTAAGGCCACACAGAAAAGTTTAAACTTATTTGTCTTTTGTTGCACCCTTGAGAACATGTGTCTGTGTTCCATTTGATTTTTATGGCGGCTCTGGCCAGAGGCTTTGGAAATTCCATTGTGTCATATTGTCCCTTCTAAAATATAGTGTTATTTCATTGGAGAGTTATATATGTGGGTTTAAAATCAATTTTAATTCTACATATTTTCATTTTTTTAGCACCTAGTTGTCTACCTGAGGCGGTAGAGTTGGTGGTCTTGCTTCAGGCTGCAAGAGCAGTGGCCAGGCAGGGCAGGGAGCAGTACCATACCTGGGCACTGAGGAAGGATAACGTTTTCCTTCCTCTCTGGTCTTTAGGTTTCAGTTCAGAAGTACCTCACTCAGTCTGATATGGCTGAGAATAACTAAATCTAATTGACTAAAAACCAGAATAATGCCATCAAATATTTCCTTTGCTAACATAATCATCCACATACTTTCTATCAAAGTATCATAAAATTAGAAGGGCTACTTCAGCACCCAACTTTACATTTTTGTTATAGAGCAGGTTTCAGGGTCTCCAATAGGTAAATAATACATGATAAAATCTACTGAAGTTATGGAACCCTTGACTAGTACTTTTCTTTAAATATTAAACATTATTTTTGAAGTTGTTTGAACTATGTACAGTTTCACACAACAATTTTCCTGTTAGAAGGGAAATATGCCATCCTCAGCCAGTTTTTTGTTTGATGTCCACGAATACTAATACTATGTAGAGTCTCTTAGTAGCTGTAGTAGTTCAGAATAAACTATATGCAAGTTCTGTAGTTATTAAACTCTGAATGAAGTAAAAAGTTTTGAGCTAGAGTAGCAAACTTTATGCTTGTTACTTGCTAATGCAACTGTCAAAATCATCTGCTTTTATTTTTTTCCTTTTTTTCCCATTGCGAGGAAACTTAGGCACCCCCAAAATTAAGTGTTTTAAAAATAAACACACAAATTTGCACTGTTTTATTAAATTTTGAAAGAATTCCCAACTACAAGGCTTCATTTGATATTGCTAAAGAGACACTGAGGCTTTCTCTGTTTCCTTACCTGGCAGTCTGTCTCAGCCACTGAAATTTGAGAATAAGTTCTTCTGGAAAACAGAGTTAGGGCAAAGAAAAAATAAGTGCTATAAAGAAAGTTTCTGTAAGATATGTGGCTTAATAAAAGCCTCATTTCAGCAGAGCACTACAGCAAACACATGCTGGGCCTCCAACCATCCCCTGTCTCTGAATGCTTCAGTGACACAGTCGTTTAACTCAGGGGTTTTATGTGCATCCAGCAGAGGCTGTCTATTATATTGATTTTAGAAATTTCCTATTACAATATTAAATTTCTGTGTCAGATCTAAATGGTTGGTTCTTCAACCATTTGTCAGACAAAATTCTTATTCTTTGGAAACTGGAAAAACTTCAGAGCATAGTTTATTCATAGTTTGGAGCTAGATTCATTATTAGTTATATTTATAATGAACTTACATTATTTATACAATGAGATTTATGGAAAACAGATTAATGAATTAATGGAGGTGGGGGAGGGTTGCCATCCCAAATATAGCCCAAAGCCTTGGTTGAATGCAGTACATAGTGAAAAGTAAGTTATTTTGTCAGATTTTCATAAAATTAGACTGAGTGCCAGCTATGGGGAATATGGAATACTTTGTTTCAGAAAAAGGAAAGAGGGATTGATTTAACTGATAGGAAGAAAGATGGCTATTTAATATGACTGTAGATCCACCATAATGGGATATCTGTGTATACTGATAGATTTAGCAACTATTAATGTGTTCTCTGTGGTCTGGGCTTTACAGTTATGCTTCAGGATGCATCTATTTTTCTGTGCTGATTGCTGGTCTCACATTTTACAAAAGATTCATTCCATATGTCAGTTGTGTGGTGCTCAGATGCAACACTGCTTGTGCATTGTAAATACATACAGTACGTAGGAGAAGCAAGTAAGTGGAGTCTATGTTGGGGATCCAGTACTAGTGAAATTTGGGTTGACAGCTAAAATCCCAAAGAGAATTGCTGTGTATGTCTCTAATTGTGATGGTGTGTGTGTTGCTATATATCCTGTACACCACCAATAAAGCTTTTGACACTGCTTCTAGGATATAGATAGGCAAAAGAAAAATCATCATACATGGGCTGTCATTGTAAATATGTATGGACTCCCTGTCTCACATAGGTTGGTAGATGAAGTTTACACAAAAATGGTGACTTAAGCTGTTGCAAGAGTCCTTGCTGTCAAGCAGAATGTGTGCAGTAGATGAATGTGGACTCACTAGTAATGGAGTTAAAACCTAGAAACGAACATGGTTTGGGATTTTTATTATAGAAAATAATGATTTGATTCATGTGTCCTTGCCTTTAAAGCCCACCAGACAGGACAGCAATTAGGTGATTGTAAAGGAAAAAGCAAACTGTTGCACAGAAGAAAATACTCAGCTGGGATGGAGTAGGAGGGAGTGTTGAGTGACAAAAACTGCTGCTCTGCAAGAGTTACTCTTGGCTCAGCTGAGTAGCTTGGCAGAATTACACACATACCACCTACCTTTAGATATCTCTATGAAATTAATCCAAAGAAAGAAATGATATTTTGATTTCCAACATCATAATTAATGATAACAAGGTTAATGGAGCACAGATAAACCAAATACATTTTTTGTTTTGTTTTTATAAAGGATAATACCAGTTCTCAAGCTGTTGGAACAACTTCCATAAATGCTGTCAGTAAAACCAGCTGGTGAAGAGGTCTGTATCATTTGAATTATGAAAAGGACATGAAATATGTGTGACTCCACTGTCATCATCTACCTCTAATGTGTACAATGCTGTACTTTTTCTCTATTTAGACTAATTTTTTTAAATTATTTTTTCAACAGACACATTGTGAACAAAAAGGTTTGCATCAATCCAGTTCCTTCAACAGCTCCTTCCCTGACTGATCACAGAAAATCAGTGAGTTACATGGGAGTAGTGGAAAGTACAACTTTTTTGACTGTAAGGAGTGAGCACAGGAAAAAACCCCTCATATGAATCTGTACTGTCAGATAAATTTAATGACAAGACACTGACAAACTTTATAAAAGAGCATTTGGTCTTAACTAAAAGTATTATTAATTTGTGTTATTTTCAGAATAAATTAACTGAAGTATTTGTGTAACTTTATTATAGACATTTGAAATTAATCTTTTGGTAGAGCACTTTCAATTCTCCTTTGTTCTCATTATTTTGGCTGCTATCCCCCTCTGTGCCTCCTTGGCCTAGAAATGGCTTGTAGAGTCTATTCCTTTTGCTGCTGCTGTTCTGTTGAGTAGTACATTTGCTGCCTCACTTGTACAGTCTCTTCACAGCTCTTTTCATAACCAGTTCAATTATAGCATGCCCAGATTTTTTTTTCCTTGAGTAGATTTCTAATTTTGGAACTTTCAGTCCCCAGCCAGTAGAGTAATGAAGATTCCTTGGTCTTGTAACGGATATTCAAAGTAAAGGAGTTAGCTAGTTATTTTATGTATTCACTGTGGGCAAAAACTCATCCCACACCAAAAGGCCTGCAAGAGGCCCCATCATTCCCAAAGCCCTTAGGGCCTAATTCGTCACTTCATTTTATGTCAGTGTAAATCACACTGGAGAAATACAGGGGATCAGTGAATTTAATTCAAATACTAAGTCTTTAGTGAGAGGACTTTATGTGGGTCAAGCACAAGGAAAAATGGGGGAACAAATTCTATGCTGTGAACCTGGGTCCAAAGAGGGTATCTCAGCATTGCTGGCTAGCCTGGACTAGCAGGGGCTAATACACTGTGCCACTCGCAGAGAAATTTGGGTCACTACATGTTTAATGGAGATTCTCTGACCTATTTCTAGCCTTTAACACTGAACTGTGTTCGTCCTTGAAGACCTGAGAATGAGAAACATCCTCTGTGGTGCATCAGGGTGGAGAAATCCCTTTCATGCCCCGTTATTAGCCCTCCATTTAATTCGACATGTATCAGGGCGAGTAGTAAACTTAAAGCATATGCTATATGTAGCCTTAATTGACACCAGCATGCAAAACAGCTCTTGGAGTGAGGGGTGAATATTTTAGGTGCATCCATGGACCACTTTAGCTATTGATAATAATATTTTAAAATTATTTTGCACAGACTGCAGTAGTCAAGAGTTTGGTCATATGAAAAGTTGCAGTATTGCTATAGCAACACTGCTTACTGAATGTTCTGATTAAGGGAAATGAATAGCAGAAAAATGTAATAGAGCTGTGGATGAGCCCTTTAAATAAATCTAAATAAAATAAGCAGCAACAGCAAACTGACACAGATAATGAATGTTTTTAGTACCCCTAATGTACTTCTGAGTGGACTGGCTTTGCAAAGATCAAAATCCCTTCATTTAAGATTGTGACTTGTGAGCAGGAATGTATGATCAAAGTTTGGTGGTGTTAAGGCTTTACAAGAAGTCTCTTGCAGTTCTGAGTAGACCTGGCAATGTTTTATAAGCTGGGTGGAAAGATGTGACTTTCCTCTTACCTAAATAATTTTTATAAATGTTGCAGAATATCTTTATAATTTGAATTAAATCATCTGCTGCAGTGAGGACTCACCTTTCTAATACAGTTTCAGTTTATGGAACTGTTACTGAAAGATCAGGACTGAACAATCTTCAGAATGCAGATCTCCATGAATAACCAGACAGTGCCTTCAAAGGGTGCTTTTACAGCAGCCTGGGTCTGTAAGGCAATGCATTTCCTCTGGTAGGTACCAGTTGATGCTTCAAAGGGAAAGAAATAATAAACTCCATTTAAAAAAAATAACAACTGAAATAGAAAATCTAGAAATAGGAAAGCCATATCTGTATAGTCAAACAAATACATGAGGGGATTTAAGTCTTCCAAACTAATGGGAAGAGGAGATCACTGACAATTCTATTTCATGAGTTGGTCCTGAGGTAAGGACTGTCACAAAAGCCATTGAAAACATGTGGAGACAACAGAGTGTCTATGAATTGAGTGAACTAGAATTTAACAGCCATACAGAATGGTAGCATCCTGTTTACTGTCTGTATGGGAGACCTGGACGAAGGCATTATCTACTGAAAAAAGAAATAAGGAAACTTAGAAAACAGGAGCTGCCAAAATAACGTCAGGATTTTTGGATTTCCTGAATCAGGAGGACTAAAGGCTCTACGATGCAGTTTGCAAAAGGTATCCCAAGTGAGCCTTCAAATTACTCTCTCTCCTCTAATTAAGAAAGCCAATACAACAATAGATAAATTTAGGGCAGATGTTTAAAGCTAGGGGAAAAAAACTACCATTACTTTGGTATGGAAATAAATGACCATCTGTATACTAGTAAGAACTTATGTCACTCATTTCGAGACCAGCAAAGAAAACACAGTGTGTAGAACTTAGTTGCCACTTTGAAAATATGTCATATGTGCTTATATTTAATATGAAAATTAGGGACTATTTTACCAATTAACACCCTCCTACTTAATCTAAGACAAACATCTGAATGTTCTTTATCTAAAGATGTCCTGCCTAACACTGTGCCGAGAATGCATCAAACACATAAAAGACTAATTGCAAAATCCTGTTTGGGTGAGACTTAACAATTAAAATCAACAAATAATGCAAAATGTGTGTACACAATCTGCCATATCCACTAATTTTTTATAATTTTCCTTCGTATATGATTCAATGAAAAATTACTTCCCGTAAGGAGAGGCACCACTAACTTTCATATCTAATAGTTCTTTTAGTGGTTGAAGTGATGCCAATTGTTCAGAGTTAGAGTGGTCCAAACATTTTTATTATCTGAGAAAAACTTTTGGAATGAAGAACCTGTGAAAGGCACACATGCATCTGTATGTGGTTCAGTTCTGAGAGGTATAGAAAAACAGGAACTTTTTGGTACTGATTTTCTCAGAAGGTGTTTGTTTAAGCTCATGCAACATCTCAGAGATCAGTACTGATCCTCTGAACTTAGAATAGATAAGGATCTCTTGTGCTACAGAGGCTAGGGCCAGTCACAGTGGCCAGAGGCAAGAGGACATCAAAGAGCACAGAGCTGCAGTGCCAGGTCCCAAACCCAGACACCTGGAGGGTGTTTAGTCACACAGAGGCTCTCCAAGCCCAAGCATGAAAACACTTCCTGTGCCTGTGAAAGTCCTGCTTTCATGGTCTCATTAACAGTAATATCAGAGAAATCTTCCATTATTTTTGCAAATACATAATCCTGGAGCCGTGTAGGTAATGTTTCACCTCTGGAAGCAATAACCAAATGGACTCTTTCTGTCATATGAGTGCCTTTATTGACAAGGTGATATTCCAACCTTACTTCTCTCTCGTTCACTGCATCTTTGTTGCCAGAGAAGGTGAATTCAACCCTTATTTAAAGTAGGATTCTGAACAGCCTTATATTCACTTCACCTAACATATTAGGAGATCAACTCATTGAAATTCCTTTAAAACTCCATTGCTCCAGTAAATTAATTCTTATTCAGGTAGGTGAAGGTGTGACATAAAGCTGATTTTGCAGCACTTAAGGGTTTTTGATAATGGGGGGTAGGAGCATAATGCTCAAAGAGTAACTAACTGTACAAAACAACAGGGCATGATCATGGACATCATCTCAAGTGTGGCTCTGGTGGGGGAGAGCGTGTAGGAGAGTGTGTAGGAGTCAGCTCCGTAATGCAAGTGTGAACTTTGTTTGTGTTGCAGAAGGTTTCTTTGCTTTGTGGGTCTTTTAGCATCATAACCACTGTGTTTCCTGGGATAACAAAAACTCCTCACCTTTCCCCTTGTCTTTCTTGGTTAAGCTGTTTCAGAAAAACCTTCGTATTTATCAGAAAGAGAGCAATTTCCAATGTGGCAAGAATTATCCTAAATTCCAGATTTTAGCAGTTTTCTGGTTTTGGCTTTATAGCACACTTTTCTATGTTCGCATAAATGATGAAGTGGAACTGCTATTTTAAACTGAGAAGAAAAATCTTATTTCTTAAAACAGTTAAAGGCTTAGTCTCAATGAATCAAAAGAAAAAAAAAAAGTAGAAATCTTATTCTATTCTCTCACTTGCTTTTTCTGCTGCTCCTCATTATCCAGATTGCTGAACTCTTATTTGATGATAGAAGGATTCGTGACCTCAGCAAAACAATTTTTGTTAACTCAAATCATTATCTTGTGACACAAAGTCTGAGACACATCTGCCATTGCTCATATTCTGGGTCACCCTGCAAACATCTGATTATGATTTGATAAATAAAACCATGCCTCCAGTAAATTTTTGACAAAGAGGTTATGAAGAAAGCTAGACAAACTGTGGAATTTAGCTGCTTTGTAACCACCTTTTTATGGTAGATTATGGTACTAAAGAAAAGCCAATCACTTAAAAAACAAGTAAGAAACAAACAATTTAAAGAATTAGTTTCTATTTTATTAGTAAAAGTAATCTATTAGAATGTCTGTAAAGATATTCTGTGATTAGTTTTCCCTTTGGCAAAGAGGCATTTGAATAGGATGATGGGGGTATTTCTTGATCCTCTTTAAAATAAAGTTGGTTCCTTTAATTCAAATGTAATTCCTATCAGGTTTAATAATATAAGTATGGCAAATATATAGTGCCATGAAAAACACATAAATTATCTGTTCCTTGAGAAGAGTTGTATGTTTAATCTCTATGAATTAATTGTTAGGTAAGTGTTTTGTGGCTGGGGTTACCATGTCCCTCTGTGTATTAGTGAGTATAAGAGACGCAGCCCAACCAATGAAAGCATAGCACAAATATCTATGCCTTAGTGTGGAACTGCAGAAGTGTTTGTGCAGTTCTCATTCTCTTCTGTTATTACAGGGAGGTATCAGCAAGCACTTAGTCCTTGCAAAATACCTCCAATGGCAGTTTTGCCATGTGACACGGTACCTCTTTGCAGGTCTGTTGAATACCTTACACCAGCCAGCACACTGATGCTGTAGCTGAGTGTAAGCATTTTTACAGGTTTCTGCAGACTTTTATTACAGCTGTGACACTAGATTGATGGACTGTTTCTGTCTTGTTCTCCGTCAATTGTACATTGAAAAGAGAACTGACAATGTGATGGATGCATGATAGTGTCACGGTAGAGAGTGAGCTACTGCAATAACGGTGGTTTAAACCATAAAGGGCCTTTAACCTCATGCAGTTGCCTTTAATTTATTTTAATCTAAACCCTAACAAAATCCAGCACCACAGAATAGAGAGATGGGAAGGATAGTGGGCTTTTAAAGCAATGTGAAAAAAAGATGACAGTCGTTCTTGGAGGTCCAATTAGGGCAATTCTGTGCTTTAAAGGAAGAAGTCCTCCAGGAAGCTTTCAAAAGAAAGAATATTGTTATGCTCTAGACAAAGTCAAAGGTTACCCTGGCTAGAAAGAAGATGTACTTTCCACTGAGGGAGAAGGGGAAGAAGGGCTTGCTCTGTCACAGCAGGGAATACCCAGGTCTTGCCTGAGGAACAGGATGAACTTGCCAGGGAGCAGGCTTTTGGAGGCAGTGTCAAAAGGAATACTCTCTGAGACAAGCCGGCGTTTCCTTTGAACACGTAAAGGTTTAAGGTTTATTTACTGTTTCAAAGAACTAGTGGTGTCTTCTCTAGAGAGATGAGAGAAAGTAAGAGGGAATACTTGCAGTGCTGTTTTAACCTTTGAAATGCCATCAATGATTTCGTTAAATTGATGGCTTATTTTTCAGCAGAAAGGGAGAGACCAGGGTCCAGGACAGCTGCAAAATGGTGGATGTGCTTCATGTGTGTTGTGGTCTGGGCTGCAATGAAGTGAAAAGGCTTCTGTGGGAGTGAGCAGGGAGGGAGTGGCTGCAAAGGGCTCCAGTGAGGGTGTTTGGCTCCACCTCACACCGTCTGTCATCCCAGTACTGAGGTGAGATAGACCAGGATCAGGCTGATGGAGAACGAAACGTGTTGAATTAACCACAGTCTGCTAGGAAGAGGCTAGGGGCTCCTTCCTGTCCAACCAGCTGCATTATTTAATCTCTTTGTTAGCGTTTCAGAGCACATTGTTCTCAGGTGTGATCCTCAGAGTCATTTGCTAGAACAGAGAAAATGCTACTTGAATTTATAAACTGATTTTGTTCTACCTTTTTATGGCTCTTTTGACATACTTGCTGCTTTTATTTTGGGACAAAATTTACCTTTTTCTGAAAGACAGTGTAACAATGTCCTCTAACGGGAAGAGCAAAGTGAAAGCTGGGGATGATGCTACAATAGAGAGTGGGAGCAAATGCTGAAAATTTCACTCTGACGGTTTCTAATCAGACAACTAAAATCTAGTGTGAGTGGTATATTTAGTCAAAGACCTCGTGACTGATTTTTATTTTGTATATGAAAGAAATTTCATAAGCATACAGTCAACACCAATAAGGATTTGATACTGCTGATTAATACAGTTTGGTAGATATTTTTGATTTATTTGTGACCAGTTAATAAATGCAGAAAACCATGAATTAATTGGATTTGCCAATCTTTAAAAATTATTAACTTAAGTACTTAAGGTGTTTTAGGATCACATCCTATATTTGTAGAACAAACAGAGTTTTCTAATAAAAATATACTTGATGACATATTATTTGAAGATCATAATAGAATAAACAATTGATTTTACCTATGTGGCTGGACTTTTGTTTGAATGAAAATTGATCATGTTCAGTTCTAGTTTCAGTAGATTCAGTTCAGCTGAAGTTTGTAGAACTGAATCTGCTTTTATCAAACCTGTACTTACCATGGCATGACTAAATACAAAGATGCCTTAAATAAAAGATGAGATGCACATCCAGAGTCTTTGAATAATATTGACAAAAATGGAATCGATCTTGAACCAAGTTGATGTTGAAGTGAGATCTTGAAGTCATGCGGGGATCATAAGCCTTTGATAGCACAGTTAATAAAGGAACAGAGGGTAATGAATCTTAGACTCTCAGAGCTGATGACATGGAAAACAAAGCTAAAAGCACAGCTACTAAAGTAGTGTGAATCTTCAAATCCTCAAAGTATTTTTTCTTTCTGGATCTTACTTCTATGATATAAATTGGCCAAGGGTCTTTTTTTAACCCAGAGGACTACCAGAAATCATTCAGTTGTGGGTTACTAGAGGAAGCCTTGTCACAACATCTAGGATTTTATTTGATAATGAAGATCTTCATATACGTATAATTTCAGGATTAGAATAANACATATAATTTCAGGATTAGAATAAAGCTATTCCCCTGAGCAAGTATTTTCATTTGTCTGGATGGTTTCCCTTATTTCTGCTTTTTTAATTTAAGTGTAATGCCTTTGATATTGTAACAGGATACAATAGGATGCTGTGATCCATTTTAAATGAGATTCCATAAAGAACTCAGTCTTTTACTTTCCCAGAAGTTACTTCTTCTGTTTTTTTTTCTATATGGATGGTATTTATTGAACAATTATAAACATGTTCTGTGTCAACATTCAAAAGAATAAAATGTTAATGGAGAGGGATTGAAAGAGGTGCTGAGTCATTAGCTGGAGAGAAAAATAGATAATAAAAATTATGTGAATTAACAGATGAAAAGGGAATATAACGAAATCTCTAGACTAATAATGTATTAAAAGCAACAGAGTTTTAATACTTATTTAGCTATCCTAAGCCAAAGTGAGCTGGTAAAGTACCACAGAAGTCAGTAGCAATATTACAGCATACACTGAGAGAGAACCTGAACCCATGTTCATAAAGTAAGAAAGGATTTAATCCAATCCTAGTTCACCATAATATGAGTTTTGTGGGTATGAGTTTTAATGGATAGGATAAGAGCAACCCTACAGGAAGCAGTGTCTCACTGAGAAACTACATATTCTTTCCATCCACTCTTCTTATCCTCCTCAGGACTGCTGTGCAGCCTGTACCTGCACCAGCAATAATGAATGTAACTCACCTGTTGATTTAATTCTTCCCACTCCTTTTGGACTTATCTTTTGGAAAATGCTTTGCATTCTAAGATTTGTCTTTAGCATTTTACTTTTAAGTACATGATAATGATAAACAATATTTAGATTATGAGAATACTGACACAGGTTAAGCTTAAGTTTGCATTTTTTGGCCTGCAAGATTTTGTTTTCTCTAGACTCAACTGTTTATAAGCATTTCTATCATTAAATTACTGATAAGCTACCTTGGCCTATCTCAGAAGTTCTTTTTATTTTGTTGGGAAGGATATACCTGCACCTGACCACATCTGCCTCATACTGACTCCTTGCTTGTACAGAATTCTCAGTGTCCTTGGCTATCTGGCTTTCAGGAGAAGGAGTGTAAATCCCTCCATAATTAGGCAGAAAAAAATTAAAAGTCATGCAGTCAACCTGGAATTGATGTACGTAAAAATCTAGTAGCCTCTAGACTCCAAAATTTAAAAAGCAGCCAAAGGAAGAGGAACTGTTTACTGAGTTACCTGTTTACAAGGGGAGTCAAAGAATGACGTTGACCCTTGCTGTGGGGATTTGACCAAAGTTAGCAGGACACCATAGGTGCCGAGAGCAAAAAATTAGTCACTAGACAGTATTTTAGTTTGCATATGTTTTTGTAACTTCTAGACACAGAACTCTGCTAAGCAATATCTTATTCATATGGGTTTTCACCAGAATTGCATTGCTTTTTCTTTCTGTAATAGTCCAAATAATAAAAATTGAAAATTACACTGAGTCTGCTGAAGAGATTGAGATACTTAAGTTCTTAAAGGAACATAGGGATTTGGGGTTCTTTTGTACCAAAAAGATAGACTCTAGAGGACAACCTTCTTTTGATGAGAAAATTGAGAGTCTTGTGCATACTAAGAAGTCTAGTTCAGTCTAGGACAGACTGAGTCAGATCTGTTTGCTAAGGGAAGAGATGTTTACTATATATGTAAATGTAGGACTTTAGCTTTGTTCAAATAGTAAGCAGATCATTAATGATAGATAAGGTGTAGTTATCAAGGACAGATCTAGAGTCATTTACAGCGTAAATTCAGTTGGCACTCTTTTTCTTGTTCCTACGCCAAAGGAGGTGGTGTGCTGGCCTAGTGATCTGCTTCCCAACCCCCAGTCTTTATTGATTTCCTTTCAGATTTCAATAATCAAAGTTGCAGGGTGAAAAAATATGAGTCAAAATTTTGTTTCTTTTGTATAACCAGAATTTGACTGTACCTCAAAAGCTTCTGTTGAAGTCTAGTAAAAATGTTTTGTAATAATCCACTTTAGCCCTGGGGAGTTGGATGTAGTTGGAAAAGCATGGGGCAGCCTGAAAGGAAAGGTGAAGAAAAAAATATTCTGTGTCACTGTGGAAGCCCCCTTAATTGTTAATTGACTTATGTGTTCTGTCTAATGCATAATTCAACAGCAAAAGAAACACATTTAATATTAATTTAAACACATTTAATATTAACACAATTAATATCTTAGTATTGTGGTGTCTTTGTCTAAAAGCAGTTCCAAAAAGGTGATTAAAATTAGTAGCTGCATCACTTGGTTACTTTAAAGTTCGGTGAGATTTTTTTACCCCACAGATTGCAGTGCAAACAATTGCATCTGCCTTCTTGAGAATATAGAATTTTTATAGCTCAGAGAAGATGCTATTCTTTATGTTGCATCATCCAGAAATAATATTGATAGACTGCACATTTCCTGAGCGACACTGACTTCTTAATTAATATAATTGCAACATAACACAGAGCACTGAATTCCACAGAAATTTTAGCAATGGGAGCCTCTTGACTTTATGGAAGTAGGATCAATTTGCAGATCTAACAATCAGAAAGCAAGTAATCTTTTTAACTTTGAACTGGAATACATTTGATACCAAAATCACTAAGAAACAACAAACATCAAACAATCCTGTCTTTTGAAGTCACTTTTCAGAGTAGTGGCATTTTAAGAGAACATTGTAGAACCTCCATAATTCAAATATACTTTAGAGTAAGCAAATACACAAGAAATGTCACCCAAATACTAAAGGCATAGAGCATCTCCAGACCATACAGACACTTAGTGTTCACATTATTTATTTTTGAATTGAAAGGATTTTTTGAAAGTGAACTATATTTTTTTCCTTGTAAATAGAAGTTCCCGCAGTCATAACAAACTTGCTTTATAAGTAAGAATTTGAAAGATGAACATCCTCAATAAATGTTTGTTATATATCCTGCAAGGCTAAAAATCCTGTTTGGTGTTCATAGGTGAAATCCTTTTGGAAATGTGAGAAGTCAAATGCCATGATTCTAATTTAAAACCTCGTCACTCAAATATACTTTTACTCTTCTCAGTTTTAGAGAAAGTTTCTAGTTTAAGTTGCAGTGTGTTAAATTTCTTAGGTATTAATTTTTTTTTCACAGGCAAGTGTGAAACTTTGAATTAGCACTAGAAATTATTTAAAAATTAGCAATGAAGAGACACAACTAAAGTGCTGTTCATCAACTCCCACTGGTCTTAAGATGAAAATACTGGATTTTATGTCACATGAAAATGGTACAGCAAGTTAATCACTGTGTTTAAGGCACCTTCTTACACTGTAATGATCAAGAATATTTGCATGGTAGTTATGAGTCTTGCACTTTTGGCATGAGAGATTGTACCATTTGATTTATAGCATCTAAACCCACTACATTTGTATTATCTTTTTCTCTAGAAAAAACACAGCACACTGCTATGATATTCTTTAAATTCCACTGGTGTTCAAAATAGTCAAATAAGGCAAGTGGTTTGTTATCATTGACATAAATGTTTATATCTCATGGTGACAAATGTTCGAGGAGTGTAGAGTGAGTGTGTAATTTTAGCTGCTGTCCCCAAGCATGTCAGTACTTTTTTATCTCTTGAAGGCCCCTAATGAATGACTCCTGCTGGCAGGGGAGAGCCCACACATAGGCTGTTTACTTTGCTCTAACTGGCCATTTCTTAGACATTCCTCACCAAAGGGGTCTGGCCCAAATCCCGTCTCTCTGTTTCTGGTTTAGGCTCTATTCATTGGATATTTATGAAAATGTATTGAATTGTCTTTTAATCCACATGATATTATGGGATGCATTTAAGAGAATGACCCTTCCCTTGCATCGAGGCAAGCGTTAACATTTGTTTCCTGCCTTCTCTTTGATGCTGTGAGCACAGATTCCATGAATTCCTGGTGCTAACAAGCATCACCTGAATATTTGGTGGAAGGCTTTTTAAAGGAAGGGGCAGTTGTTTGTTCAGCCAATTAGCCATGTGCTATTTCTCCTTGTACAACCTGCTACTGTAGTTCATGTTCTAGGCAAAACAGGAAGATCTCTGACCAAAATTAAATCATAATCTCGTTTCTGAATACTGTCAGCACATAAAGCATGCTGCTTCAGTTCTAATGTGTAACAGCATGATAAGGATCATTAACTGAAATGGGTCAGTTCTTCAAAGCCCTCAATTACAAAACGTTGTATTATAAAAATGCGATACTACAAATCTGGTCAATTCTGGGGAATAGACCAGATTCATCATGTGCATCACAAGATCTATATTATCTGGACGTTTACCACTTTTCCCTCTATATAGCAAAAGAGTGGGACAAAAATTTGCAACTCTAGCATTCCCAAGAAAAATACAGTTCTGGCTACATCTAAATATTTAATAAAATCATGTTTATTTTCATAAAATGGCTCATTTGAAATGCATATAAAAGCTTATATAGTATTTCAAATGAAAATAATTTTACTCAAAATATTTTTACTCACATTTGAATGTTATTCAACATTTAATTTTGTTTAATTAAGTATTAAATAACATGTTCTGAACAGTTAAATAAAACATTATTCACACTGAAACAATTCTTGATTTTTCATAATTTTCAGTGGTCCCTACATCATCTTATTTTTTATCATCATTCTAATATGATAATGAGTCTGTCATTGGCAGAACTGAGGAACTGATTTTGTCAATGGGCATGACCTGACAATGACACTGGAAGAGTAGAGTCTGGGAAATCTCATTCTTCTGATAAAATCTTTTGCTCCTTTTTAAAATACATATGCTTCAGAAGGGAAATTTTTAAGCAAAACTATAACACCAAGTAGATTGTACAAATGTGATTTCTAAAATTTTTATTTGAGTAGTCAGTTGCTTGCAGGAAATGTTAACAATGAAATGACTGTGTTTAGGACTACAGTTTCTTATGAAAAGAAATAATTTACTGTTTTTTCTCTGTATCTTATAATATTATCATAAAATTATTGATATCTATCATGCTTGCAACATACATATAAAGCCTGTGTGCTGTACCTTTCTTGAAAGCATTTTCACCATGTTTTTATGGGAAAAAAACCTGCCATGTTTTAGAAGGAATTAATAGCCATGCTAGTTAAGTGTTTGCAAAAAACAGCCCTTCACAGCAGTCTTTTATAAGGCTCTTTCATACTTTTTTGTCCTAAAAGTATGTAAATTCCTTCCTCTTCAACTAAGTTACTTTTGAGAAAAACAGCTTATGGTTGAGGATTCAACTAAATGGTTAAATGTATTCCCCAGTCCTGAAACACTCAATAAATTCAAGTGGAATTTCTCAAAAAGCCCCAACTCTGTGACAGAAAAAAATCATCATTGTAATATGTTCTTTTTTTGCCTAAAACACTTCATTATTCATGATGGTATATGGACTGCATGTAGAACTTGGCTTAGGCGTGCTCCATCCACACTTGGGTCTCCAGTGAGCTTTTAAAATGGCCTTAACACATTCACGAGGCTTTTCATTACAGTCTAGTCCAGTAAGAGAAATGATCAATCTCTATCATCATCAAATGACAAGGCATGTAGGGCCTGCCTCTGTTCAGCCGGTCGGTGTCATGTGTAGGGTTTCATCTGCTAGCTACATCTTGAATAAGTTTGCATTGGGGCACACTGCATTCTTCTTGGACATTTTTCAGACTTTTTTACAAGGCTATGGAAATAGGAACAGATTTCCCCCCCTCTCCCTTACGAAATTACAATGAATTTTGTCCCATTGGATCTTTAGTACATGAAGATTAAATATGTATGCCTAGCTGGAGATATTTACAAAGCTACCATTTGCCATAGGTTGATTGCCTAGGTCAGTCATGTACCCTGCTTGTTGATGTACACTTGACTATTTGTATTGACATTTATGGTCTGCATTATATTAATGGCTTATGATTACCTTCTAAGATTGTTAGATGTAAGTGAGTTTGTCCTCTCAGAGGTACTTCTTCTATGCCTGTGTTGGTTTTGCAGATTCCTGTGCTTGCTGAGAAAGACATGACAAATGATTCAGAATGATATATAACCTGATAAACTGTCAGTGACAGATATACATTACATATGCTAGCAGTAGTCCAGATGTCAGTGTTATAGGCTACTCTTCCTTCAGCAGTGCTTGACTGAGATTCAGCTTTGTTTTATAGAATTTATGAAATCTTAAAAATTACTGGAACAATTATTTGAGACTGGAGGATGGTTTTCTGATGTTGCATATTCTCTTCTCAATCCATTTTATTTATGTAGGAATTCTGCAAAATAATGCAAGTGATTTCTAATTAATTCTTCCTCCTCCAGATAGGTGTATTTTGTTGAAGGGCGTTCAGCTTCACAAGACTGTCATAGTGACGTGTTTTCTTTTTATTTGTCTGGAAAAGTATGAGAGAGAGAATTAGATCAACACTCATTCAAAATTGGCTTACTCAATGCTTTCGCTAATGTATGATCAGTCTTTCAAACTCTGTTTTAATTTTTTCCTCCCTGTCCTTTTCATCTAAAAAGTGCTAACAAGGTTGCTTAAAGTTAGGAAATGTGTTCTGCTAGTGAAGACACGGGAGCTGGAGTAAAGAACGCCAACTTTCCTACCCTCTTCTTCCACAGGCATTGAGGATATTTGGGGAATATCAGTTCATTTGGTGCTTCCGTCTCTTTACTCCAAAATAACCAGACAGTCTCTCAAGAATCATGTAATACATAAGCAGCCAATAAGCACTGATGACTTTCATATCTAGTGATGAAATTTATGATACAAATGGCAAATATTATCTGCTTTTACAAATCACGGCCAAATACCAAGTATTATTTGCTAACAAGAGGGCTTTGTCTGAGTTAAAAGAACTCAATAGTAATCTTATAATGTGATTTCTGTGTTCCCATGCTGAACATGTGTAGCTGATTCTACCATTTCCTCTGAAGTAGTTCTCTTTTCTGACAGTAAAAGTAACAAAAGGCTTTGCAGTCATGAAGAAAGTGAATTGGTCCTGATTTATACAAGACTTCATTGCTTTACACTGTGCAGATCTGTCATAATGATGAGATACCAAGATAATATATCCATATTCTCACTCTTTGGGACAGTAGTACTTTACTGTGTACTCAGAAAATATTTATGTCATTTATTTTTACTTATTTACTTCTTCTGTATTTTCCTTCCTTGCCCCTGGTCATGATTAGTTGTAGTTATCTTTGAAAACTGGGATGCCTTTACATGCCTAAGTGGCCTTTTAGTTATAATACAAAAGTTTGAAAAGTATTTATTTATCATAGTAGTATATTGTAACTCTAAATGTGGAGAAGCCAGCTTTGAATTGTATAAAGGCGTAATTTCTTATGGCAGTAAAACAACAAAGTATACTATATCCTCTGTAACATTTGTTAATGTACGATTTAGGTTGGCACCTGATTTCTGCTGGCAAAGGAATTCACTCAGACTTGAGTAGAAAGGTGACTGCTGGTCCTCAGTGTACAAAACCAACCAATTATTTGAGACTTTGTTCCCTTCTGCTTTTTGTAGAAATGAAACTTGCACAGGAGTTTAGAGGCCACCCTGGAGGGACCACAGTCACAGGCATTCCTACGGGCAAACATCAGCTTTTCTTCCTCCACTGACATTCCTCTGGAAAGACAAAGCTCATTTGGTGTTTCAGATCACTAAAGCTAATACAAAACTGCTTCCAGAAACAGTTTTTCTCATCTGATTATTTTCCTCCCAGGAGACTGTTGGTGTTTTTCTGTGGTTTTTTTCCTTGGGGGTTGTTTTTTTTTTTTATTTTCAACAGTATAATGCAAACATAGTTATGCCAAAAATAAGGTGACATACAACCTGTGCACTCCTAATGAGCTATTTAGTACAAAATAGTTAAAATCCTGACATTATTCAACAGCAAAATTTAATAAAAAATATGCAAATCAAGTAACTTCTTGCAATATGCCATGGTGATGCATTTGAGACATCAACAAGTTGGCAATGGAGCAGCAGAATCTGCAAAGACACTGTGCTCAAACAGGCTGGCAAAAGAAGTTGCATTTCTGCACCTTGCTGGGGCCCTTTCATAGTGTTAGGTGAAGTCACTGAAATAAGATTAGCTCAGATTTAGTGATGCTTTACTTCTAATGTGTTTTTGTATCTTTTACTAGGAAATTCCTTCTACTGCTGGATGTGAGGCAGACATGCCAGGAGGTAAAATTCTGTGATTTTTCACTTGTTTAAAGTATGCCTGGAATAAATAAATTACTATATTTTGATTAATAAAAAAGAACCCAGTTCACCTTTCCTATACTCTGCCTGTCATCATGATATGTCACTGTCTTTGCAGTGAAAGAAGAAACTTAGTCTTTCCCACCTTTGCCATGAGGTACATCAGAAAAGAGGCATTTTGAAATGCAGTTCTTGTTGCTGAAATGGAGAACTGAGGGTCTTTAATTTGGATAGAACAGTACAGAAATGTGGTAAAATGAAAGTACATCTTACTCTCCATAGATATTGGAAGTTTCACATTGAACAATGAAGAGGAGCACTGGGACTAGATGTAAAAAAAAAAAATGCTCAAGGGGATAGACCTACCTCAGTGTGATTCATTGATTTAGACACAGCTATATATGTCAGGTAACGATGAAATGTTGAGACAGCTGAGATTGTTCACTTAGTGAAGTCAATCCCTTAGTAAGTGTTAGTGGTATTGAAATGAAGTGTTAAAGAATTAGTTAGCTGACTGTGAAAAAAAATGAATAGGTCTTTCAAATTACCTAATGGAAAGCTAAAGGCATTAGCTCCCAACCAGGGAGTATTAAAGGCCTTGTGCTGCATTCATTGAGACGAATGGAATGACTATGAATCAAGGCCTACTACAGAAGATAAACAGCTTTCTGATAAATACCTTTGGAAAGAATCCACTATCATGCATTTCAGGCTTCCCTAAAGCAGAAAGAGTTCGTGTGTGCTTAGACTACTGAGTTCATTGTTACTTCTATTAATCATCGCAATATAATAATTAGAGATCATCAGCAGAGTGTGTAGCATTTTAAAAGTAAGGTAAGTTTGGTGCTCTTAAAAAGCTTAGAGCTTAACAGAATATTACATTTCTCCAAGAAGTTGTAGCAATTAGATTTCTGATATGGTCATACTTCTGAGGGATTTTCTCACTAGAAAAGGTGGGACCTCTGCTAGAGCTCTGAACTTGGAGATATTTACATTACACAGAAAAACTTTCTCTCACCCTCTTTCTGTGAAAGAGGTTGTCAGCTGTGGGCTGAAAAGGAAGTGTTGATCTTTAGTCGCAGAACAGGTAGATTAGAATATTTTATTGATGAATGGCTTCAGTGCTTTCAATTGATAAAATTAGGAACTGGGATCTGCCAGCTGACAACAGAGGGAGAATAAAATACTGTCTGGAGTCATGGAAACTAATAAATCCTCCCATGACAATATTTAACAGGTTGGTAAAGGGGATAAAATTACCTTTCATAAAAATGCAGTGCAGATGGTAAAGCTATGGGACTTAAGACTGGATCAAAATTCTCTAAAAACCTCAAATCATGGAAATTGCAGTGGGGATTGATTAAGCTGGTGTGGAAATTGCTTCTGCCTGATAATTCTCCAAGGACTTGTTTGGGTATTTTGGTTAGTTGGTAAATCATCTAGTGATTTTCAACATGTGCTATGTTTTGCTACTTGACTTAAATGCATAAATTTTAAGAATTGGGTCTTTGTAATGTGCATGGCCTGACTTTGTAGGTATTATGTATGCAGTGTGTAAAAGGAACTCAACAACTGGGTGATTTCTTAGCTTTTACCCTTTTAAGTAATTAGACACATAGTCTGACCCCTGTGTTGGTATTAGGTCTACTTGAGACAGAGGCCTGGTCTTTAGCAGTAATCCTTTCTTTAATCACTTAGGAGGCTGCATGCAGCATCTTTCTAATTTCTATACCAAGAGTTGGTAAAGCACATGGACAAAGGCTTTGGCTTCTCTGAAGATACCTGTGCCACCAAGCAACAAATCCTTGACAAACCTCAATACTAAATTTTGCTATTTTCATGCACAGTCAGCTTCCCTGTAATTACATGGGTAGAATTCTTGTTTGAACATAAACAAGATACCCAGATTATTAGCACATTTAGAGGCTGTGACACTCCATGCAACAGTGGTGCAAATGAAAATGGTTTAAGGAAGCAAGAGCCTGTACATTAGAATTGTATCAGAGGGGACTTTGCTGATATTATGAGGGGTGCCTAAAATTTTATCAGCTACTTCCTTAGTGGCAACTTCACACCTTACATTCATGCAGTTTTCCTTTGAGTTGCAAAAAAAAAAATGGGATCAGCTGAGAGAATTTGATGTCTGACTTCACAAGACAAATTAGGTACAACTGTAGACTAAATCCATGTTCTTTTGATTCTGTACTCTTATTCTTTTCTTTCTTCAATACTTCTCTGAACATACTTCAAAAAGAATGTTGTGCCTTTTTAAGAGACCAAATGTATATTGACATTTGATTTGGGATAGAGTCAGTTAGTAATATAAACAATTTGTAACTGTTAAGATGCTTGAAGGCTTTTTCATTACATTCCTCTAAAATTTGGGCCACATAAAGGTCAGCAGAGAAAAATAATAGTTGGAAAACAATAGAGAAAAATTTTGTTTCAAGGAAAGTGAATGAAAACGAATAATTTTGTGTTGGATATAGATTTGCAGGGAGGTTGATTAAAAAAAGGAAAAAGATGGGGTTTTTTTAAAGATTGCCTTTTCTACCAAAATATTGTGTATTACTAGCATGAAATACTTGTACAAAGCAAAGTTTCCATGATTTATGGTGTTTACTTTTTGCATATCTCAGCTCAACAATGAAAGGAGTCTACGCAGTTGCTCTTGGGCTTAAAGTCAGCTGTTATTTAGTATCAACAGTCTATCAACTAATAAAAGCTACAATGTTTGATATACAAACCCACCAGGACAAAGATTGTGTTTGTTAAAAAGGACCTTTTCCAGTGCTGTTAAAAGTATCACAGAAATATTTGCTGTTTGTTTTAGGTTTATACATCTGGCCTCAGTTTCCTATCAAATATTTGCACTTTTGAGCTAAAAATTGCTGGTTTGTCTCAGCAGTGCACATATCAACAAAGGAAAACAAGAACAGTAGTGGGAGTGGAAGACTTTGATCTTTCACATTTTTCTCTTCAACTGCTGATGGTGATTTTTGACCTCCATGTGTTAAAAAGGTCAAAGAATCCACTGCTAAGTTCATTCCAGGTGTCCTCAGATTGACAACAGATTTGTTTTATGGAGCACTGAAAATGGAGAGACAAAAGATGTTTGGTCTCAGGTAGTGCAGGAGGGGGAGAGTGAGGAAAGAAATGCTTGTGTGAGCAGTGTGCTCTTAAACCAGCAGGAATGCACGAGGGGAATCTATTAATAGCAGCAGTGATGGCCAGTGATAGAGTCCCTGTCAACTAGGAAATCAGTTTTGGAACTAGATGCTACTTAATAACTATTGTTCATAATGATATTGCAGTTTGTTTACAAGCTAAACAGATTATATGAAAAGCAGAGAAAAAGTAAATGCATATTCTGGGTCAGGAATTACCTGGAGGCTGGAGACATGCCACACTTTCATTTTTTGTTAGTCTGGAAAAAATGGCCTTCCTGTAAACACTTTTTGCTGCTGCAGGAGCCGACTGATTCCTTCAACTCACTATTTTCATACATTAAGTTAGTCATATCAATGAAATGAAGTAAGGGTATTTCACTAACAGTAATTACTTAAGTCTCACATTATAGGATTAGTGGGTTTTCTCTAGAAAAAGATAATTTCAAATAAATGTTGACTGTACACCAAATGTAAATCTTTTCGGTTTTGCTTAGCAAGATGTAGTTGTTTATGCAAAGCATTTTAGAAATGTTGAATTAATGATTTTGGTCACTTTCTAAGATATGTGGTAATACACCTATTAGAGTCTTCCTCCTGTAGAGTTAGAGCTCATGTAACTTTGCTACAGTATGTGAAACCACTGCAACTAAGCTTAAAAGTACTTTCAAAGTGTCACAGTTCTCAATTGTAATTCTAGACTAATTTTTATAATATGCAAATAACATTGGCATAAAAATTTAAATGATTTCTTCATAAAAATATTTGACAACGATGAATGGCATTGATAAGCATGTATTATTTCTTTATATATATATATATCACAGTCTTTTTGAAGATTTGTCGTGGTAGATGCTTTTCCTAGTGCAGCAATGCCTTCAATGTGTGCAACAGTAAGTACACGGGTAATTCTGTTGAAATGTGTGTACTTTAGCAGGACTGCAGTCAAAGTGAAAAAACATGCCCTCATGGAGAATACCCAAAGGCAAGGCAGACAAAAAATAAAGGAAAGAAAATGTTATTATACTCATTTTAGTCATAGCAAGTGGATACACAGAGGTTAAACCACTTGCCTCAGGCCATAAGGAAAGATTGTGAAATAGTAAGGAGCATAACTTGATTTCTTTTATCAATCCAGTCTTAAGCATGAGATATCCTTCCTTTTGGAGAAAAAGTGTCTTATGTAATTTTTGACAATGTCAGAGTAGAATATTTCCCTCCTGTAAAGACTCTTAAGTTTCATTCCATTCTAGGAGAAATTTACAGGAACTTGCTGCTACTCAGAAATTGTGGAAAAGTTGGTGGTAGTGTGTAACTACAATAATTACGCTAAAGTAATTACTGAGAATTAATGACTTGGTTTTCAAGAAACCATAGGTGTGTAGAGGTTTGTGTGTATGTCTGCATAGAACAGGGAAGCAGCTTTGCAATTTTACTTGTATATCTTTTCATATTTCTTTAGATTTATTTATTTGAAATGCTTAAATGTAAATCTGGCTTGTGTAATGTGATTGTATAAGAATGGAAATTATACTGCTCACTGTCTTATCTACATATTTGTGTACATAATCCTTGTTGATAAGATATGCATTTACCTAATACTTAGTAAAAAGAAGAAAAGACAAAATAACAAACTTGGAAATCTCTTCAAATGTAAAATAAATGGGACAAGCAGGAAAAGACAGAGGAATTTTTGTACTTGTTAAAAGTGCTATGCTGACTCGTATCCATTTCAGAGCTTGGTGCTCCTGTGCCAACTCCCTTTTCTTCTTGTCCCCTGTGACATGCATGGGTGCCCTTAGCTAGGGGCAGTCTGTGTCACTTCTGTCATAGTTCTTGCTCACTCCATGGTGCCAATTTCAAGGCTAAAGTAGCTTTCTTACTCTCGTGACTGTGTATTTGTATAATTAGTTGGGCACCCCTTTTCTTTCTGGAGGAATCAGAGAAACTGCCTTTTCTGGTGTGCCACACAGTTAATGATATCCTTCAAATTCTGTTTGTGTACTTGGTTTTATGAATGTTTTATTAGTAATGTACAGAGAAAGAAAATGGAAGATAGTGATATGTCCTGAAAAGTAATGTTAATTTGTCACAAAAGTCTTTACAAGTTTGAATTCCTTAAATATAATTACCCTGTCTTCTTATGGTCCCAAACTGTTTCTCTTTTTTAATCTCTGTGCTCAGCACTGTTTTTGACACAGTATGTATATATTCTCTGCCTTCTTAATTTTGAAAACTCCAATCAGCTTCATTAAAACATAGTCACCAATCTAGTTATTTAACACAAAGGACATGCTTTGACACTAACTACTGCACTATAATTACACCAGAATTAAGATTATCATTGAAGAATCTGGCTTAAAATACAAAGAAAAAAATCCCCATCTGCACTTAACTTGACATTTGGTCAATAGACACATTCCATGGATTTTCTTTTAAAGAAAACAAATCCAGCATTTTAGAAAAAGCTTCTCCTTCAGTTTAGGGAAGTGAAAGGCCTTTGAAGCCAATGACTTGGTGTGTAGTTTCTGCTCAGCTATTGAAAACTTTTGCTAAGTATTCTCAGCCATGTGAACAAAGGCATTTTGCCTCTTGACAAATCTCCAAAATAAATTTTGTTGCCCAGCTGGCTCAAGCTGGAATATTTAACTGTGCCTTTTGTCCTGAAATAAACATAACTGAGTTATATTTGTGAGACTTACCAATTCCCATTGAATGTATTAATGAAGTGGTCATTGGCAGTCTCTCCAGGCTTTTGACAGTCAAAGGTTGTTTAGATAAAGGGAGTATTGGTGAGAAAAAGAATCAATATAAATTTAATATAGAATTATGAATTAAGCCTGTTAAACTTGCCTGTTGTGTTAACTTTTCACTTTTAAATGCTTCAAATCTTTTCTCTTTTCTCCATTAAAATCAGATAGTCTATCCTAATAGCTTTATCAAACTGCATTCAACACTTGTTTTCTTCTTATAACTTCTTTCCATTGTCTTGTGAATATTAGCATTCATAGAGCTTTTAGGGCACAGGAAACCCTAAAATACATCACTGTATCTCTCAGGAAAGAAAGTACTTCAGAAAAATACTGAGCTCAGTTTCAGCTCTCTGTAAATAATGGAACAAGGATCTTCTTTCTTTGTTTTTTTTTCCCCTTAATTTCTTGTACCCAAATGGTGTTTAGAGTACAGTTTCCTGCATTGTACCCCACATTAAATAGATGGGTTTTGACTCCTGTGGGGCAAATAGAGCTGAACAACTTTATTTCTCAGCTGAGGTTTGTATTCAGGTCATGTTTGAGATAATTTCTAGAAATACCCTTACTTGCTTAAAATTGAAGTTTTGGCTCCAGGAAGTGGGGTCTTCTTGTTCCTGTTGCATCTTTTCCTTAACCTGGAGTGAAAATACTCCAGTTGACTTTAATGGAAGTGACTTTAATTAGATCAGACCATGCTAAATGTGCAAATGCATTCAGAAAGGAGAATGTTTTCCCGTAATTGCTCTATACTCGGCAGTTATAAATATGTTCATAAAGTAGCTTAGACTGATGGGAGCTGATGAGATTCTGAGCAATGTAATTATAGACTTTTGTCATCTAGTACAACCAAAAATGTTTATCTGGTTTTTTTTTCTTGTCTATATTAATAAGCTCTAAGAAGTAAATAAAAATCCCTGCAGCAGTGGAAAGCATAATCATCCTGATTGTTTATTCCAAAAATCCCAGTCCCTTAAAGGACTGGCAGTCTTGTCTTGAGTAGCAACACTGAGCAGATGCTTTTGTTGTAATAGCCAGAGAATAATTTGGACTGTAAAAATTGCATTTTTGATAGTAATGCAGCAGTTTGGGCATAATAAACTTCATAGTTCTTTCCATGCATGTGTATTCTTGGACAACTCATGGTACAACCCTTACAGGTACTATTTTACAATGACCTAGGTGATATCTGGACATAATAGCTCTTCTGAGTCTTATGTGCAACCATATGCCCCTTCCCCAACTCTAGAATCACTGGTGTAATTGCTGTGACTGGCCCTGTCAAGCATAACACATACTGATATTAATCATCATTCTTTTGCCTGTCTCCCTCTGGGGTTACTCCTCTGCATCTCAGCCTGCTTACTCCTTAATTGTATCTGGGGCCCCAGATTTTCCTTTCATTTCTCAGTTTTAGTCATTAGATCATTCCTGCTCTGCAGGCAGACTCAGCCTACATTACCTTTGCTGGCTTTTTGCCAGACACCTACGATTATTGTTTAGATAATGTTCAGGTAACCCCTACTAAACACTGCACTGCCAGAGCTTGCTCTAAAAGCAATTTTACAAACTCACTCAAGATCCCTGGCAAGTTAAATGGAAGAAAAAAAAAGGGGAAACCATCACCTTCTCTGAATAATTATAAATATCTTTTGAAATTCACTTGCAAATGTGGCAACAGATAAAAAAAATATAAAACCAGAAAAAAATTCCATAAATGGCAGTCAGGTGTACTATGATGCAGCAATCAGAATAAACTTACTACCTAGAAATTTCTAATATAACTCCATCTACAAGACTTACTCACTAAGATGTGTTGGGTAAGATGTGTGGAAAAGGGAAAAAGGACAGCCTCAGGAAATGTTTTCCCCCTAAACTTTATGTGTGAGCCAAAAGATTTTTCACGTTCTGGCTGCTAAGAAGTCTTTTTCCTTTCTTATGGTCCACAGGGAAAAAAGAGCTGTTTTCTTTGTGACAGGCTGTAAACAGTCTTTGATAAAAGAGGTTGCCCGGGCAGCCCTGTTGATGTACCTGCAGGGATAGGGAGCAGTCCCTGCTTGGCAGAGAGGATGGCTAGGAGTGCTCACCACTATTTTCTACCATCCCAGACTACTACTTTCCCAGCAAATGATGAAAATAGACTTCTCTGCATCCCAGCATCTATGGATCATGTCAGATAATAGAAATGGTTTATGCATGGATTACTTATTGAACAGTTGCCAAATTGTTACTTATGCACTTAATTTCCTCACGTTAACTTAATTTATAGTGAAGAGCTGTAACATAAGGGGGCTTTTAAAAGTCAAACTAGTGACGAATCAGTTTGCAATTATACAAATTGTACCTCAGGTAAACTCCATGGAGCCAGTCACAGGGAGGCCACTGTAGGAGTGCAAGCAGCTTACAAGGCAGCAGAGGTTTTTACCAGATAGAGAGAAAATTCCTTTTTTGTAATTCATACCTGCATGCAACCTGCCTTCAGTGGAGTGTGGTGAGGTTTGGCACATGAATGTCCTTGTGCCAGTTGTTTCTGCTTGAGCCTTGAATTGCCACCTTCCACGATAACTCTCCCATCAGTTCTGATCTGTGCCTTTCAGAACACTGCTTGTTTGCCACAGCCAGGCAGGGCTTCTCTGTACATCATTAAGCCTGCAAGGAGTTTTGTCTGAAAAGAAAAAAACTAATAAATTGAACATATTAAAACCCCCAAACACACAAAAACCAAACATCCCCCCCACCCCCTACTCCCACCCTCCCCCCCAAAAAAAATCCCCCACTTCCCATTTAAAAAAGATGGATGGGAAGAGTTTTTATTGTAATCTGATCCAACCAGAACTTATTCCTGGTCTTTTATGTCATGAAAGATCCAATCTCTAAATATTCAAATGTAGCTTCCTGAAGCTCAGTCTTCAATTCATATGACTCAAAGAGAACTGCCTTTTAGTTCATATTGAGCGTTGTACCTCCCACCGGCTTCACTGGGAGCTGTTTGTACTCATCAGTGGGGATAATTGGGCCCTCGGAGATCCTGGCAACAGGCATGGCCAGGAGGTGTCCCCACCTTGGCACAGTGTTGTGCTGAGTCCAACAAACCCTAACAATGACTCAAGGGAGAAAAATTGTGCCCCTAAAATTTGGGAGTTTTTCCTCTCTCTCTCTTATTTTTTCCCCCCCTTTCATTGTCCATGCAGGCACACCTTTTTGTGCAGCTCTTTTTTTTCAAAGCCCCTTCCTGCCCTGCAGAAACTCATCCTATAGATAAGTTACAAATCTTACCCTAGTGGAGGAAGGCAAACCTGCAATCCTGCAGGTCTACAGCAGTTTCAGAGTGCTTCATTCTAACACAACCAAACCACATTGTCTGATAATCTAACTCTCCTCTTACTTAACACTGAATTTGTAGGCATTTTACCAATAGAAGCCCTAAGGTAATCTGTCCATATTCTCTGTTTGCTTTCAATTTTCAGATACTATTCTTTGCATTTTGGGGATGCTTCTCATTGAATTTGGGAAATTAAACAGTTTTTTGATTGTCTCTTGATTGATTGGCAGTAAATCTGAACATAAACTTTGGGGAAAAATTATTAAATCAATAGTAACTAATAGTTTTGTCACAGTTGGGAGAGATTTTAAGGGACTTTTTAGTAGCATGGTCTTGTCTGTTCTTGGTATCAAAGTATTTAGTAGAAGATTTACCAGTATGACTTGAAATTATTGTAATAGTAGTGAAACAAGATTACCACACATGGAGGGAGTAGCAGAGAAGACTATTTTACATGCAGAAGGCTATGAAAAGTCCAGTGCTATATTTAAGAGATAAACAAAAGGCTGCATACAGAGAGAAAAGAGGATATTAAATGTCACAGTTAAAAAAATAATAGGTATATGGACCCTCCTGTGTGCCAAAAATTCAGAAAATATAAACAGTTTGAAAATTGCTATACTGAGCTCTTGGAATTAGGCCTCACTTCATGTTTTTGTACAACAGGGCCATCAGACTTAAGTTATTTTGTCAGGATATGGTTGAGAGTGAGAATTCTCCCAGTCTGTATATTTTCCTATTTTGTGTTACCATGACAGAGGATTTTGTGGATGGAGTTGAAATGCTGGAGTTTTTTCCTTTGTGCCTTGTATGGAGGTCTCAGACAAAATTAAAACACTGCCTTTGAATTTTATATGATTTTATGGGAGAATGGGGGCAATATATTGTTGGATAAGAGAAGAAGAAAACACTAGATGTGTTCAAAGAACTGATCAATGAGGTCCTGGCACTGAATAGAGTCAGAGACTGTAGCTGCATGACCTCCTCCAGTCCCGGGAACCACTGTAGCTTCAGTTGGGTTTTTATTCCTTTGCATTTTGGAAAAGGTATGTTTTCAGACAAGCAGGTGTTGTAGTTTCCTACTGCATAGAATCAATTGCTAGAAATGGTGTCTTGACTTCTTGGAGAATCCAGAGCACTGGCTGACATGTAGGAATCAATATCAGATGGTTGGATGATGAAGATCTGACAATTGTTTTTATATCAACACTTTCCCTAAAGCAAGGATGGGAAATTCTTTCTTCCTTGCCAAGGTCTGAATAAGCCACCAGACACTTGGGGTAGATTGCATATTGATCGACACTTTAACATTATCAGTTGTTGATTCTCTGAGGTCAGGGAAGGGCCATCTACGTTTTTTCATCTCTTCGTCTTCTGCTACAGTGCAAGCACCACTCAACACCACAGTGTCCTTTCTACTTCTCAACACAACTTGTAGGCTTTAATTCACAGGACAGAAGTGGTGAGGCAGGAAGGTGGCACAGGGACTTGAATGTAGGGCCAAATTCTGCTGCTCATGGAAACTGCTGTGGGAAGGGCAGAAGGAGGTGCAGAGCCACACAGGCAGCTGCCCCTGCCTCCTGGTGACACCCAGTGCCTTCAGAACAGTTCCTACTGCAGGAAGCCCTATGAAATGGAGCCACAGGGGCACCCTTCCAGCGTTACAGACTGTTATACACAGAATGGATATGCAACAGGCACTTACAGTCACTACAAGATTTTGTATTCAAGTTCTGTTTGATTAACTAGGTTTTCTGGGATTTTAGTAGGGAAAAGTCTGACAGCTCCATCTAAGCTACAGGAAATAGCAGCAGACTGACAGTTGACTGAAGGCAGGATGGGAGCAGTTGAAATGGAAGTGGTGCTGGGTTGGTTATAGGCCTTACTTTCAGAAAAAAAGCAGAAAGCAATCTATTAGCTAGGAGAATTTAGTGAGGCTGTGCAGAATCCTTCACAGTGCTAAGCTGAGGCAGGAAGCTTAGAGACTGAATAGCAAATAGCTAGAATAAAAATGAGCTACAGCTTCTGAGTAGGGAGACGGTGCCTGCTCCCCAGGAGTTTTCCAGCAAGAAGTAAAACTATGAAAATTAACTTTGGAAAATATGAGGCACATAGAAATAGCTGGAAAATGTGACTGCTCTAAAATTTCTTTGTCATTGTGGTAGCCGGAAGGTGAAGCAGATGAGTGATTTGTAAGCTTATGATGTTATAAATACTTTGGGAGGATTTTGGTCCAAAATTATGCCTCCACTATAAATATTTCAACATTTTATTTAGGATTGTGAAGGAAATAAATGAAAGAGAAGAGCAGAGAAAGTGAAATACTCTTATAGGTGATACTCAAGTTTAGAACTTCAGTTAAGTTGGAGCATCATTATATTAAATGAAATAGTTAAATGAAATTAATATTTTCAGGGGACTGGGGCTAGAAAAGTAATTTCTGGTCTCTGGGAGACAGGGTAAAGAATAAGGAAAATAATCAGCTGTAGAAAATATATCTTTACAGTTTTTTAAATAAAAACTTTGAGTCAGAAACAATCTGGGACAGGAAAAGAAAAATTCAGGAATTGTTTAGACCTAAGCAGCTGCAACAACCTGTGGATATCAACATATCTTGCATCTAATGCAAGTAGATATTGTATAGTAACTTCTGTCACAAAAACCTGTAGCACAGCTGAAAACAAGATATCCATGCATCAAAAAAATATAGAATGAACACCATGACATTGAAACCAGAACTGGACTTTAGAAATTACAGTCTTTCCGTCTAACAGCATGATAGGATCTAAAAAGTGTTTCCATACAATTTTTTTTTCTCTTAAGATAAAAATATCCATAATGATTGAAAGGAAATGAAAATATTTGAAACAACTTATTGGTGTTTCTTCAGTTATTACTTACTTGACTAAATGTTGCATAAATGTAGTGTAAAATATAAAGTGTAGAAACTTATCTATTGAGTTTTTACATAAATAAAATCTTAATGAAATAAAGATTAGAAATTTGGCATGATTTTAAGAAATTTGTGAGATTTCTCTGATGTACAAGATACATTATATGTGTAAACTGTTGTATGGTACAAGGATTTGGCATCTAAATACTTTTATCTGAGTCAAAGTATGTACTGCAAAAGAGATTCTAAGCTTTTAGGAAAAAAAAATCGCTATCTAATTGTCACTTTAAATAGTGCCATGGCTGAAATGATGATGATGGTTAGAAAAACAAAGCTGACTGATTTCCAGATTTTTTTCAAGATGCAATGCCCTTTTAATAAGGATATAATTTGACAGGGAGAAAAAAAGATTTATAATACAGAGGTACTTTCTTCTCAGCTTATGGAGAAACTACCCACACCCCATTATTAACTATTGTAAAATAACTTCTGAAAAAGTCCAGCTGCTTGTAAGCAGGAGGGTAATCCATGACCTGCAGTTTACAGATCTGGGACCATTTTACAGATCCGTGTGCAGAGTATATTTTGTCAGTTTAGCAGCTAAACAGAAAAATGGTAACCCTCCCAAACAAAACAGAAATAGATTATTGAGGTGATGAACTTTTCTACTGATATTTCATTAACGCCTCAGCATGATATAAGCATAGACTTACTCTTTCCTATCCCCTGGGAGTAGAAGAAGGAATTGAATTTCCTTTGTTGTAGAGAAGGAGGCTAACCCTGGATAATGGATGAGAAGAATGATGTGGAACTCTGGATTTCCCAGAGAAAATTGGGTCAAAACAATTGTATTCAACGTAACTGAGATCTCATTTTTATTTAAATAATTTTCTCATTTATAGTTAAAGAACTTGGGGGCAGGTGGGGGCAGTGTTTACCATCTCCACACATCAGGACCCATGGCTACCCATCCTTCCTTTGAAAAGACAAGGGAAAAGATGAAACCAGCCTCGGTTTGGAACTTTTTGAGAACTTCAAGCTGGTTTTAGACATATGGTAGCCAGCTGTTGTCAGGCTTACACTGACAGACCACGATTTGTAATGTTGTGCACAGTGTCAGTTTGTCACATAGTACTTTTAGAACAAATTTGGAGGGAGTAGAATAGAAGGGGGAAAGAGCAACTATTTTTAAGACCTAGTGTTTTTCATGTTTTTGTCAGATTGGACATTCTCAGAGTTGACATAATTCTGAGCTCTAGCAGCATTTGATTTCATATTGTTCATTTTTCCTGCTCTCCAGTACAGCTGTGGAAATACATTGATCATCCTCCTGATACACCTGCACCAGTCAGCCAGAGAAAACTTCTGAATCGATTCCTCTGCTCTCTCAGTGACATTGGCTCATGCAAGCATGTATATTTGCAAGTAGTAGGTTGCATCTCAGAGACAATATTCCTAAAAAATATTGTCCCACCTTCCTCAGACGTGGAACACAAGGATGTGTGGTTGAGGAAGTTGGTATATACCATTTTTTGTAGAAGGGAAGTATTTCATTTCTCTTTTCATATATACAGAATCAGCAAAGAGTAGCCAATGACAGAAGTAAAGGATTGGAACAGAAATGCAGGTGCCATTTATTCAACCTCATTCTCCTGCTCTAAAGCAAGAATCTCTTGGGAGATTGTTGTCATACTGCTTCTTAAAAAGCTGCCGGCTGCAAGGGTTTCAGGGCTTTCATACATAAGCTGTTCTAGTGCTTAATTGCCCAGGGCTCAACCATTGAGAAAGATTTCCTAATATATAAAGTCCCCACTGCTGTCAGTGAGTATTCACAATTTCTCAAGGAATAATGGAGAAAATCAGTCTTTATACTCCTCATTGCAATATTTTATGAAATTGAAGAATTTACTGTCTACTCTTCTGATTTCTTCTAAATGGAAGAAATCAACTTTTCCCCGCCTTTCTGCAAAGCTTAACAATTTCCAGATCTCTCTGCATTTTTCTTGCTCTCCTTTGGATCCTCACTGATTCCTCTAGCTCCTTCCTAATGAAGCACTTCAGCCTTAACATCATCAGAGGAAAACAGAATTACTGCTTGTGCTTATATGTGACCTCCCAGAAAATGTTCCTTTTCTTGCAGCACCTGCATATATTAATTTGACTTATTTTATGACTGTATTGTTACTTCCAATCCTTTCTCCAGTGCTGCTGCCAGCACAGCTATTCCTCAGTTTGTTTGTACATCTGCTTTTTTTTCTTTTTAAATGTCTTGGGTTGAGCTGGCAAAATGCCAAATGCCCAACACAGAGTCAAAGCCTCCCTCACCTTCCCGCCGAGAAAAGGGAGAAAGGAAAAAAACCTGGAAACTCAGAATAGGTTTAAACTTAAACTAACTATATAAATTTATACAGAAAAGAGAAAATTAAAAGGAAACTACAATATAACACACACAAGTTAGATATAACAATTTTCTACCTTCCACCAAAACCAGATTTCATTTCTCTAGATTCATAAAGCATCCCAAAAAGACACTGAGCAAAGAACAGAAAGAATAACAACAAAATGTTTCTACTTCCCTGAACTCAAACAAGATGTAAAGTAGCGGCAGCCACAGCAAGGCCCAGCACAGCAGGACAGCTGTAGCATGTCCTGCCTCTACTGCAGATATGATGGAACTGAGAGAACACCTCCTACTCCTGTATTCATATCTCAGGTTTGCATCATCTGGTATGAAAAATTTCTTTGGTTGCTTAAGTCAGGTGATACCTGTCTCTCTTAATCTACGTGGATTCTCTGAGCCTGCTAAATTAAGGCCTAGCCTAAAACTAGAGCCCAAACTACCACACTAAATGAAATACTTTATACTTGTTCAGTGCTGTTAAAATAGAAACACCTAGACCTACTAGACTTATGTCCTGCTCATGCAAAGTTCCCATGAAACATCTCAAGATTCTTAGATTGAAAGGTCGTTAATGTTTATTTACCAGGTATTTACCAATACCTTCCTATTTTATTTATTGTATTTGTCATTATGCTCTGCATTGCATATGCTTATGCTTGCTCATGCATACTTTATGAATGTAGAAGTTAGTATCTCATTAGCTTGGTAATTAGACCAAGGATAAACAGCTCTATGTTTACTGTGCACGGCAAGATTCTGATAGAAGTTCCTTACCTTTCATGCCCGCTTGTTTGGAATCTCCATCACAATAAAAAAAGTGTATGGGTCTGTAACAACTACTCTTAATTGTTATTGCCAGCTCAGTGAAATCTCAGATTTTAAGACAGACAGAAATAAAAGAGAAATGGAGCATCCTTTAGACATCCCAGAAACCCTATCATGGTGTTTATTAGTAAAAAATAAGATGTTCCTGCCTTAGACTAAAATCCCAGAGTGCGATGGGCTGGACAAATGTGCCGAAAGAACTTCCAAAGGGCAGCAAGGGGATAGAGACAGAGGGATGCAAAGCAATATTATGTGTCATTTCTGCAATTTGAGTTAGATTATGTTTATAGGACTTAGAAACCTCTAGCAATTGAAGTCTGCAGAGCTCCTACTTGTCTTTAGATTCCAATTAACTTTTGGCTTGGCCCCTCGTGCTTCCCCAATTCACAGCATTCCCAGGCCAGGGAGTTCCCTGTGGATTAATGATGAGAGAGGAATTATTCAGAAGAATTCATTTAAATCCTTTAGATGGGACATGGTAACAGGTACTTTTTAAAGATCAGAATAATGCTTGTACCCCAGTGTTGCAACACCTGTAGAAATGAAGGCAACAGATCGGTGTGGCTATCCACAGTGCTCTGAAAAGTCTTCCAGCTGGTGAAGCTATTCCTACATATCTGAGTTCATGGATCAGAGCAGGACACTGGGACATGCAAAACCCCTCAACTTACCCTTATTTTCACCTCTCTGAAACATCACGTGTTGATTGAATTAACTTCCTCTTCTTTCTGTAGTATTTTCTGACTATTGAATTAGGAGGGAAGCCTTGGGTGTGTGGGTGAATTACTGGGTAGGGGGGAGGGAGTGAAAGTTACAGAGAGATCCATCCTTTCCCTGGCTTCTAGGAGAGTTCCAGGTACTAGGGCAGGGATATGTATGAAATCCTTGCAGAGAAGGCTACATAAATTAAATTACCTTCTCATGTAAGGCAATACAGAGAAAAGATCAACCTGTTCCCTGACAAACTCCTTCTTTCAGGTTCCTTATCCAGCAATAATCCACTCAGCTAGTTGAGTCCTCAGATGGTTAACAGCATAGATCCAGGAGCTCACTTAGGTAGGGAGGCCTTTATCAAGTGTTGTCTGCTATGCTTTTTCATTATGAAAAATATCAGTGCTAAAATGGAAGCAAGCACTACCCATAAGGTTATTATATGCTAAAAAGTTTATCTGAATCAGGTAATTAGCTGACTATCTCATTAGTCACATTGCCAAAATGTAATTGGTATTCTGTGTTTTGTGCTGTCTTCGCAGTGATTTTTTTTTTCATTGATTTCTCTGGCCTTTCAGTTTATTTTTAGAAACAGAAAATGTGTCATTCTGGCTGCTTTTTTCATTTCTGAGAAAACAGAATGTCCCACAGTGGGAGAGTTTTCAGGTATTCATCAGCTATTCTTGAAAAAACATATGATCACACCATGGCTGCTCTGAATCTCAGTAGATGAAAGTGGGGAAATAAATTGCAGAATGCTTTAGGATGTGAGGAGTTGAGAAGCATATGTATACTTGAGTCTATTTTTTATAAATGGTATTTGTCTTTTCTGAAAAAAAATATTGATAGTGCAGTATAAATCTTTGCTAAGTGCTGTAGGATGTTTTTATTCAAAATTAAAATTGTCTGAAAACTGTAGTTTTTCCAAATCTCAAAATGCTGCTGACTATTCTCAAGTATAAAGAGAACAGAAAACATTTTCAGTATTGACATTTCTATTTCAATCTTGGAACAAGTCAAATACTTAGTAAGGTGGATTGTGATTGCAAGACTACATTTCTAACATGTTTGTATTCTGTCACAGTTGGCTGCTGTGTATTTGAGTTTTCCTTTGAAATTAGTGATAGTCTTACTTATTATTTTCTCTTTCTCTCCTCTTTTTTCCACCTGCAAGTCTAGTGAATATTTTTCTGGAAAGTGTACTTATCTCTCTACACCTCAAACTGAAGTCCAAGTATGGGGAAGGGACAGACATTTAAATGAGAAGGCAGAGAGGACAAAGACGTGCACATCCTTTGCTGAATGAGGTCTGCTAGGAAATGTAATGCAACATAAGGCTTCAACACTTTCCGAGTCTTGCCTGAAAGTACTTCTGTGGTTTGAGCATGATTTAACACCAATGTTCAATTCAGTTACAAAATCTGTTGTGTGAATCTCTTGGGAATATGTTGTCAAATAGCAAATGATAGTGACCAAGAGCTGGCCTAGGGATAAGGGGCTTCTCTGCAGTTGCCTCCAGCTTCCTGGTGATCTCTAGGATTCCCTGGCAGGACTTCAGAGATTGTGCAAGACCTTTTCAATGGTAAACAGTTGAGAAACACTATTTTGCAGGTATTCCTTTTCTTGACAGTTTCATTTTTGTTCATCAGAGTATGGTTGGAATTCATACTACTAAATGCAATCAAAATTTCACAAAAATGTTCCACAGCATTGTAGTGTATTTTTTTAACCATATCATTCTGTTCTCTGTGCTTTTCCCCCAATTACTCAAAATATGTGTGTGCAGATGTTCACAAAATGCTCATTTTCATCTTGAAAACTCCTGTTTGCCCAGTAAACTTATTTAAAAATTGCATTCTATGAGAGGCATTTATAATATACAAAGCAAAATTAAAAGAAACAATTTCTTAGATGATCTCTGTGACAAACCACAATTAATTAACAATTCCAGCATTAGTTAGCTGGCAAGAAAGTGGGTATTCTGTGAAATAATGAAAAAATATAAATTTAAGAGAGCAGTGACATTTGCAAATTGTGTGGAACTCATCAAATAAATTCTTTGTTATGAGCTGCTTTTTCAACTCCAATTAATATTGATACTGGCTGGCTATGTTGTAAGTATCTAACAGTTGATTACATGCAGTAGGACATGGAGGGTTCGTTTTCTGAAAGCATGATTGTGTGGTAAGTATCATTGATTTTTCTGTATTAGAATCTCTCATATGTTATTTTCAGGCTGTGCTCTTGTTTCCAAAGTAATAAAAGTAATATTGAATTCCAAACTCAGACTTCAACTCATAGGTAGCTTGTGAGGAAGTCTAATGTGTTCATGTCTGAATGTAAATTAGGTAAGTTCCTTAACTTTCACTGTCTATGATATACATANGGTCCAGGATATTGAGATTGGACAGGCTCCCACCTTTTGTGGTACTCATTGGTATATAGTGGGTGTGCTGGTCCAGCAGTAGAGGATGCACTGGGTAAGTCTCACCTCAGTGGAGTTGCAGTAGTGTAATATGGAAGCAGATTTTCATCATTGCAGGAGGAAATCTAGGGAAATTCTAAGCTGGAGCTGGCACAGCTTGCTTAGTCCTAGTAACAGACTGGGGAAGGACCTCCAAATTTAAGCCAGGACAGAACTAGTGGAGTTGCTCTCTGCTTGGTGCTTCACCGAATAAACCAATGAGGAGGTATTTAAGGAAAGACTGGATGTGGCACTTAGTGCCATGGTTCAGTTGACAAGGTGGTGGTAGGTCACAGGTTGGACTCAATGATCTCAGAGGTCTTTTCCACCTAGTTGATCCTTTGATTCTTTGAAAATCCAAGAAAGATACATTATGGAGTCATCACAATAGGAGACGAATGTTGGTCCAAAGAAGAGCACAGCAGGGGAAAGAAGGTGCACAAGCTGTTGCTGTGGTGTTTGGGGCAGCTTTTCTTTGAGGGGAGTACCTGGTTTATGTGCAATTATGAGTAAAGCTGTGAAAAGCCACTGCTGGAAAGAAAGGGAAATTGGGACATTTTCATTGCCATACTCCCTTCTACTTTAAGAAGTGGCAGGTCACATTCCTTTGGGAAAATTGTGGTTTCTGCTACAAGATCTATAAACACCCCAAAAAGTTTATGGCAAATGAAAGAACTGTGAAATTACCTTCTGTTCTCTCCTTTCAAATTTATAACCTGAAAAATGATCCTGTACAGTGGTGTGGTAGAGATGAGTAATAAAAGCACTTTGCAAAGCAGAAAGATTTCTCTGGATTGAGATTCCTTCATGTAACGAATCTCCATCCAAGTATGACCCTAAAAAAACCAATGGAAGATTTATCTTTTGATCTTTACTAGTTTGGCTCATGATTCCATGTATTTTATTTCCTGCACCACTCTCTGGTTATGAAATTTGATAGAGGTCCCAAATTTTGTGGCACAAATGACAGAATAGGATATGAGGCATCATGTGTGTTACTCTTTTTGCATATCATTCTTTTTTTCATTGCTCTGCATTTGGTTGGTAATGCAATGTATGTTGACTGCGTGGGCTGTGTACAGTTAAAATAGTAGGAAAGGAGAAGTGTCCTTGGATGTAAGTTTGAAGAAGAGCAAACGGTGAATTTCTAGTGGTGAAACGAATTGAATTTCAGGAAGAGTTGGGTGGCTTTAGAGAAAATCCAGCTTGGTGTCTTTGGCAGACTCTGCTTCTACAAAGGCACCCTGAAAAACAGGGACAAAGTCCCTAAAAAAATTAATTACCTAATACATATTCCTAGCAGGGATTGTCTCTTTATTTGCTGAGAGGGCATAATGGGAACCTGATTCTTGGCTGAGGTTTGAAGGCAGTACAAGAATATAAATAAAATATTAGTAGTTCTGCACAAAAAGAATGTCAGTATTATTGTAGACCTTGTACAAAATAATTTATTCCATAAATTAGCCCTTTTCCTTTTTGACAAAGGCCTGAATAACAAGATTGTCTTTTCTATAAGGAAATATCTTGATTTGCTTTAGTGTTACATAGAAGTAAAGTTCATCTAGGTGTTAATTTATTATTGATCCAATTTTTTTTGTACATTTATGTTTTCACCGCATCCAATGGCATGCTGGAATGAGATGGTTCAAATGCCCAGATGGGCAATCAGTCCTGCCCTTAAAAGCTGGCAAGTTAGACCTTACTAGTAACAACATCTGTAGACCTCAGAGCATACCTGGGGCTCCAAGGAAGATGCCACACTCCAAACCTCTGGGGGAATCTGCTGTTGCAGGTGCCTCTGTGCAGAACGAGGGGAGGTTCCAGGTGAAAAATGATGTGGTTGTGCTGGGAAAGTTATTTCAGAGCTGTGATGTTAACAAATGCATGGGAAAGGAAATGAGACCTTTATTTTTCTGTTAGCTGTCATGAGGGGTTGAATACTTGTTAAGAATATGGAAAGGTCTTGAAAGCAGCCTTGAAATGTGCTTTGTAAAAGGTGTTTGTACGGGGTAGGTGTTGTGGAGGGTAAAAGAAAGGTTACAGTGGAAGAAAGCACCAGGTCCTTTCTTCTCTTGCAGCTAGCTGTGTCCCTTTTCAGGTGCCAGTCCTGTTCAGCAGCCAGTGAAGCTACTGCTGTATACATAACTTTCATAGAGCTTTAGAAAGTTTCAAGGTGAAAGGTGATAAAAATGAAAGAAGATTATTACTACTATTATTGCTTTCCTATGTTCTTTGCTCAGAATTATCTTCTGGAGTTTTTTCTTCCTTTTAACAGTAATTTTCAGTCCCAAACAAACCCCTACTTTTTCTGCTTAGACCAAGGCAGGACTGAGGGGTGTTCTGGCCTGGAAAATGTTACAAGCTCACCATGAGAATTACTATAGCACTGGAATGTGCTATAATCAGTGGGGAAAGTAAAAAAAAAATAAAAATTAAGGACTGCTTGATTTCCCTTGTGACTTCTACTATCATTTATGTGAGACGTAATTAATTCATCATTGAAAAATCTATGCAGTGGAACAAGTAAAACTTGTCTTATGCTGTGCTTTCCATAGGATAAAGGAATCTCAGCTTCATGCAGGCTTTTGTTTTGTTTTTCTGACAATCAAAGTGTACTCCTGAAGTTTATTACGTATTCTTCATAAAGGGAAACTAACCTTCATGGCAGCAACAGTAATCAATAGTTTATTTTGTAGATGAATATATTTATCACCATTCTTCCTCGAATATCCAAAGGGACTTGATAAGCAGATGTGTACATTTATATCCTGTGTTCCAGGGTAGACCTGCTCTTCACCTGAGTCTTGTCACTATGCTTTGGTCTACAGATGGACACATGTATGAGCTACCTGACAGAGGGTTGAGAAGGGACACTTTGTGGTGACTGGCAGAGTTTGTGCCCCTGCTTATCACCTAATTGCACTGTGGTTGTCATCGTGCTTGAGATACAGGGTGCAATGGCAGTGGGTAGGAAGGTTACCCTGCCTGATCTTGCCTGCAGAGCAGTAACAGTTTTCTGCATTTCCTGTAGTGGGAGTTTCTCCTGCTTGCTGGGAGGCTGAGCAGGTAGCAAAACTAACCTGTATAAGGGAAGGAGAGTTTTCTGTCTCTGTGACATTGAGAGGCAGAAGAATATTTCTAATCCTGGTGGAAGAAGGAGTAAAGAGGGTATCTGTGTCCACAGGCACACAAGTGTGTCTGTCTAGCAATTTAGTAATGAGTCCTGGTTATTCAGAAATTGTTCTTCACATGGTGACACCATTAAGTTGTGGTTTGGTTCTTGTAAATTGCCATTTTTTTAAGCTGTCTCTCTAACCACAGAAACTAAGATGTTATATACATGAAATAATAATAATTAAGATAATAATAAAATAAAGTCCCTAAGGTTTGGGGTTTTTTTCCTGAGAAGAGGGCAAGCAGTACTCAAGCATGAGGAACTTGTCTGGGTACTAGCTAGCACACCAGTTAGTACTGGCATATTTAAACTGGTCTCAATCCCATTGCCTCTTCTGCAGTCATGTTCTCAGATTTAAAGAAGCACCTGGGATTATTGTAGGTTTTTGTGTGTAGGATTAGACAAAGTACCAAATTATAGGGCATCAGTTTGTTTATAGTAGGTGGAATCTGAGATCATCCTGTGGTTACTCAATTCCAGATGCTGGGGCTTTAATTAAAATAAATCATCATATTCACAATATAATGGCAATGAAGCAGAGAAAGAAGAGGCAGAGTAAAAACAGAGACAAAACAGTGTAGGCAAAGGAAGAAAACAAATGAGTAAAGAAAAGGGGAAGGAATGTAATACCATAAAAAGAAAGAAAAATCTGTTATACAAATATCCAATTTTTAGAAGTGTAACAAAACTTTTTCAAATATATTCAAATAAAAACTTGTTTCAGTAATATCATAATTACGTAGTTTAGGTGGAGCAAAAATGGAATTTTTTTTTCATCTGTTTCAATTTATCCTCTACTCTGGATACCATGGAGAAATCCCTTCAAAGGATCACTTTAGTTCATAGACAGCACATACGAATTTTGTTGCTGTATGTTCCAAGACTGTATCAAGAATTGCATACTTCAATAAAAATATGTCTTCAGAGAATTGCTCAGCCCCCTCCCTCTCCTTCCTCAGAATGCTTTATTTCCTTCCTAAGTCTTCTTCTATTTTACTAAGTAGTTTATGGACTGCTAGAAAGATGATGCCTAAGCTGTTTCCTTCTTGAAGTTCAGCTGTTCTGATTGAAAGTGCATGGAAAAATATAGGTGTGCAGAGCAGTCATCTGCTCATATCCTACTGAATATGCCAAAACAGACTTAATGTTCTGCTGGTTAAGAGCAATGGAAGTTTTGATATTGAAATTCACAGGGGAAAAATCTAATCCTTTGCTAGATCTTAGACATTCTGTCAGAGCTGATGTTTCCTGTAGCACACTGCACCAAATTCAAATCTGGCATATAATTTTCTTCAAGTAATTCCTAAAGTAAAGTTATCAGCTAAACTTCTGTATTCCTGTAACAGTTGGGATTTTTCTGTAGAAGTCTCTATGTTAATCTTCATGGGCCAAATGAGCCTCAACAGTCAAAGCCAAAAAGGTAATGCATGGGACATTCAAATAAGATAGAAGGATTCTAGCTCAGAAATCATTATCTGCTTCAGTCTGTGGCAGCTTCCCATCATTAAATATCTTTCCACCTCTTAAAATAGTGCAGAAAAAATGAAAAGAAAAATAGTTTAAAACCCGTTTCAGACACAGGTGCTAGACAGCCTAGAATAATGCACTTAATTAAGACAAGTAGGTTTAATTCAGAACATCTGTTCCTAATATCAGTAGTAGCTTGAAGCTTCAAGTGTGAAGTCTTTCTTCTGTTTCCTTCTCAACTATAGCAGTGGAATGATGCTGTTTCTCTCTAAAAAACTTTGTGTCATTTATATTCTTAGCTTGCCATGGGTAAACACATCACTACTACTTGAAAGATAAGTAGTAAATAAAACTGAAAGCTTTGTTTTTTCCTTCACTTTTTCTTCAAAAGCAGACAGTTTTCTAAATGTTGTTAAGAATAATATTTTGGGGGGTTGAGGAAATAAATAAAATTGAAGAGAGCAGGAGCTCTTTTTTTTTGCTATCTTTGTTAACATCTAATTCTCTTTCCTTGAGGAACAAACAGACAAAAGTGTTAACAAAAGAGCAGCATGGACAGAAAATAGGAAAAGCATGTTAGAGCTTTATGTGTGCTCTTGGAAAAGGATAGTACACAAAGTCTTTTTTTTTTTTCTGATGGAAATGTGACAAGCCATGCTAGCATGCAGTTTAGTTGTCTGTTTGCCCACAGCAGTGTTTGCATCAGCAATAATGCAGAGGAGCAAACAGTGTGACACAAAGATCTTGTCAGTTAAGTGAGATTGTCATTAATAAAAGGCGGTGAAAGCCAGCGGTGAAGAAAGGAAGTGGTTAAGAATGGAAAAGAAGGGCTGGATGCAGGTAGCTCAGATTCTCTCTGCCTCAGTTTAGAACATCTCCCGATGCAGGAGAGTACCTTGACTTGTCAGGAAGGGATGAGTGGGTAGACTGCAGGAAAACATCCTAGAACTGAAGCTAAATGAAAGAGAAAAGTACCTTTCAAATGTATTTAGTGTAAAATTATATGCTAGTATGTGTGTGGAAGATTATTTTCAATAAAGGGAGTAGTGAAATGAAGGTGCTTGGGCATGGGTAGCTGTGGAAAATGAGCAGAAACAGAGACATTGTGTACGTAAATAGGATGCACTGAGAAAGCAGAAAACTGCGATAGAGACCAGAAGTCAGAGAGTTACAGAATAATTTGTTAGACAAGATCTTCAAGATTATCTATTCCAACTGTAAACCTAACACCGCTAAGTCCGACAGTAAACCATGTCTTGGAATTTAATATCAATTTAGTTAGTTCTGATCCAGTCTTCTGAAATTTGGAAGCTGGGACTGATTGCAGCCAGTAAGAAACTTCTGTGTATGTTAAACTTACTAAAATAAGGGGCATGGATCAGTGGAGCTGTAGCTGTGATGCCTCAGTTTGTTCTGGTCTTTGTTCTAGAAGTCTGAGTCACTGTGAGCTTGAGGCTGAGGAAGGAAGACACACCAGCAAGCAAGTTTACCTGTTAATAAAACAGCTAAGCTGCATCCCTTTTATTTTCTCCCTTCCCTTTTTGTTTTTATATGAATGTCTATCCTTGTAAACCACATATGTTATCTTAACTATCATGCAAGGTAAATTTGTGATGCCGGGCATTTGGTTCCCAAGGTTAATCCATGTGGACACTTGCTCCTGCAAACTCCAATGTTTTTCTTCCCAGTTATTAGAAAATGAGATAACTGGAAATCCTTTTGTCTTACACAGACGTTTGGCACATGGTACTAGAACATTTGGGATGCAGCAAGAGATCTTTAATCTTTTGGAAACAATTCTCTACCATTTTAGAAATATTTAGGAATGCATCTTCATGGGAAGCTTTCTTTAGGGAGGTACATTGTCTGTATTTTGGAATGTTCCCAGTTGCTGGCACTTTTTACTTCTTATGTTTACATCAACTTTTGGAGCTATGGATTTCTGAACACACTGATGTTTGACCTTTAAAGAGAATGATTTCTTAGGGTTAACTGTATTAGAACAGTGATTGCATAAAAGAACTCTACATGATATTTTTTATTTACATTTTCATCCAAAACCCTATGGCTTTTTCTGAAAAATGAGTTTTGAGTGTTCTTAGGCTGACTTTTCCATCAAGAAGGGCTGTTCTTTAGAAAATGGTGGACTTTCTACTAAAAGATATGGTAGAGCTGGTGAAGTTTTCCTGTACTTACAAGAATATGGTTAAAAATATATTTCCAGAGTTTTGCCAAAAATTGTTGCAATATTAATGCTTTTCCATCTCATGAAACTACCAATACCACAAACATTCAAGTTAGGTAGAGGACTCAGAGTTCCTGGTCTCTGTGTAAGAGGTCACTCTGTTGTAACAGATAAAATGAAGAGTGCAACTTTTCTTCTTGGTGGCACTGCTATGAGAGATAGGAATTTCCTGTTAATGTGACAGTAAAGCTAAGTGGTATAATAAAATTGAATGGGGAAGAATAATGTCAGGTTTGATTTAAGGATTTCAGTACAGAAAAAAGCCAACTTACTGCTTACACAGCTTGTCCTTAACTCCCTAAGGTCTTGCTGCAGCTCTGGAATTGTCTTTTGTGTCCCTTTGGCTGAAAAAAACTTAAGTCCAAAGTCTGAGTTTCTTAAAGCATCTTTAAACTACGCAGACTTTAAAACAGAATAATATAAAAGAGGGATTAAAGTGCATTATTAAAAAAAAAATAGAGGAAGTAATTTTATGAAAGCTGTGTAGGCTTGCAGAGCTCTCCAGGCAGTGTGGTGTTCCTGTTGCTGCACTCAGTGGGCAGTGCATGCTCAGCTCCTTGAAGAGTGAGCGTTGTGTTGTGAGCTTTGAGCGTCTGCTGCCAGGACATGGTTCCTTCTAGCTGGGAGGGATGTGTATGCCCAGGTGTGGAAACACCCTTATTTCTGTCAGATACAGGCCTCTCCTCTCACCCATTCTCCCCAGAGTCTTTCTCCTTCATGTATGTTGCTGCATTGTGTGAAGCCTGGGATGCTATTAGTAATCAGTGGGGTCTCTCATGATGACACAAAATTACAAGAACACTTAACATTTATGGGAAAATGCAGACTTTCTTGAGAAAATAGGGAGAAGGTTTTTTTTGCCATGCAGTAACACACCTGTGAAAAAAGCGAATACTGAAAACCAGTGAAATACAATGGAAAAAATTGTAATTGTTCAATTACAAACAGTAAAAAGCAACTAGCCTTCTGAAACAGTCTCAGAATGGGCCTTTCTGCAATGCCGAATACAGGTCACAACTTCCAAATGAACCGGTAACATTAAGTAAAAGGGTTCTTTTGACTTTTTATGTTAAAAAGGAAAAAGAAAGGATTCCTATTGCAAAATATTTGGTGGCTATATTGGTGTCTGTGTGTGGCTACATAGGTAGGAATTTTCTTTAGGTGGGAGAGTGGACTGGGGGGACACACTGGCCTTTTCCTCCTGTGCTTGCACCTCAGTGCGCTGGGATCGGGGGAGGCAACTGGCGGGGCTACAGCTTCAACAGCCTTCTGGGCTCTGGGAGTTACCCAGAATGTGTCTTAAAGGAAACATACACTCTGTCTTGCTACATTTAACAGTTGCAATTAATAAATTTCCAGCTTAGCCCAAAGTAAGCCAATCAAGGACTTGTTATCCTCCATCAGTCTGCTCTTTTACACAAGATGAGTGGGCACTGCACATCTGCCAGCCAGGGTTTGGTGCCAGGGGGTCTCCTGAGGCTTCTCCAGCACATTGGCACAGCATTGTGCCAAGGGCATGCAGAGCAGTGCAAGGGGCTGTTACCTCAGTCCTGCTAATATCCTGCATTACAACACATTTCTTCCTGATCTGTGGGCCTGTTCCTCTTTGAGGGAGGTCTATCTCGTCCTCATTCCAGCCTGCCCAGCCCCTTATAGCAGCTGCTCTGGGATTGTTTGGTCTCTGCCAAATAATCTGTCTCTTGATGATGTGTGACCCCTTGACAGAAGCAGCAGTTTCATTCCACACACTGTCCCCTATGACCTGCGGCTGCTCTGCTGATTCATCACAATATATTATATGAGACAATTGTTTCCATGTTTAAGCTAGTAATTAGCCTTTTTTGCCATAAATCTGAGTTTGATTTCATTTTCAACTTCACCATGCAGCCAAGACATTTCTCATGTGCTCTCCTCTTCCTCAAGAGAATTTGTATTTATTTTTTTAAGAGTGAATGGTGAGAGAAATGAATTGGACAAGGTGTTTATGAGATGTGCCAGTCTAAAAAATGCAGTGTTTTACATTGTTTGAATATTGTTTGATTTACTACTTTATTTACAACATAGCAGTTGAAAAACAACTTGACCCATCAACCCTGGGATTGTTTTTCATATAGCTGTGAAAAGATGGGTGCCTTTTGCGATATCTGGAAAGACTGTCTGGCTGTTCTCAGAGTTGTTTAGTGTGAAATTTATAAGCAGAAGCTCTCTGTGCAGGGAAAGCCGTCTGGTGGTGTGGGGACTCAGAAGAAAGCAGAGATTTGCAAACAGGTGTAAAGAAGTGAGGGAACAAAAGAGGTATTTTCATAGTCCATATTTAAATGTTCCTCGGAAGTCTCAGCTAGGTGGTTATCTCATTAGAGCAGCTGCCAATTTTATCCACTTACCACTTTACCAGGACTAAAACTCTTACTAATGTTTTATGTATATACAAGGGTTCGAGGTTTGTCATTGGTTTATGTGTTTAATCATCTCATTTAAAAGGTCTCATACTAACCAGTTAAGCCAGCTCTGATAAGCCTCCAAAATCTTAGATGACATTTCAGATAATATTGTGTAATTTGGCATTGAGCTGTGGGAATATAATTGGGGAAGAAACCTTCAAACTAGCAATTTAGCTAGACTAGGAGTAATTGCAATTACAGATTTTCAGGCTGAGGTATGTGAATTGTCTCAGAAAGGTACAGGGCAGAGCTGGAAGTCTGCCTTTACTTCTAACAACTCATATGCACAAGCAAGGAGAAATTAGAAGCTGTCTCCTGCTCTGTTTTTCTTCAGGCAGTGACGAGAGGTGGCTTGATGGTTTGTGACTGTGTTAACCTGCAGACAGTGATAAGAACTGGAAACTGGCTTGTGACCACTTGCCAGCAGGCAATGCTATGGATACCAAGGCTTTTGGCTACATCTCTGCATGTAAGAGGAAAGAAGAGCAGACAGGCATGTTTTCTCTTGTGAGGCACAGTGTTGGATGGAGCTGAAATCTGAAAATATTTCAGTGCCATGAAAATGAAAAATGAGCAAACTGTCTTTGGGAATGACTGGAATGGGCTGCATGCTCTGAGGAGATTGGCCTGAGGTAGAATTACTTCTTTTCAGCAGCATCTAGAATCAGTCACATCCAGAGATCTGGGGGCAGGTACGGCCAAACTCCATTAGCTCGGGTTTTTTAGCAAAAACACACGTAAATGTGGCACTTAAGGACATGGTTCAGTGGTGGACATGGCAGGGTTAGACTTACAGTTGGACTCCATGATCTTAAAGGTTTTCTCTAACGTAAATGATTCTATTATTAAAGGAAAAGAAGTCAAACAGGTGACTTTAGTCCATCGTGAAGATCATCACTTAAAGGATTTGTCTGGCAGACATTCTCTTGACAATAGATTTATGTTGATGATTATAGAAACTCTATGGGGTCTTTGTTCCTCTGTTATAGAGGGAGAAAGCAAGAGAGAAAAAACACCATGTTGGAACTTCTGTGAGCAAATACAGAGTATGAAACAGAAAATACTTGGCTGCAAAAACTGTTGCAAAGCACACCATGGCACTCCATATCATACGCGCAAATTTGCTGTTGATGTCTATGGAGAGGGTGATGACACTTGTTTTTTGAATAGGAACCAGATATTTTTCAGGCTGATGAAAGAATAAGGAAAATCTGAGAAAAGGCATGAATGCCAGTAGCTGCAAATGCTGTCTTTTAGCTTATATTTAAATCTCTCTTTCCATTTGCTATGTTCACAATGCTCAAGACAGATGAGTTAAACCATCACAGATTGTGCTGCCATTTTTAATGGTTCTTTTTGGGTTTTTTAAACATAAATAGTGTTGGTGAGCTAAAATGTAAGGCATATAAACTCTCATGCAGAGCTTCTGATTCCAGCTTACCTTTTTACCCCTCAGTTACATATCACATGGGTATTTTATTGGGTTCAGCTGCTTGTAACTTTTGGCATCCCATCCACTCTTTATCATTGTTGTTTTTTTCAAGGCAGGACAAAAAATACTCTCAGGATTCTTCCCAACTGATCTTTTAAATCAGCTGTTTCCATCTCTTGCTGATGTTTCAAATTCTGGTCTTAAACCCCGGTATATCCTTATGACTCCTTACTGGTTGAGTTTCTGTTTTCTTCAAAAATCTCATCAGTTATCTGCAGAAAAGTGGATTTTTCAGTTGATACTTCTGCCATGTCAAGCTTATTCCACCTTTCTGCAACTTTTTTTGTTTTCTCTCCTAAATGTAGAAGTTCTTGCTTGTGAGAGTCATAGCACCAAATCAATCATTAAGTAAACAATTTTAGTTCATACTTTACAGCCTTCTTGCTGCTAACGCAGATATACTTCCGGCATGTGAACTCATGTGTGTTGGGTCTGCTGTTATAGCCAGGCTATTTCTGTATGAAAATGGCACATCTTGTCAACCAGCTCGATCCTCTGAAACATAAGCAGTCATCCCAGGCTGGGAGCTCACAATCTATAGCCAGAAAACCAAGTTAATTTTGTCTCCTCAAGGGCAGGGAGAAGAATAGAATGAGACATTTCTAATCGTAAAATGCTTCTGCATGACCACAATCTGACTTTTGCATTTGCCAAATGTTTCCGTTGCAGCAACATTTCATTTTGGGGTAACATTCCAGTTCAGTTAACTGTGCTGATCAGCATCTCGGGTCTCTTATTTCTTGTAATAAAACTTAGCAAAGTAACAGCTACTTAAAAGGGAGAGAGGAAGGAGAATAACTTCTGCTCACATGAACTGGACAATTACGTCTGTAACAAAAAGAGGAATTTACTGTTCAGTCTTACAAATATGGTAACAATTATTTATAATCATGAAACTGATTTGAAATGCTTACTGAGTGGTAGATGGCTTCATATTCTTTGCCTTTATTGTGCTGTCTCACCCATGAATCAAAGCAGACTTTCAATGCTGTCTTTTCTGCCTGGTTCATTATCTACAGACTGTAGCATATCAAGAGAATGTGCTTACTTTCATGTAAAGTATAAAGAAATCAAACTTCAAGCTGTTTCCATTTTGAGGATTTAAAAACAGGACCCAATTCTTAATTTTTCTCTTTTTATTTCTTCTTGCTAAGTATTTTACAACATTAATAAGGATTTCTGATAAGCAGCAGTGCTACTGATATTGCCAGGCACAGCTGATGAAAAGTAACACTAAATTGTTCATTAGATTTGGTTCAGATAATTTCTGTGTGAGAAATTTATTTACAGAAGGACCAGCTTTCCCCAAAAGATGGTACATGTCAGGGAATCTTTTGGTCTGTCTGGACATGATCAGGTTTTTTGGCACAGGGATGTGGTGGAGTGCCATCAAGGGAGGAGTTATTCTCCTCTGAAATGGAGCATAAGCTTTCTTTAATAGAGAGGAAGGTTTTTGTTGGTGGTGCCCACTGCATTCCTGGACTACTGTGGCAGAAATGTCCTCAAAGAATCCCAGAAGTTAGTGAACCACGAACCCTGGTCTCTCTCCTCTTTCTACTCCTATACCGTCAATCCTTAATCAAGCTGTGCTTCTTCAAGTGTTTTCCCATTTGATATTCTAGGAGTTTCTTCCCACTTTTTATCAAGCTAACTGGTCTATGGTTTCCTGTTATGTCTCCAGGCACTTTTAAAATAACTTTGTTATGTTAGCCACTTTTCAGTCCCCAGGGGTCTCTTTTAAACTAAATGAATTTGTGAATGAGCCTGCTAATTCTCTAGTTTCTCTCCCCACTTCCTTAGCACATTTGGATATTTGTCTGGGCATGGCTTTTAAGACTGTCTAACCATTTTAATAATACTATGAGCTTTACAGACTTAAAGAAAAAAAAACTTTCTCCCTCAAAAGCAAACTCCTGACCTCTTCATAGAAAAGACAAGCACAGTACATGCTTCACTTTTATTTTGTTTATATCTCATACTATTAAAAAGGATTTGCATTCCCTTACCATCAGTCTTTGCTCCCTGCACCGTAAATCTGTTGTGTGTGAGGAAGGACTGGGTAGCTTTCACTGTACCTTGTGATGTTTGCACTTTGTTTTCCTCATTGTGACTGAGAAATGCTGTGAGGCAAGAGTGATTAGTGACATCCTCAGCCACCCCAGCTCTCTGCTGCAGAGCCCCTGTGCCACCTGCTCAGCAGTGCCTGTCACAAGGCTTGCCCCTGCCCTGGAGAGGAAACCTGCTCAGAAAGGGCAAGGGATGAGCTGGGACAAAGAGATGAGGGAATAAATCTACATTTTCTTATTGAATTGATGCTAAAATGGAAAGAAGAAACAAATACCTGGAAGACAAGGAAATAATGAAATGGCATCTACAGATAATCAAACCTTGCCCCATAAATATAAAAATTAGTTTCATCTTGGAAATATGCAAGCAATATGTTTGCAGGAATTATCTCCTGCAAGAAAAGCAGAAACTTTTCTGCCATACTCAAGAGGGAAAAGAAGAAAGGGTTGCAGTTATAAAAAAAAGATCTTGTGTAACTGTTCAGCAAGTGCCAAGAACAGAAAAAGCCCTTTGAGTTTTGGTCAGTATATGTAAAAGCATTCCATCACAGAAGGAGTAAGTTTGTCATTCCAGCCTGTGGCACAGCTACATCTGGAAAAGTGATCTCGGCTCTGAAAAATGCAATGCAGAATAAAACTGAAGGATTAGAAATTGCGAAAGCCCCTCACCTTGTACCTGCCTGTGTCGGTCGAGATTTCTGAGATCATCTAAGAACTGCACCTGAATCTGCTTGTCATCAGTGTCTGGGCCCTGAAAAACTTATGAATGTGTTTTAATTTACTTAGATTGTAAAACAGCATGAAGATCTTAGGCCTGAACAGGATTAAGCGTATTCAAATTTCCATTTTTTGTGTTAGTTTTTTGCTTTTTTTTTTCCCCTGAAGGAGGAAAAAGACAAGAAGTATCTAATTCCACACGCTTTTAAATAGTAATCTTGCCCCCCCTATTCCCCTATTGCAGGTACAAGGCAATAGCCCCAGAATGCTGTCCAAGCTGGGCTCGCTGCCTGCCCCAGCCCCGTGCGAGGCACTGCAGCAGTGAGCCCTGTGGAGGCGGTGGCCCTGCACCGGCTCCTGCAGGCAGTGGGCAGGGGCCTTTTGGGGACCTCATTTCAGGACAGTTCCACCTCTGCCCCCCGCCGTTGCCTTCCCCCTGTCCTGAGGTGTCCCTCGCTGCCATCACATGAGTGTCACTGCAGTCTTAGCCGGGATCCTTGAGCCCTCCTGCAGGCACCGTGCCTCTGTCACCCTGGCAGCGAGCCCAGCCTGGACTCCAACTGGGTTAATTTTACAATTTCTATGATTGTCCGTCCATTGCTCGACTGTCCTTTGCAACAAGAATATGGCCCCTGAGCTGCCAAGTGAAAAGCCCTGACAGCCCCATTTAAGCACACTTTACAGGATTTCAGGCAAAGGGAGCTTGAGTCCTGGTTGCTGTAAATTACAAGATTTCCAGTAACTGAAAATGTATCACCACAACACATGAGAACACAATTTATCACTTCACTTTACCAAAACAAGTAGGGTATTGGCCTCGAACTCTGGGAAGAGAGTAGCACTTAAAAACTAAACCAGTTAGCTTGTTTCATATTAATACAGAATTGTCCTTTTTTTTTTTTTTTTTTTTTTTACTACTTACAAATGGATATTCTTTACCTGTCATGCCTGGATGCTTTGATTTCCCAGTTTAGAATTAAAAAAAAATAAGTAAATCTGGTGTGAAGTCCTGAAGATGTTGCAGCGTTCTCCCTGTAATAGCCAGGTGTCCATTTGAACTTAAAATGAAACTCAGTGCCTCAGCTAATGGTCTTTGATCAGTTTATGAAGTGAAGAACCTTGCCAGAGACGAGGAATCAGTGCATCAGCCAGAGAATTTTTTTTTGTCATTTCTGCTTGTCTTTTCTGCTTGACGTGTTTCTTGGTCTTTGCCAGCTCACTTAGTAAACAGCCAAACACCACAACAAAAGGATTATCTCATGTTGAAGGTATAGAGTAGAAATACATAGAGCTTATCTAAGCAGGGAATGAGAGACAGAAGTTAGTATCTACCTAATCTGAAGTTAAATTTAAAATATGAACATTCAAAATGCTACTGAAGGAAATAGGATGCAGAGGGAAAGGTGTAACTGAGGCTGATAATATGGGAAGACAAGCCCATTGGACCACCAGTCATTTGCAGCAAAAATAATGAGTGCTTTATTTGTGTTGAAATGTAGTATAACTCCAGTTACAGAAAGTTTGTACAGGTCTGATTTATCCAGGGTGGAAATGGGACAAAGAAAAAGAATGTGTGAGGAGGGCAGAAGATTGAATAAAGAATGGACTAAAGAGTATGAATGTATGGAGTCTGGGGAAATAAGGAAGAAGGAGAATGTAATTTGAGCCTCATGGAACTGTTGAACTAGTGTTTAGAAGTATCTGCAAAGTTGTCTTGGGTTGAGCTGGCAAAATGCCAACTGCCCAAGTACAGAGAGAAAAGGTTCCTCCTCCCCCCAACCAGCCAAAGGGAGAAAGAAGAGCGAGAGGGAAAAAAACCCTCCTAAACCAAGTTTATGCTGAAACTAACTACATGTATTTATACAGAAAAGAGAAAATTAAGAGAAAACTACAATATAACACACACTTACACAAGTTATATATAACTTCCCACTCCCCAATAAGCACAGATTTTACCATTCTGACTACAAATCATTCTAAAAAAAGTCAATTCCCCAAAGACAGACTTAAGCAAAGAGAAGGACTAAGAACAAATATTTTACTTCCCTAAGATAACATGATGGTGAGCCGGTGCTGTGGGCTTGGGCCTCCCTGTCCCTCCTGGGACAGCACGGTGTGTCCTGCTGGAGCAACAGCTACGAAGCAACTGCACAAGCCACTCCCACACACCGGATTTTACTTCTTTTGAGATGATGTAGTATGGTATGGAATACAGTATTATTGGCTAAAAGAAGTCAGCTATTAGCTAGCCTGGCCCAGCTCAAGTCAGCTGACAATTCTAGGCCTAATCTGAGTTTTAAAGCCTAAATTTAGGCCCACCTGGCTAAACCATAACAAAAGTGTAGACAGAGTTGTGAATCTTAACTGGAAGTGATGGAAGAAATTACTGTTCCTTCCCTGCAAACTAGCACCGCCTCAACTTGGGTACTGCAATGCATGAATGCTCCTAATTGCGTTAGCACGAGGTTGACTAATTCATTTTACATCGTGGGCTTCAGCTAAGATGCTAATGTATTATTTATAGTATTTTGAAGATTGATGCTCTCAGGAACCCCTTGGAAACACATGAACTGCATGATATTACACATTTAAGTCTCTCAAGTACTGAGACCTTAGAGCAACAGTATCTTCCATTCATTTATTTTAGCACTGAAAGGTTGGTAGCACAATTTTGGTGTTGCTGAAGAGTTTCATAAGGTTCATAGAGTTTTCAATGCAATGTGTTGTTTCTCATTTAAGCAAAATACTGGGGGGATGCAAAGTACAGCTTATAAACTATCTTGTAACTGAAGCTCACACACTTTCCCTGATCTTGAAAGAAAATTTGACATATGAGTTGCATTAAATCATTTAATCTTCACAACTTTTTCCTGTATTCTAATCTGTTAAAATTTTACTACTTACGTGCTTTTTGATTTGAGGAATTTTTAGCCATGTATATTTGAAACTGTGTTCTCAACATTATAGATATTTGCCCATTTTATTTGGTTTAATTCCTTAAACTAACTCCAGAATATCTTTTCAAACCTGTTGACTCTGTCCCAACTCCAGGAAAATGAATGCTTTATTTGTAATCTCACTGTTGTGCCGATTGGAGAAGTAATTGAAACCTCTCATGGGCAATCGACCAGCCATTTCACATACCTCTCTTATCTGTGTAAACATTTCCTGATCTGCTTTCTTCTCCATCCCTTGGGGTCAATAAAAGTTTCTTATGATCTCTTTATTTTAAAATGGTCTGGTCCCTTCCCCTCTCCCAAAATCGTGAGTAGAATTAATGAATATTTTCTTTACTGTTCATTTTTCACTCCCTTCCTTTTCCTTATGTTTTACCCTGCTCTCCCACTCCTAGGAACACTTGTGAGCTTGTGTTTTTTTTCCTGTTGGATTTGGACAGCCCCTACCTTTAATTTGGGTATGCAAATATTGCTTTTGCTTTCATAATGAATTTTTCATTGCTGTTTTTGTCATTTTTCCTTCTCTTGAATGTAACTACTGTAAAAAAAATGGTATAAGCCACCAAGTTACTCTGTTCTCAATAGGCATTTGCAATGTATTGAGACTAATTTTCCTTCCATGCCAAGGTTAGGCAGGTGCCATGTGACTTTGACTACTGAGTATTGAATCTGGACACACAGTTTGTGAGCAAGGTATAGGTGACAGTAGTCTGATAGTGTCAGTGAATAAAATGGTTATCACTCTGAGCTCTGTACAAACATTTCTGAATTGGGAGGGATAAATATTTTGACACAGATAAATTTATGAATTATTGCTCAGGCTGTGGTTTGTTTAGGTTTTGTCATTCTTGAAGGTATCCTCAATTTAACTTCGGATCATTTGCATGGCTCTGAGCAGAGGACTTTTCTGCTTGTGCTCAGCTCCACAACTCGGCTCCTGATGGTGAAACTCAGAGTTATCGGTGAGCTTTGCTTGTTTGCCACTCTTTCCCATCCTCACTGCTTGCTTTCATATAGGGGTGTAATTTGGAACACTGATGAGGGTTAGGAGGGCGTGAAATCTCATGGCTGGCCTCCAGCTTCATCTAGTCCTGGTGACAGCAGGAGCACACCAGTAGCTCCAGCCCTGCTGCAGGAAGAGCATGGAGGAGCAATAGCTCCTGGGACACTGACAGTCTTTCTGGTTCTGCTGTTGCCAGTGTCATGCTTTAGAGTATCATTCAGACTCTTAATGCACTAGATTAAAATAGATCAGAGTTTTCTCATTTTATTGCTCTTGTAAATCTTGTTAATGGTTATAACAATAAAATAGCTCTCCTCCTTCAGAATTTTCTGTTGGAGACCAAACTGAGGCCATTATGTCACTAATACTTTCCTGGACCTCAGATGCTTTCACCAAGAATAAAAATGGTCAAGCCATTTACATATATTGATCAGGTCACATTTTATATAAAACATCATAACATTTATGATCCTCATTTAGTTAATTATAGATTTTATTAAAACAGTTAGAAAGACGTTAAAGTATACTCTGAACTCCTAATGGACATTGAGTTTTGAGGCAGTAGAGTTGATGGCATTTACAGCTTTCCAGTCTTAAAGTAGCGTGTTGAACTGAAAGATGAGCTGGATGAGGCAGTGCTGGAGATGATTTCTGTTGATATTCAGAGCTATGCTGTGTGGGTGTAAACACTGCCCTCTCTGAACACTGGCTTGCCACCTGCCTAATGCAGGGTGAATAAGCACTAAAGCTGGGGAGGGGCTGTGATTCAGGCTGCAAGAGCTTCAGCCTGCAGACCTCTGTAAGAAGCCTAATGTGCATTCAGGCCCCAAATGATGCTTAATGGTTTTCATGCCAAAAGCTGTAAGATTCATTCTGTTGTTCTTTATTTTTATTTCCTAAATTCTATCCATATTTCACCATAATAAAGCTGGGAGTTGTTTCATCATAAACTGCTTAAGTTACAGTATATCTAAATTCCTTCCATTACTCACTCTTTTTCAAATTATTCTAATATATTAGACAAAATTTACACTTACAGAAAGTTATGCTGGTTTGTGCCTCAGGTACTTTATAATGACATCTGTAATGACTTTCTCAACAATTTTCTTGAGTACTTAAATGAAGATCATGAGTTTGTAATTCCATGGATCATCCTTATCATCTTCCCTATCTCTAAAGGAATACTGACTATCTTCAAATTCTTCTTATTATAGCTGTAATGATAAATTAAATCACATTTATTTTGGGGTTGCTTTTTCCTGGGAAGTAATTCAGCAAATAAGAATAGAATATTGTAGTTGGAAGGGATGTAGCATGATCATCTAGTCCAACTGCCTGACCAATTCAAATTTGCTGAGTACATTTTATTGTAAAGTGAGTTATTTCTTCAGCTGCTGTTCAGTTTTGCATCAAATATCAAATAACTAGGAGAAATGCTGTGAATATAAAGCTGAAATTCTGATTTATTCAGTCATTAACAAAAAAAGCCTCATGCCATTTCAATGATAATAGAATGAAAATCCGACCAGTGTTTTCTTTCTCAAACTTGTTTTCCATAGAGATTGCTGGTTTTAGGCAAACACCTATTTAAACCTTTGAAATGTATCATCTTAACTTCATACAGCTCTAGTAGCCTAAATTTGTTAATGTTTCATCCCTACTTGCAATAGTATTACAATTTAAGTTTCAGTAATATAAAAAGCATTTGTGGAGCAAACACTAGGAAAATATCTTTCTGGGAATGATGTTACAGGTATGAAATAAGATTTAGGGTTTTTTTTATTATCATCAAAGCTGTTCTTTGCTGCTGCTTTTTAGCCTGTTAATAAAAGAACTGGATATAAATCTTATGAGATATAGCAGTAGGTGGTCAAAAATCATTCCAGTGTGTTTCTTCTACATGCAATTAAGAAGAAAAGAAATCAAACATTCAAGCTGTAGTTGGAGACTGGTTAACCTCGAGAAAGAACTCCGATTATTGAAAGCAAACCCAATCAACATTGTAAACTCGGTGTGATAATGAATGCTGATACACAGCAGATAGTTAACCAGCCTGTCAAATATCTACATCTGGCATGAGGTGCTGCTGAACAGGAGAGAGCCACCACTCTGGGTAGGATCTGGCAAAGTGCCCCTGCATGCAGCCCTCTGAACTGTGACCCAGGGGCATACGACTTGGAAGTCCATCAGAATGCTATCTCAATTCTTTAAAGAAAAATAGAGACAGAGGGCAAGTTGTTTGTTAACACTGAGGAAAATAACAAGGCAATCAGCATCATGAGTCACAGATGAAATTTTAGGTGACTATGCATCCCTTTTACAATGGAACAAATAGAACCATCTACAAAAAAAAAAAAAAAGAAAATAAAAAGGAAAATCCAACCCCTGATCCTTATGTAGATAGGCTTATCTGTGGCTGGGTTTATTTTATTTATTTGGATTTTTTAAGACTGCATTTGTGCTGCTTTTTTTACACTTGCAGCATATTATTATAGAAGTCCCATATTTTGAATAAACCTTGACCTAAAATAACACTGTAATTTTGATTTATTTCTGTGTGATTCTTTTTCAAGGGCTGTATATCATGTTTTGGTATTCATTTACCTTTGCATTCGTTTTTGAGCCACTGGCACTGAAGCTGATGGATGGGAATCAAATGAAGTGTGCTAAGTGTTGTTGCTGTAGGCTTTCATCTCCCTGTGTTTTGTGGTATGATTTATCCTGGTAATACATCATGAGCCTCATTTTCTTTTATTTATTTTATTTAGTGTTGTCACAAATAATATCATTTGACCATCTACCATGAGCACTAAGCAGTTGTAAGTTAATGACATAAACTGAATCTGTGTAAAGCAACTATCCCAAATTTGATTAGGAACACCAATGTTGTACCAAGCCACTTACTAAAGATGAGCCTCATTTATTGAGGACAGACCTTTGCAGGAGCTGAACTAACTATGGTAAATTGTTGTGCATGGTATTTGCAATTATTTTAATGAAACCACTGAAAGTGACTTTTTTAATATCTCAATCCTGATTGGTGTTTTACGTTTCTAAAACTTGTAGTTTTATTACTGTTTTTAGTTCTGAGTCACTGGCATACATCTGCATAAGTCACTCTCTTCTCTTTTTCTCCCCAAAATGGGATGCCTTGGGAGTAGGAGGTATTGAAAGATACTCCTAAATTGCCCTAATAACTTGGATTCAGTGATCCCTCTCATGATAGTTTTGGAGATTAATTTAGGGGTTTTTTACTACCAACTGTTGTGCATAATGTTTTTAATTTCCACCCCCTTCTTGTAATAGCACCTACCATACAGTGTCATATGATAATATAATATTGAAGTGCATACTTAAGTCAAACCCTAAGATGCAGTTATTCTGGATACTGGGGTGAATTCTTGCCTGTGGAGTTAGTGAGAAGACAGCAAAATCTACTATTCATGTGAAATGTAGTTTGAAAAACTGATACACTAGGATAAAGAAAGTTAATACAATAGTATGGTATTTTATTTGCACATAAAATATCTGCTATATATTGAGACTTATGTCCTGTCAGTAAAAGCCGAACAAAGGTTAAAATGACTCAGAGAAATTCTGAAATGCATGTGCCGGGAAGTGGCTGAGTTAGATATAAAACACTCCAGTGTTGTGGACCAGCAATCATGTTTAAAAAGCGTAGTTGAGATAATATCTTGCTGGAACACACAGGACAAAGAAGGGAAAGGTTGGGGAAACAATGATAACTGAGAGGTGGAAAATAACATCAGTGATGAGAGAAGATTGGGTAGGTAGAAATAATGTTCCTTGGAAATATGAATTATATGAAAACAAGAAGAATTAATGACATCTGAACCAAAGTATTTTTGTGGTATGGATTGCCAAGGAAGGTGAGGACTATCTAGTATTCCCTATCTATGGTTCATAAGTCTACTTCATTATGTCACACTGCTAGGGTAATCCATGATCGGAGTAATTGTATCAAAGGCAAAATGAAAATACAATACTTAGGCTGAACAAATGTATCATCCATGTCTAAGACAACTTTTGTTTCTTCTCCACTCCTGCATCTTTTTCCTCCTCTGAAATTCTCAGCTTACACCATTTTTGGGTAGACTTCTGCTCTTGCTCTGGGTAGTTTGGATACATTCTCCAAATAGACCACCTTGTTGTAGTTGTAATGTTTCTTCTTCTATCTCACTATGCCTTAAAAAACGCAGAGAGAACATCATTACATGTAGGTTGTAAATAGCACATGCAAATAAAACTGCATTCAGCACAGTTGCCTAATGGATATTAAAAGGAATTATATGTGCAACTCATTTTAATAGTGTTTTGTCAAAAAAAAAAAAAGTATGAAATTTTCTGAATGGGAAAAACTCTATTTTTAGCTTTCAAAAGAAATAGGGGTATTATTTATTTTCCTGAACTACTTGAGTAAAATTATAGAATCATTAAGGTTAGAAATTACCTGCAAGATCAAGTCCAGCCTTTGACTAAATACTACCATGCCCACTAAACCCTATTGCAAAGCGTCACATCCATTCATTTTTTGAACACTTCCAGGGATGGTGACTCCACCACTTCCCTGGGTAGCCTGTTACAGTGCTTTACCACTCTTTCAGTGAAGAAATTTTTCCTAATATATATATATAGACATAGATCTAGAAAGCATCTGTGTTATGTACTGTAATGACACACTGAAGGTAAGTAACTAGAAGGAAAGGACTGTCTTTGTTCCTCTGTGTGGGACTGAAATAAATGATGATGAGGTAACACTGGACATGATGAGCTCTGTCTCCAAAGATAAGTTTCAGCTCTCAAAAAGGGCTTCTCCTTTATAAAGAGTAACTCCAGCCCCAAAATGCATTATGTTAAAGTGAGGTCTTTGATCACTGTATAATGGTCTGGAGCAATATAGTAAGACTGATCTTGAGCAAAACAGAAATGGCTTTAGCAGATTTTGCTGGGTTTGCGCAGTCTGTATGTTTATAACAGGCAATATATTGCCTGTGAGATATTTTCCCCAGCACATCTATATTGAATCACACTGTTTAGACAATTTCTTTAAAGAAAAAGGGAAAAATTTAGTTTCAGGGTCTAAGATTTAGATTTTCTGTCAGCCACTTGGCATACTTCTGTGTGAAGTACAAGAAAAATTTTAAATTTAACATGTATACCTAGCTAATGAATCCTACATGAAAAATTTAATGCCACCTTGTACCAAATATATGGCATCTGAAAACACTGATTCCCATAAAACACCATGCTGAAAACAGTTAGAGAATTATAATGCATGCTCAGCAGGCTGGCACTAAAGCACAATTTTCTTTACTATATAAGCACTGAAGTCTTTTGCATAACACCCCCGAGACAACTGTAATACAGTCTCTGCCACCTATGGTTCACATCAAGATGGAGGTCAAGGTGTTGAGCCATTTAACTTAAATCCCTACTCCCAGTTATTAACTAGGAAAAGAGAGGAAGGAAACGTGCAATGGAGATGTGTTCTACATGACCAGCATAAAATAACTTTTTACTTTTAAGTGGTGATATGTAAAACAGGAAAGGACAGCATCTTACAAGCCATTAGAATGTTTTAGCAGAGCTGCAGCTCTATTTCTTATAGCCTTGATGAAATCATATAATTTAAGAAGGAAAAACAGGAGAGAGAAATTGTAAAGGGGAATGTGTGTGTAAAAACAGTGTACTAGTAACTACAGATAAGAGTCTACTAAGATTTTTACATTAAAATTTTACTTTCATTGGTTTCTTTGTGTGAATATTAGATTTGCATCACTCATCACACATTTCAGTACAATGTAATGCTGCAATACCTGTCCCCTAAATTGCTTACATTTTGCAACTCATTTTCTATTTTTGTTATTGTGTTATATAACTTTTCTTTACTTCTCTCTCAAAGTAGAAAATTAAAAGAGTAATGTGTATAATGGAGGATGGTATCGTGAATGTAAACAGGAGCAATTATCTTTTTCTTGTGCACTTACAAATCAAGCAGTTTTAAGATATGTATTTCAAACAAAAACTTAAGTGACTGACTTACAGAGGTGAAGCATCAAAATTTCATTACCTTCCTTGCCTCTGCTCTCCCCCACTCCCTTATAACCTTCCCCAGAAAGTGATCTGAGCAAACCCAGAACTTTTAAATGGAACTCTATATGTGACCATTATGATGGTGCTGTCTGCTATGAAAGCTGGAATAATATTTCCAATTTAGGTTTACTTTTCCTTATACCAGTAATACATTAACTGTGATAAGTGGCCCAGCTGCAACTTAAGTACCACTACTAGGCAATTTCCATTTCAAAACTAGCTTATTTTTGAAAAGTTTGGTGCCTCTGTGGAAGCAATTAAGAAGATCTTGCTTTTATCAGTCTGTTTGTACACTCAACTTCATGATATTTGATTAGTAGTGTAGTCACTTACATGTGGTTGTGATGTTAATTTGAGTTCTTTCAATGTCAGATTCACCAAGGAAAGAGAGCTTCAAGTGTTAACACCTGGGCAGAACATACTAAGAGTACATACATGCACTGAAGGCAGCAGTCTGCTGCTTTGGAAACACTCTCAAGTGTTGGGAACACTCAAGTTTCCTTAGACAAAAGTTTTCCCATAATTTCTTCCCATTTCCTCTCTAGCACATTGTACTGGCATAGAGGAATCCAGGCCACTGGGCACTCCTCTTCAGAGATACAAGGAAAGCTCATAAAACCTTGGTGTGAAACTCCAGATCCTCACAGAAGAATGGAGTAACTTGCCTTTCTGGGAGGGTTAGGGCTTGTGTTTGCAGATGCACAGCATGTATGTAAAGAAAGGCCTAAAGAGAAGCTCAGTAGAGAGGAACAACATGATTGGCAGAAAGATCTGATTTTACTTTTTTGGAGTCTATGTAAGTGTAATAAGATCACAGGGAACATACTGTAGTCTTACTTCTCCCAGCAAACATTTTGGTGCTGGATTCTCCCCTTGTTCTCCGTGCGTGGGAGCCTCCCAGGTACTTACTGCTGCATCTCTTGTCTAGAGGAAAAGGAAAAACAGGCAATTTGGGATGGAAAGCTCCTTTAGAATCAAGGAGGAAATCTGATGAGGTGGGTTTGCAATAGCCCCTGATGAGTACAGGAAGCAGCTGATGTCATCGTTACGTCAGGCTCCAGTATGTTACTGCTTCTTCTATTGTCACAACAGCAACAGGGTTCTGGCACAGACAAAATAGAACTGTTGCCAGTTTGCTTCTCTGATAACCTCCTATCCTGAAAGTCTGCTGTTTTTCTAAACTGCTTTGCACTGTTAGTGGAACACTCATTCTTCAAGTTGGGTTCAGAATGATGAGTCCTATATGACTTAAAATTGTGTGTCCCTTTATGCAGCCTATTCCCCTGCTCCTTCTTGTCATTCAGTGCAGGTCTAACAGATTGGTTATTCTGTGTTCATCACTTCATACTCTTCCATGGCAGCTCCAGTGTGAGCTCTTGGTAACAGCTGATCATATCATATCTCAATGCCCAATAAATACAGTGCACTAGGCCTTTCTCTGGTCATCTGTGCCAATGTGAACATTACTCTATTGATCTCTCTTTGAGTGGTATGAAAACTGTCATTCTGGGCTAGAATTATTGCTGGGCCAAGAACAGTCAGGGGTTCACAGCATTAGCCTCAGCCAGGAGAGATAAAAATTTTTCATTTTTACTGAACTGATAAAATTTGATCAAAATTGGCAAGTGTGCACAGTTAAATGACTGAAATATAATTCCAACCTGCCCCCAGACCAGCAAGGCCTTGTGCATATTTGTGTGTACACAGGGAGCAGTGTGTTCATGGAGATGGATGGGTTTCCTTACAGTGCAGAAAGCCAAGCACAACTCTAATTCTTTGCAGAACTGAGCGTCGGTGCCTTTTCACTCCTGAGACGTAATTACAACCTTGCACTGCAGTCACTGTTGAAAGCTCACTTACTGAAATCAAACTAAATGAAGACATGCTGCTAGTGCCTAAAGGAACCCAATTGTCTGGTTAGAGATATTTTTGTCTGTCCTTAGGCAGCAACAACAGAGGTATGAACTGTGCCCACCACTGACTTCCCTGCTCTATAATTTTGTAAGCAGATGTGCAGAGATGCACTGTTTGCAGTCTTATGTTGGGCACTACAGAGGTTGCTGCAGTTTACCTGTTTAAGCTATATACCTGTTTATGTACATATGAGGCCTAATCAATAAATTGAATGCAAAAACTGTCTAAAATCATATTTGATAGCTTAAAATGTTATTTTGCTAGGAATTATTTTTTAAAAGATGTGATTTACTGAACGGGATGGGTTTCCCTAAAACTCTTTTGAATGATACATCAGGTCAGTTGCCTTGATTGTATCATGACTCATGATTGATATTCTGCTATGATCTGTCAGTGTTATAAGTTAGCTGATTATGCCACTGTTTGACTTACTAAATTTTAACTTTATTCTGTTTTTTTTGTCTTGCTTAAAAATAATAGCATAGAGAAACATCATCAAAGATGTTTTTTTCAAACCTTCCTTTTGATTCTGCCCTCAGGCTCTGACAGAACTGTGCCCATGTCAGTAGTGTACCAGGCAGATACTGTCTCAAAGAATGCGAAAGAGTACAGAGGGTTTTTTAAAACTGGAGAAAGTGGCTTTCCAAGACATGATACTTTTTGTTGCACATAGAGTATTTTCGGTGAAGAAAAGAGTGGGCCACTCCCACCATGCAATCAATAGGCAACTGCAAACTTAGAAAACAATAAAAGTGTATAGGAGAGGCAAAAATGAATGAGCTGCATCTTGTCTGTTTGTCCCTTTGCTACCTGTGGTAATGGTCACTTATCTGACTACCTGTGGATATGAAAAGGCATTTGAAATGATGAAGAACTCTCTGTTCCATGGTAATGACAACAACCCGTGACATTTCTAACCTTACCAGCAGGTTAGAAACTATTTGTGTTCTCTTCCATTAAGAATTTTACCCCTTCTGACACATCTATTTAGTTCTGTTTGAAATAGAAAATCACATTAGTATGACCTAAAAATCACAAATAAAGACTATCTTCTCCCAGTAATTTGCATATGTTTAAGTATTTATAAGCCACCTGCTGGGGATATGAGTTGGTTTTCATTCTAATAACACCCAGTGTTCCATGAACTCTTTGTAAGCACCAAGGCATATATACATTAACAGTAAATGAAACCAAGCAGCTGATAGTAAAATATTGAATAGTTGGTGTTTGTCTCTTTCTTTATTTTTCCCCTTTTAATTTGAGTTCTCAAAAGTATCTAAACAAAGTAAAGAATAAACAGTCTTTATGGATCTCCAACCTGGAACAAGTGTGTAATATATTTCACTCAGCATGGTTTAACATTTTGCATCAGAAATGTCATTTTTCCTTTGTAAGTAGGGTACAATCTAGCTGTATTTTTAAGGCTTAGAGTGGTTTTCATTTAAGCATTTCAATAGACTCACAAACACCCTTATCCTCTGGATTTTCAGAGTTAATTTTGATCATGTTGTTCTTTCTTTACTTTTATTTTTGTGCTGTTGTTTTCAATTTCAAAGAGGTATTGCTTGATGACAAAGGCAGAAGTTAATATTGTTGTGTTTAATATCCCTTCAGTGCCTACAATGTAAAGACTGCAATCTAGATGAAATTACTGTTGATGCTAGTGAACAAGTTATTCATAGTTTTGTTGACGGAGTTGTGCTTCCAACTTGAATGCCTCATGAGTTGTTTATTTTAAATCTTTTGGATGTAAATTACCGGCTATTTTAATCTAGGAATATATCAGAATCAGAGCTGTAGAGCAGTCTGGTTTACTGCAGCTTTGTCAAACTTACCGGTGTTCAGCTTATTTTCTAAAATTACATGGGTCAAATAGCAAGAAGATTGTTTAGAATACATACAGAAAAACTATATTGGGAGATCTAATTTAGTTTCTGACCACTAATGACAAATGGGGTCTGTAGTTCACCAAAATACTGTTAGTGTTGTCCTTAGCAATCAGCCTTTACTTTGCATAGGAGAAGTATAATGGATTTTAGGCTTTGTTTTAGAATTTTATCAGTTCTCTTATATCCAGAAAGGTACTGGTTGTGGCAACAATAAAACATTTTTTCATTGTATCATTAAAGTTGAATTTACATTACTGTGTATCAAATTTCCTGTGCTCCATATTTAGTAATAAACAGCCTGGATTGAAAGAGGAGGAGGAAGGGAAAAATAGACACTTTAAACTGTTTTGTTCAAGTTGTTGGGTTTTTTTCCCCATACTTTTCATTGCTGCAGCACTGATGTGAGATCAGTAACTTATTCTGTAAACTATCCATGGACTAGATTCTAATCTTCTTTACTCCTAACCTTGAATGCAAATAACTGCAGATGGCAAATAACTGAGAAATTTATATTGGAGTAACTGCTTAGTTTTTGCTACTTGACCCATTGTCCTACAACAGAGAAAAATGTTCTGGAAAAAACCCCCACAAGGATGATGACAGATTCTAAAACCTTATGGAGCAGATTTACATGTGTAGTGCTATATCATATCACAGCTTTGCAAATCTTGCTAATAGAATGGTGTTATCTAATTTCAGAAAGAAATATTTGTCTTAAAAACTGCAGAAGCATGACTTAAATATAATGCAAATTTACATTTCTTCTATATTTAGCTCAGGCCTGGCGAAAGTCAACTAAGAATAATCACGGAAACATAGATAGCTGATAGAATTTTTTCACAATTTAAACTGGTGGTAACCTGATACAACTTTAGTTCTGACACAGAAGCATGCAGAAACTCTCTGAGTGGTTTGTTCTAAACCCTAAATTGTATTTACTGTCCCCATTAAAATACAGAAGAAGTATTCATAAATAAAAATTTAGTAGTGTTAATTTTCAGGACTTTAACCTTGAAAAACTCTATTAAAATACGAACAGTTGAACAAGTGAGAGGAAAAAATACTAGTTGTTTTATGACAATGTTGGTTCTTAAATATCTATATCCCTCAGTATGTATTTATATACTTTTATTTACATACATGTGAGGAAAAAGTAAAAATATTTGTCTACTGGAGTACGACATACCCAAGATTTGTTTTGTTCTTTCAGAGAGCCATTGTGGTTTTGGAGAAAAAACGGAAATTTGGGGTTTCAGAATTAATGGTATTAGTTATGCTTGAGTTCAGCAAAGCATTTGCACAAGCACTATACTTAACTGATTGCAGCAGAACAAAATTTGACGAGTTAAATGCTTTACAGAGTCAAACCTCAGTTTCTTTAAATGCCAACATCCTAGGCAAATGTCACAAAAATTGCTGTTAGAGAAAGGAAGTTACAAAGAACAACAAACAATTAACACTAGATAAATCAATATTATTCTTCATGAAAAATATCATGGAGTATTGTGTGGGAAAAGTATAACAATTACTGTAGTTCAGTAAGAATACAAAGATGGTTAAGATGCTATTTAGAATTAGGTATGTTCAAAACTGTAGGTCATATAAAATGACACTTTCTCCAGGTCTTGTACTATCTCCCTGTAAAAAGAACCAGCCTTAATTGTGAATAACCACCTGTGTTAAAAACCCTTCCATGTTCTAATAAGAGGAGAGGCTTTGTAGTACCTTGAGCTGCTTATGCTTCAGAGTGCAGAATGCAAACGCATTGCTGGGTTACTGTGGGCTAACTCTGTGAGTAATTAGCAGCCTGCCAGGTACTCTGACCTCAGTGCAGAAGCTGTGTGTGATTTTGCCCACCTGTGTTTGCAGGGTAACTCACTTCCCTTTCATTAACAGGTAAGCAAGCTCACATTAAACTTACTGGGAAGTAATAGCAGGTACGTGGGCAAATCAGCTCTGTGAGCCGCTCCTTCAGGCTGTAATTTGCCTCATGTTGACACTTCAGTTTATTCATCATCTGCAGTCACTCACTGTTTTGTGTTCTTCTATGACAAGTGATAAATCATTGGTATTTTGTTCTGCTTCATTTAAAATCATCAGAAATGTGTATATTTAAGTGTTTGAAGATGTTTTTAGACAGTAGAAGGTGTAGAATAGTGAAAACTTTTATTGCTTTCCTACTACACTGGATAGGAGAGCATGAGGCTGGCCATGAAGACATAAATAAAATGAATATTCGTAAGTAATAAATATTAATTACACAAGGCTTGTGTTCCAATGTGCTGTTGCTTGTAACAGGTACCACCTGCATGGCAGAGTGCACTTGTTAAATGAGAATTGCTATTGGAAAAACACCTAGTGGGATTTCACAAGGAAAAACTCTTTCATCTCCACTAGATGTTTACAGCTTATTGGCTCCAACTTGAACCAAACAGAATTTTTAAGTCTGAGTTTCTTCCTCAAAGACTGGTATGATTTAACTGATTTCATCAGTTCTAGGTATTCAGCATGCAAGTGCATGAACAAATTACCTGCTGGTTAGTATTTAAATCACATTTATAAAATAAAGTGAATATGAGAAAAGGTCAGCCACAAGTACTTCTTCTAAGGTATGCTCATGCCCTCCCATGTATCTATAGCCTGGTCTTGCCCTTTGCTCCTGTGGCTCCAGTGGCAGCTGTTGTGGGGATGGCTGGGGCTGTGTGTGGGTTTGGCTCTGTGGGGAGTGCTGAGGGAGGCCAAAGGGGTTGTAGTGTCCCTTAGGCATGTTCCTGGCTGTCATGGCTACACCTGGGTTGGATGTGGGTGTACCCCAATGTATCTCTTTGTCTCAGAGATTCTATTACATTACAAAAAGTGGGGGGTTTGGAATCAAAGAAAAAAAAAAGAAAAAAGATAACTGTTCAAAGTAATTGCTTGAAATTTCCAGAGCTGTCATGTACTAATGGATTCCACATCTAGTATTTGGTTTTGGCTTGCCAGATTATTTGCTAGCTCACAACTCCTCCTGCATAGGGGCCAAGTCACAGGCTGTTTCTGCACTGCCTCTGAGCACATGAGGGCAGGTTACTGCACTGTTCCATCTCCAACCTGCAGTGTAAAGAGTGCAACTCTGCTCAGAGAGAGACTAGTGCTGATTTTGTCCTTTGGCCAAGACAAATTACAGAAGCATGAAGTTATGATGACAAAAAGCCAGCAAGGCCACAAGAGGCAGCAAAGAGGTTTAAAAACCCCCAAAATCTAAACCCTCAAACCAAAACAAGACATTAAAAAACCCCAAACCCAGAAGAGGTTCAAAGAGAACCATATGTAATTTAAAAGGTTTGGTGAACTCACTAAAATTAAAACAAAAGTAATTAAAATCTAAAAATTATGCTTTTATCCAGGAAAAGTCATGTCAGGCATGTAGACATGGAACCAAACAAAGGATAGAATATTCTGAACATTAATAGGCAGTTTAAAAAACTCTTCATCCAACCCTGCTTGGTATCTAGCAAGTTTTTTATCTCATAATGTTTCTTTATTTTAATTTTGGAGAGAGATATGATGCCATACCTGGCACGCTGTTTTCCCCCCAAAGCTCTCCCAGCTTTTCCTTTTTCAAACCTTTGTACTTTGATTAATACTTGCTTATTTCTGGTAAAGTACTATGGATCATAATTCAATAAAGATGGCATTTACTGCCATCTGTCTTGACAGTCTTTGAATAGAAAATGCGAAAGGTGAAAGGTTTACTGGTAGGGCTTACTGCCTCAAGCATACAGATAGAATAAGAAGCATTAGATATGGTACACAGTAATCCTAGCAAAAAGCAATTGTCTTATATTCCCCGTGTTCTTCATTGCAGTTGTACCTTCTTTAAGCAATTCTCCTGCCAAAACAGCTTTTTTATTAAAGAACAAAATACAGCAACATCAGGCTATTGACACTGCTTGTCAAACAAGTGCAGTAATCAGGACTTGTGGAGTGACCACCATGATTCCAGACTGTTCGACCACTGTTCCACATTACAAGGCAATCAAGGAAATACTGTATATTGCCTTATTCTGAAAGGTGAGTGTTCTGGATTGAACACCTCACTATAATACATAGTTGCCTCTTTCTGGCAATTAACAGCGAGTATTTTTTTTAAACCTCCAACAATATGTTTATGTTTTTATTCATATTATACTTAAAACAGCTTCTTTAATTATTGGTAAAATTCATTGGAACTGAATCAGAGTACTTGTTATAGCTGAGTAGGAGCACAGTTACATGATAGATTATCCTAACAATTCTTATTCCTATAGTGTATATGGAAATAGCATTAAAATTTAAAAGAGACAGGGGAAATTTCTGGTAGATTTAAACTAGAAAACTATACAACTGAGGCTTGATTTTTGCCAACTTGATTTTTTCCTAATGCCTCCTGTTTTAAGTATCAGTCTGGTATGAAGCAAGTCTGGTTTTAAACTGCCGGGAATGCAAAAAACATGAAACACTTCTCAAAAGATGCTGTATGAAAGTTTATGTCATTACTTTGTTGAAAACAAAGAAATCAGAAAAATCAAATTTTTGTTACTCTTAAAAGCAGAAATACAAAACATACTGCAATATTTCCCCCACACTAAATGAAAGCAGGTGTCTTGTTTTTAATTGTTACTGACCATAGCTAATAGAAGCCAGAAAACAACACCTTTTTCATGGTCTTCTGTTTCCCACAATGGGAAAAATACTGATTTCCCCTGCCATGTTTTTCCTACAGCATTGGTGTGATTTACTCACCCTAATCCCTGATGGTGCTGTCAGTGATATTGTCTCAATTCCAGGAACAGGGGCCTTGCTTTCCAGAGTACTCTGCAGTAGCAGATCAAAGTCAGACAAAAGTTCAGGCAGTGAATCTTGAGTTGAGGTTTCTTTTCTAATAAAACCTCGCAAATATGCCACATTTTGTTGTCAATTTTAAGTGGTCATCAGTCCAAACTATCTGAATGGCCTTTTACTTGATACTCTCTCGAGACCCAGTGCTAGGGGAATGCTTAGAAAATCTCATTCTGAAACCTTTTCAGGGCATACTTAACCTTACAGTCACACTGACCCTAAGGAGGATGCACGCTTGCACAGTGCTCAACCTGTGCAAAATGAGCTGTGGAATTAGGATCTCAGATGGTGGCATGTTGCATATATTCTGAAATTACCTTTCTCTTCTTTCAGCATTTTGAAAGCTGTTTAAATTCTTTCAGGTTATTGCATGACAAATGCTGTTTTACATTTGTACAGATGCGTCTTAGCTGTACATCCTACAACCAGGTCCGAGGGGATAACACAAAGGACAGGGGGACATTTGAGTTGCAGAGGCTGTGGTGCAGTGACATATGAATGACACAGTACTTCAAACACTTTATCAGCTCTCCTTCATACTTAACTGCTATATTGCATTGTGGTCTCTAAAGGTTAAATTGTTTTAAGACTCCAAACCAAGTTGCTTTGGGACAAAGCTTAGGGTGAAGAACAGATAGATGTTTGCTTTTTATTGGTTTTCTTTTCTGAATAGCTTGTGTATCCTGATTTTTGGATCAGATCTAGACAATTATTAAATTACAAAGGCTTCTCTGGTAAGAATAGACAATGTATAAAACCATAGGCAGCAGTGTTTAGATCCTGTTGATGCCTGATGTGAGTAAGTGCAGCTCTGCTGATGTTAGTGGAGCTACATCTGCTCGCACTGGGTCTTAATATAGTCTTCAAGCTGCAGGAAGCCTCGAATAGTGCGTGGTAGCAATAAATAATGGAATTTACTCATACAAAGTGTCTTCCATCTGAGGATCCTCAAGCACTTGGCAAGTATGATTTTCCTTTGTGGGAGAGGAAAGAATCTAAATGGCTACCCAGATATATATTCTGTATCCATTTGAGAACAGGAAAGATTATGTATTGTGGGAGGTGGGTATTTTCTTTTAAAAAATAATGATATATTTAGACATTAATGGTATAATTTTATATCATAAAGAGCTGAAAATTTTCTGTCCTTCCCAAATGTATTTTGGAAAGATGATCTGTGGTATACATCAGTTTGCAAACAGCATGAATATGTTAGCCTTTGCTGCTTTATCCTCTGCCAAAAATGTAGAGACGATAGCATCTGTTTCCACTACCCACGCTATCCAAATCATTAAAAGCTCACAAGAGTTAGAAAAGAAGTTCTGAAAGCTTTCACATGTCTGTCTTTGCTAGGAAAATCACTCTCTTGTAACCATGTGTTCAAACAGTCTCTTTTGCTTGTGGTCCTGAATTTCAGGTGATAATGAGAGATGCCTGGAAAGGTAGGATTAAAATTTAGGAAATGACAGATTTCAAACACAAACGAATCCTGAGTGCATACTTTCATAAATACTGCTTCAGCAAATTTTGAAATAATAACTACATTTTTCTTTTCTTGATGCAATGAGATATGGCAAACACTTCAGGCACAGGGGTAGCTGAAGAGGGGACACAGAATTCACAGTAAGGTCTTGGTGGTATGGACATTGGATGTCTAAATGAGTGACTAGTTCTCTCCAGTGCTGAAGAAAACCCCCAATGTGTTGGCTTTAGAATATATGAAGGTTTGTAACGGATTAATTTTTTTTTCCGCATAGTTTGCTAGCAGCTATTAAGAGCCTTCTGAACTAACCCAAGTACACTTCCTTTTCTCATCTCTTTCCCACATTCCCTTTATTTCTCCCATACACACTGGTGAGTTATAGGTAGAAAGAACTCTCTATATTAAACTGACCAAAATACAGGAAATAGTGGTCTCTTACTTGTCTTTTCTTATTATTTTAAAACCATATTTCTTCTGCACAATACAGAATAATTTGAAAACATAAAGAAACCAAATCCAAAGTGACATCCAGTTGTTTCACTTTCTTCCAACTCTCACAAATTCTGTGTTCTGCTGTTGCAGAGTCTGGTTCCTTACTGTTAGTATCAATAACAGTATGGATAATAATTTCTGAGCAAGCAGAATTGGCTTGAGTTTGTTGGATTTTTTTGGTCTAAAGTGCAGTATTTAAAGTANAACCCATAGTTGCTGCTTGTGCTATTAGATGTAGAATAACCATTGAAAGTTGTCTCAGTGGTTCAGTAGAATGGGAAGTAGGAGGTTCAAGGAAAAAAAGCTGCGAAGGCATCTCAGGTCTGACAATATTTAAGAATTTGAGGAACCCAGAGTAAAATCAGAAATCATTAAATTAAAAGCTCGAAACAGTCAGCCAAACTTAGGGAGATTAGTGAACTATAAAAGTTAAAATTCTACTAATGTAATAGAGGCATATTTTTGAATGTTAAAGATTTTGGTTTTATTCTTGACTTCTGTGCCCACAGGAAGGTTTGAACCCCTTAATAATCTTTAATGCTGTTTCATCCTGTTCTTTTTTAAAACTAGCAAAATTTGCAGTTACATATAAAATTTTACATGGCTTTCTTCTTTGTCTGAAAGTTGGTAATAGAAATAGGTTATATGGGCACTTTAACTTTGTTATATTAAGATCTAATTTCATGCTCTCTATCTTTTGATTGAAAACCAGACCATAACAGACTTTGTGATACAAGGAACGACAGGTTCCTTCCAATCTGGACCAGAAAAAACAAACACACCAAAACAAAAAATCAACAGCACTCCATTTCCACCTCCCCATTTTTGCTCAGCTGTGTGACCTGGAACGTGCAGATACGCTGACTCCTGCCATTAGAGTCCGTGCTTAATACTTTAAATAAGTATGTTTTGTCAGGTCTGAAATAACTTCTGGTGTGAGGATTTAAAGCTCACAGTATCTGTCTTGGGGCTGAGCTCATTTCCGTACAGTGTGAGAAATTCATTGTTTTTTCAGTTCCAATTTCATGAGTAAGAGGAAAATACTGCAAGGCTGCTCCTGATTCTTAGTGGGAAAGCAGAAACAGTCTGTTGTGCAATGTGTATACGTGGCCTCGGGGCTTCCATACTTTCTAGTCAATTAAAAAGTTTTAAGTTGAGCAAGTTTAGTCCCTGTCAGTGACAATGCAGGTTATCCTTGAATATTCAAAGAAAAATGTATCTCCAGATGAGTCGCATTTTTAATGTATGTTAGGTACACTTTCTATAACTTAGGGGAAAACAGTGGTTAGGGGTATGATTATAGGCCATACAATCATTTTTCTTGCTGAGCCTGTTTTGTGAGGCAGAGCCTTGGGAATGACCTGGTGCTGACCCAGCAGCAGTCCTCCAGTGGTGGGATTTCTCCTCAGCCATCCACATAATCATCTTCTAGTCATTTCCTGGTCTTGTCTGACTTTCATTTACCCTCAAATTAGGAGCCTTTTGGGTCTTTTAACACTGAGGCATGGCAAGAAGTCTTGAATTTTGTTTTCTTGTGAGAGAGGTTTTTTGCTGTGAAAAATGGTTGTATCTCTTTATCACCCACGTGTTGCAGAACAGGAGCCTTAATTCAGGCAATGATGGTTCCTACTCCTCCTCTCTGTCTCAAGAAAACTTCAAGCAATGGCTCTCTGTGGTATCTGCTACTATGTCTAGCAATTCTAATAAGTTTAACAGCTTGATGTTAAGTAGTGAAAGCAAATATGTCTTTCTAACTGTCCTGCTGTCCAGAGTAGTGAGCACAGGAGATGTGGTTTGTGTACTGAAAATTGAAGAATTGTAATTTTATCATAAACATAGTCAACCATAGTTATAGTTTATTTGCTACAGGGCTAATTATCTTTTGACTTAAAAAATAAAAAGTTACTATGTGATAATGCAATCAAAATTACTAAACTCCCTTTGTTTAAAGTGAAAAAAATATCTGGAGTTTACATTCATCAAATTAGAACCAGCAGACTGTTTACCCATGTTTTCTTCAGCTGTATCACTGAATGGACGTTAGTTCCCAGGATTCAGAGCTGTTGTATGTAGTATGATGATACTCTTGCACAATTTATTCTGAATTTCTACCTGTTGAGCCTATGTACAGACACCTAACATTTCCTTTGGCTCATGACAAAACATTTTTTTGTGCCCATTCCCAAAGGAAAAATACAGTCCACTTTTTGCACAGTTTCAAATCTTCAAGGTGACTGACATAAGATATGGCACTGGATAGAAATGTGGGAGCAATTGGGGAACAGAAGTTGCTTGTGCAGTGGCTTAGGCAAGATGTACAAAATCAGACCTGTATAATGATGGAGTGGATAATGGAGATGGGCCTCTGCCTGCACCTCACAGTGAGAGTCTTTGCAGGGAACTGCTGTTGCAAACATGCATAACTCCCTGCAAAGTATCCTGAAAAGCTAGTGTTACAGAAATGGCAAAAGGGATTCAATAGGCACTTTTAAACTGAAATGAAACAATTAAAAATATATTCTTCAACCTGTAAATGGCTTGTGGATGCTTGGAGAGGCAAGTTAATAAAGGAGTTTTTCTGCTATTGTGAGTTGCTGTTAGGAGCACATGTTGCTATCTGCCAAGCAATAAGAAAAAGAGCAAGAACACAGTTTTTCTTTCCATATTAAGAATTCACATCAAAAGTGTGTATGCAAGATAATGGGTTAAAGTGGAGAAAATATGTGCACGTTGTTCTTTAGTAAAATACCAGACATGCCCATGACTTATTGCTGTGAAACGCTGTGCGTGGCTTGTATGATGATGTAGTAGTCTCAGAGACAGCATGCAGTGTGGCAGTTACTATGGTAACAAGATGTTTTTCATTGAAGGGCCATTAAAATGGTGGCATATAAATAACATATGTACAGTACATTGTCTTTGAAAGAGCTGTTCTAGTCCAGGAATTGTAAGCCTATGCTTTTATTCCTCTTCCTTTCTTTTCTTTCTTTTTTTTTTCTTTTTCCCCCACCTCCTTATCTGAATTCTTGTATATTTTTGGTGTCATATGATCAGCCTGTCTCATTTTTAGCACTTTGCCTCTTTGAAGCTGTGAAGCTATAGTGCTTGCAGACCTGCTATGGCACAATAAGAGGTGACTGAATAAGATGCTTGTTGTTAAGGACTCGAGACAGAAGGAAGTAAAATAGGTAAGAGTCTCATTCCACAACTCTGAAGTATGACATTCAGTTAAGACTTATTCAGTTAAGAGTATGAACTTCAAAAGGACAGAGCAGTTTTGCTCTGTGCATACTTAAATGCTTTATTGTGCTTAACTTTAGGCAACAGTGTAATTCAGTGTACTTCAATTAGGTAATCGATTGAATTAGAGTTAAATAAGGTTTGAAACATTTTCCTGAGCTGAGACTTGGTGGTTTAGATCAGTGTAAGATCAAGTCACTAAATATTTGTAGACAGAAAACATTGCAGACTCTGTTCCCATATCCCCACCTGTTTAGAGAAGTCAACAGGGCTAAGGCAGCAAAGTTAGTGATTCCAGTGCAGTGCAATCAGTAGTGAAGGTAAATATCTCTTTTCCAACTGTCCTGCTATCCAGAGTAGTGAGCACAGGAGTTGTGGTTTGTGTACTGAAAACTGAAGAATTGTAATTTATATGAGAAATTTGTGGAGCTGTTTATAATAGTCAATGAAAATTTCTTGAGATTTCTGTGACAAACATTTGCTAAGGCAACTGCTGCTCACTTGGGTGAGGTAGCTGGCCCTATGAAAGGGGGATTTTAGACCTTCCAATATTACTATCCTGAAAAAGTAATGAAATATACTGAGGGAGGAGATGCATTTCAGCATTAGTATATAATTGCAAAGGAAATTATAAAACCCCTTTAACTGTTCAAAGAGAACTGTGGTAACAATAATACTCTGTTTTCATCAAGTCAGTGCTTTGTAAGAGGAAGAATAGTGTAATTGAAGCATGTATTTCTTGAGACTGGCATCCCATAGACTAGAACACCAGCAGCAGGATTTTTTTGCCATATTATGATGTACATTCATACATCCAGACACATGTCTTACACCATGGAGATGTATTCATATATGTAAGTGTAGTGATCCTAGTTGATAAAACTGTACCAGCTCCTCTACCAACCAACTCCTCTAGTGGCTAATTTACCCATTCTTTCCAAAAGGAAAATAAGTGGAAATCTCCTGGGGAAGTTGAGCAGAAATTGAAATTTAATACAAAGTAAAGCACAATCCTTGTACAGAGTAGTGAAAGTAGCCAAATACCAACATACTGCTTCCTCTGGTTCTCTTACTACCACAAGAATTCTTGTGTTTACTACTCATTGTTATTTTTTTTCCTTTTCCTCTTGTTATTTTTTTCTTTCCAAACATTCATTTTCAGAGAAAGAGCCTCAGTAGCATTTCTGAAGAATGAATACTTGCACAGGCAGTCGATGTGCAATAGGAACATTCATTAATCGAAAAAATTCAGTCCCAAAGTTCATGTTAGCACAATTCCACCGCCAATTATCCCAAATCACACTGGTGCAGCAGATAACATAAGCGAAAGAAATGAAGGAGTTGTGGCAGACTCTTGTATGGGTGAGCTGTGGCAATGGGTAAGGTGGCATCTGGGCAATGCTCATCACTTTTTTTATATAAGGTACTAAGGAATAAGTGGTTGCCTTGCGGCTTCAGAGAGGATTTAGTTACTGCTAGTGAGAAGTACATAATTCCCAGAGGACAACCCCCACTGGAAATGGGAACCTGCTGATGTGTTTTCCTGTCCTGCATTAGAAATTAAAACTGAGTTGAATAATAATCAGATATGGAGCTGACTTGAAACAGCTATTCAGTTTCATTGATTCAAGGGCAGAAATGGGAGTATTTACTCCAAGGATTCTGGTAGGAAGATAGTTTCTATCAAAAATTATATTCTTAGCAATAATTTTATTTCCAATTCTAAGAACAGAAGACTGAGAAACTTCTGTGACAGTTTGTGATAAACATAGGCAAACATTGAATTTCTATAAAAGTTCTATGTATATGCAGTCAAAACAAAATTATACTCAAGCATTATCAAGGTTGTGTATTCAATAACTTAGGAGTTGGAATTCAAGGTTCAGAGAGCAATCTTAACTTGATAGCAGCCTTGTATGAGAATTCATGTAATCTAATAGTATTTTTAATAACCTGATGGCTATTTTTCCTAAGGTTCCTTCTTTGGAAAAAAAAATTCCATAAATTTAGCCCTACTAATGCTGCATTCTTGAACAAATGAAAAAGCTAAAGCTGAACAGCACATTATTCATCTTTTCACAGGCATGTGGACAATTTTCTGTCTCAAAAATCTGGATGTCTGATACGTGTATAAGCTATGTTTCCATCCCTCTAGATGAACTACCGTGTGTCAACTTCTGTGATAGAAGAGTGAGTCAGTCAGATTCAAGTGAACTGGGTTAACTTTTGAACTCTTCTCATCATCAATCTGTGCAATGGATAATTCAGTCAGCTCATGCCTCTCTCAGATGGCTAATAGTGAATAAGAAATATTGGGAAAACAGTCTCCCTATGCTAAAGGTGCTTCAGGATAATGACAGCAAAAATCATTAAATGGCAATGCTTCACTGTGCCAATGTTATTGCTTTTCTGTAATGACATAAAATAGAAAACAAAATAAAAACAAAATATTCATTAGACCAATTAGAGGCACATCTTCATAATCTCCCATTAAGTATAATGATGATTAAAAATAATAAAACCTATTTTTTATTGTTGAAAGAATATTTTTCTAATAACAATGCTTCATAAATGTCTTTGACTGTAACAGTTGTGTAAACCAAATTCCAGTCAACCCAAACTGTAGCTGAGATCGATCAGCTGCTACAAACAAGATCCCAACATACTCATTCCTATATACCACATTTTAAAGTTGAAACCAACAACTAACAGAAAACAGAAATAGATGTAGAAAATGCAAATAAGCAAACCAACCCAAACAGGCTGGTAGTGTGTGTGCTCCCTGGGCAGCACATGGGGCTGTGCGGCAGCGCTCAGCCTGTCCTCCCTGCTGAGCTGTGCTGAGCCCTGTGCTGGCCAGCGGAGCTCACGGGACTCGACTCACACGCCCGAGGTACACAGGAATGGGGCTTCTGTGGGATCAGCACTGAATGTCAGGTGTCTGGGCAGTGACTGTTGAAGGCTTTGTACAGAAGTAGCAAAGTGTTTTGCCAGGGAGGCTGCTTGCTGTGTGTTGCTCCTTGGCTCTGTTAAGGCGTGGGTTTGTTGCTTTGGCACACACCCATTTTACTTCTGCTGTGTTTCTGTGTTGCTTCTCAAACCAGGCATAGTTTTTAAATGAGTGGTGGCTACTGAAGTGCTGGTTGCTCACCGGGTTTGGCTGATGAGTGGTAGTGTCCTGTGTTACATGGTGAGATGTGGCTGAGCTGCACTGGATTCTCCTTTTGCTCTTTGTGGAAGCCTTTCAGTGATAGCAGCAATGTATGGGTATGGGACATTATGACTTGGACCTTTGACATCAATCCTTTCTCAGCTGTTGCCATGCTTTCCTCCTGCTATTGTAGTGGTAAACTATCCCAGGATTCTGCTGCTAGTTTTATATTTCTTCTCTCAGACTTTCTCTTTTTAAAGTTACATTTGTATCGATCCTTCCAACTTATTTATAAGAATACTATATAAATAATTTCTCTTCCTTCCACAAGCTTTTTCCCTTAACCAACTTCAAGAGAAAAACTAAAAAAAAAAAAAAAAAAAAAAAAAAAAAGATGTATTGTATTTTCCAGATGAGGAAACCTGTCATTTATTTTTAAGTGCATGTCATCTTTTCCATACTTCTTCAATAACTAGCACTAAAAATTTAGTCTTGGAGGAGACCCTTTAGGCTTCCAAGAAAATGCATAATTTGTAGAAGGTGTTTGTCTTTAGAACCAACACAGTATGTGTGCAGAGCCCCTTCATTTGCCTATCATCTAAACATGTTATGTTCATTTATAGTTGCACAAAGCACTGAAGAATGAAAACAATGTTCTTCATTTCTCACAGACATGATTCAATTTTAGCACGCAGCTTATTTTGCATAACGAATACAAGGCAAGCTATTTAAACTGTATATACTAATAGACCTATGTTTTACATGCCCACGGTGGGTAAAGAAGTGGGAAAGTTACCTTGGGGAAGGATAAATAATTACATATGTACATACTTTAAAAACGCACTAAGAACTCTTTGGCATCCTATGAATAGGAAAGCACAAGTAAGATGTTTGAATGGAGTATAATCCTTGAACCTGATATACACAGAAAAAAGAACTTTATTAACACTGTAGAGCAAGGCAAAAAAGATATTTGTCTGTGGCATGGCTCTGCTTAATGGAGTAATTTGAATTTAACTTTAGCTCCATATATTCAAGTTATTTCAGAGATAGATGAGAAAAATTTATCTTTTTATATGTTTGCTGCTGCTGGTTATGGAAAAAATGATATGCTGTTTATATAAATAGATAGTATTTAACTTTGTTTTCCTCAGTCCTTTTACTTCTTTGTTGCCAACAGAAATATATGGTGTACTAGGCTTTTTGTGGTCTAAATTGGACTTTTTTCTTTATCTGCATGCTCCTTGTAATGCAAAACAGTAGGCAGTGATCCATGCAGGCTTCCATTTATAATATTAATACAAGCCATGTTCCATGCTAATACATCACATTAATATTAAAGCAAAAAGTGTAAGACTGGTGAGTGCTTAATCATTTGCAATTAGCACCTAACAGCTAATTCAGTAGAGGGCTTTTAGAAAGAAAAAAGTGTGTATATGGATGGGGGAGAGTTAGGAACAGTAGTTTGCTAAATGCTGGTTGATTTAAGTTAAAGTATTTAACACTGTGAAAGCTTAGAAATTAGAAGAGTTCTTGTCATCAGTCAACTTTTCCTTAATTGATCATTTAAAAATAAAATAAAATAAAACCTTCTTCTCCTTAGAAGAGAAACAATGGTAGCATCAATCATAAAATTCCTTTACTAATTTACTTGAAGATTGTTCTCACTGTTCTTATTTCAATCATTTAGGATTATACACTCAAGGCCAGAATCTTGGCATACTGAAGTGCAGAGCACCATATTCCATTTCTTAGGTTGTTTATGGATGTAGAAAACTAATCAGCCTGTAGCTGAATTCTCCAAATCAAATTCTTAAAAAACTGATCTCCACAATCTAGTGAGAGAAGAGGGGTATTAGGTATTAAGTGAAACAACTTCCTGGCATTCTTCCCATGAGTCTGAGTGGTGTCTTGTTGTATAGCTGCTCTTCTGGTATCTCAACAGCCTGAGACTGCTCACATTAGGGCTTGTCTCTTTGGATAACTTAGTTTTCCCAGGCGGAGAAACACATAGTTAAGATTCAAAGTGTCTATACCTTTAGTATCGAGAAAAATCCTATCCAGAAATTATCAAGTAAGCATCAACAAATCGTCTTTGTTGTGCCTCTAATCTCACTTACATTTCAGGACCCCCTGATGCTACTCATCCAGTTGTGTTAATGTCTACTACAAATTTAGTATTGTCTTCAAAATGTCATTTGTGAGGAAGTTTGAATGGTGCTCAGAGCCAGACTTTAAAAGCAGGATACTCCTCTCTGTTCGTAGCTTCATTTTTGATTTTCTCTGCTTCTTTGTCTAAGACTTAACACTTTCAATTGAAAGAACATATATATGCAACCAGAGAAAAAAAATGCATTGCCTCTAACTAGGGATTTGAGTGCATGTTCTTAAGAAGAATTTGTGGGGGGTTTTGGATAAGGTTGCTGTATACCTATATACATTATACTATGATTTTATGAATCATAGATATAAACTATTGCTACACATTGTTGTCTGTAAAGAGCAAATCTCATTGTTGAGGCAGAAGTAGCTTTACTGTCAAGAACTTTAAGAAGAATTATGTATAACTTCATGTATTATGAGTAATCTGAGAAAATTCACTGTGTAGGTAGGAGCTAAAATGTCTTACCTCCCACCTCTCCAATCTTTTTCTCTCCATTCCTTGTGATTTTCTGGCCTGGTACTCTGCATGAAGTTCTCATTTTATGTTTTCTATTCTTTTCCTTTTGTCATGGCAGTTTGCATTTCATTCCTTTTCCCAATTGCTTATGCCTCATCTGTATAATAACCTGGGGATTCCCTACCATTTTTTCTTCATGCACTGGTCCCCCCCATGCATAGCCTGACCTGAGAAGAAACAACCTGTCACAGCTCATTGATTTTGGTAATATGAAGCAGAGGCTGCATAGGAACAAACCTTACTGTAGGGAATGGAACCCATTCCTCTCTGACCCCACTTATGCTGGCCATTTCCAAACACTTCTTATGTGTTGGCTAATGTTCACCTGTATTGTAACAGATGAAGAAACCTGATGACTCTCAGACATTCTGTGTGCTTCTATTCAGGGAACAGAAATGTTTTCAGAAGTGTCTATTTCATTTTCTCTCACAGATATTCCAGTGTAGAGATGCTGAGTAGTATTTTTCAAATACAGTGTCATGAACTTTGACAGTTAAAAAGTTAAATAACACTTAAAAAACTGAAAGGGATGCGGAGAGAGACGTTTGCAAGTAGTGCTGTGCAGAATGTATTTCCAGATTATTACTTTAAAAAACCTGAAGGGTCATAAAATGATAGAGAGAAGTGAAAATCTGTATCTGGTTTATTCAGTCTTAAAGACGTCTTTTATTATGACAGCAACAACCCAACAGATTATAGATATAAAATTAGCAAATGGCTCCAGCAAGAATTGTGAGCTTCAGAAGAGCATGGTTCTGATCTTTTCCTCTCTCTCTGCCTTTGACCATTAAAAGTTTTCTTCCTTGAAGAAAAGCAAGAGGGGACCAGGATGATAAAAAACCCCACAACACTGAGGAGGTGCTAGATTAAATTAACAAGATTCTCTAATTTGCTTATTTTGCTATGCTTTTGAGAGAGATTGGAAAAGCTGTTAGGTATGAGGGAGAATTAAAAAAAGGGAGAAGAGTTTTCAAAGAATGGTTTCAAGATTGAAAAAAAGAAAGTAAGTCAGCAGCACAGAAAAAGAGCAACTGTACAGTGGAAAAAGAGCAACAAAAGATGAAACAAATAATAGGAGACCTGACTAGAGAAAAGATGAAACAGAAGAAAGGACAGGAGAATCAAAGCAGGAGAAAGTAGAGAAGAAGGATACACAAGGGGAAAAGATTCAGAGATGCTGTTAGGAATATCTCACCTACATGAAGAGACAGGTGACATGGTCTTTTACTGGAGAGAAAAGGGAGGAAGAAAGAAGAGAGGATGGATGAATATGGTAAAAAAAGTGACCAGTATTAATATTCATCTGTGTATGCAATCTCTTCACACCTCTGCAAACCTTTGCCTGGGCACTCTCCTGTTCCATCCTCTTACTGTCAGCAGAGAAGGCACTAATGACACCCAGTGCCTGAGCCACACTGATAGGCGAGGTGAAAAAAACTCCCTTTGGAAAGGAAAGGACAAACCTCTCAAAAAGAAGTCATTCACTTGTCAAATTAGTGGCTTTAATGAAAGTGGATAGAGACTAATGAAAGGTTAAACCTGTAAATTGCAATCTAACAAATGGGTTCACAGAAGACAGATCTCTTTTTAGAGTAAGAAAAGAAATAATTCTGACAAAATATGATTACCTTGGAGAGACCATGACCAAGCTGCAATTCCCTCAGATGGCAGCATGCTCTCCTGCTGTTCTGCTGAGCTGGGCATTCCTGTTTCTCTTGAAGGATTGACAGACAAACAGCTCTTCATTGATCACTGTACTTTCAGAGTGCTTTGATTGTTACACTGAGTCTTCAGGAATATATACTATAATGATATCTCTGCCACAACCCAGGCAGTTTGAAATAGAATCATTAAGTGCAGTCAAAAGTCTTATGTTTACATTTTGTGAAGAGTTTAGGAATTACGTAGGATGTAAGCTTACACAGTGGAATGTGTATGACAAAATTACAAGAAAATAATAAATAAGAATAGGATTTGGATTCTTTGATCTTTTCTGTTTTTATCTTTCTAGGATTTTTTTTCTATGGCTTTAGTTGTTAGGGAGTGGCAGGCAAGGCCTATTTAGTCTAAGCCTGAGAGGTGTGAGAACATAAAAAAGATAACATTGTAAAGCTAACAGGGCATGTACAGCTTTTGATTTGGCTGAACTTTTTATCTTAACCTTCATCTCTTAGAAACTTGTTTCTTACGTGTTTTGGTTTTCCTTCTTTTTTTCCAGGTTTCTTTTCTACAAATTCTTTGTGTCTTATGTGTTGCTTATTACGAGAACTAGTTCCATCAGCACTGGCCTTGTCACAAGGAGGATGTAAAAAGATTTTAATTTTCAAGTTCTTTGAGGCAGTGAACTTTTGCTCTTAGTCACTCTCGGTGAAGGGCACTTTAAATAATTAGGGAAAATAAAAATTAAGTTGTTCAGGTGGGAAATACTGGTTTCAAGAGGTTACATTCTGCTATGTAATTATTTAATTTCACCATATACCACCAACTGCTTGCACATGATGTGCCTTCCTTAAGGTTTGCTTATGTTGCTGTTCAAAAGTTTCAGGCAAATCAAGAAACTTCCTTTCCAATCTGTAGAAGAGAGATCATGAATATTCTTTTCTTCTGAATAAGATGCAGTTTTAAGTAGGACATGAATATAATAAATATGTTGTGCAAGGGTTATACTTCTAATTTTTCAGCAGTTCGGGTATTTAGTAATTCGGTGTCACATCAGGAAGTTTTAATTTGAGTGTTTTATTGTGCCATACATTTAGTAGCAATCTGATACTGGAGAGAGGAAATTGCTGCAGTCCCTATTTTTCATGGTTTGTTTGAATGAATAATTAACTATCACACATGATTAATTTAAAGTATTTAATAATAAAGCATTTCAGTACACCTCATGTAACATCCTGTATCCCTTTCACAGTGTGCTGCATGTAAGAAATGTCAGTAAAAACTGGATGCAGAAGAGCACAAGTGGTAATAAAGCAGAACATGGCACTGCCCTTCTTGTACCCAGCTGAGGGCCAGCTGGGTCAGATGGTGGGGTGGGTGAGGTACGGCAGTGAGGACAGCTTTCAGTAGTTGCACAAAAATCTTTAAAAAGGAAGATATATAGTGATATTAAGGTGAAACAAAAAGAATGAGGTGGTTAGTCAAATTTTGCAAGGAAGGAAGGAAAGATTGATCTGGTTATGCCAGAAATATCAGAAGATGATTGTCAGCTAAGTGCCCAGTGTGTAGCCTTGTTACTGACTGGGTGTACACTCTTAAGTCATTTCATGTATTTGTGTCCCATGTTTTCTGTGTGCGGAAGAAATATTGATACTTCTAAGTATTTTGAGATCACAGAAGAAAGCTCCAAGAATTCAGGGTATTGAGCAGCATTGCCACTTTGTACCTGAGAGATCAGAACATGCAGAGTTCTGTGCCCTTGTAAGAAATGCAGTTTGAAGCTGCTGCCGATCACAGAACAGCAATAAAAGATGGAGCTTGGTTTTGCAGACATGGGTGGTCTGGTGCTCTTCACTTGTGATGGAATACTTACAAAGAGAGCATCACTTCTTAAAGTAAAATCCTCGTGTATGGTCCTTTGACAACAGAAAGGAGTAAGTAACTGAGAATGAGAAAGAGGAGTGGAAAGGAGGAACAAAAAATATGGCTCTCCAGAGACTGCCTGAAATGCTGTTTTATGGCATTTTCTGTGCAGCCCCTGGGAGAAGCCCTAGGAGGAGCTCTTGAGAAGCCATCAGGTTTCCCTATCCCAAGAGCTCTCAGCTGTGCAGGGACTCCCACTTCCTTTCTCAGATGAATGGTTGTAGCAGCCAGAAGTATCACCTAAAAACTTTTCGAAAAAGCTGATATTATACCATGTCCTTCCACTAATGATGACTACTTTCTGAAGACTCACTGAAGAGCAAATTCATCACAGGATTTCTGGGCAAGAAAACAGACTTTTTAAACATAATCCACATTAATATCCAAAAATCTGATGCTGTAACAGTCTGAGTCACTGAAACTCCCACTGATTTCTGTGTAGAGCTGAGTGTTTCTCAAGAGCTGCACAGCAGCTTGCAGCAGTGAACCAAAGCTGGGCTCTGTTTCAGTGTTGCTCCCTGTGTAGAGTGTGTCTCCTTGGGACTTCCTGCTGGCTAGCTGGTGATTTTTAAGCAGGTATGGAAAAAAAACAGTTGCAGGGGGTTTTTTTCTCATAATAGTTTTTATTTTTGTTTTTACAAGAGGATTCTGCATTCTAGCCAGTGTGATTTATCCCAAACCCTTTCTTGCTCCTGGCTTGTAAGCAGCAAGTCAGTATGTCCAAAAAAACTAACTCCAGTGTTTTGATTGTATATTTTTAATATTTTTTGCAATATATTTGACTTTTCTGAATAGGTCAATAAGAAGCATAAACAAAGTTAGCCATGGTAGAGGCATTTATCCAGTTACATGCGGTTTTTATTTTCTTTCCCAATGAAATCAAGTTGGAGTTTCCCTTCCCACTCAACATGGGCAGAGAGTACAGACTGGGATTAGCCTGTAAATGATCTTTGGTTTATGAGAATATTTTGCAAAATGTGAACCTGATCCAAAGATTGTGAGGTCTTTGGGAATCTTTCCGTTTACTTCAATCAACTTTGGAGCAGGCAGTGTATGGAGGAGGAAGAAGGTATCTGAGCTGTTGCTGATGGAAAGTTCCTCAAGGATAAGTAGTCCATAAAAAAACTGACTCTTGCTATCAGGCAGGTGGAGTGGGGCGAGAATTGCTGGGAAATCTCCTGAACAAGTTCTTGGTGCCTCTGTTAATGGAGTTTCTTTAGATTTCTGCTCATATTTGAAAATTAACCTTGATGTCTTGTAAACATAAACTACCCTCTGTTAACTTTCTGGAAAAGTAATGAAGGCAACTGTAATTTTGTCACAGAGAAACCTAGACCTAAATAATGGCAGTAAAATCTTGTGAGTGCCAGATACGCCAGTGGTAGATACAGGGCCAGAAAGAAGAGGTTTTGCAATTGATATGAACAGGTGCAAGGATGGATCCCAAATGTGAGTTTTTAATGAAAATTCCATATTGGGTAAAGCTAATATACATTGCATTGTAATCAAAGGGTAAATTTCTTCTTTTCTGGCAAGTTTTCTGGGTTTTGCTCATGTTACCATAACAGACTATGTTATTATGAAGTTCTGATAACATTTAAAAAGGACTGCAGTGCTCCATACTGGTGCACAGTTTGTTTCCCTAATGTATGGTGAAGTCTTGACAAGTCTGAAGAAAGGGATCTCTAAAAAGTAAAGTACAATTTCTGTCATAGCGCTTGTCATTTTCCCATGTTATCTGTTTATGCAGTATGGAGTTTTAAAAAATAGATTATATAAATATTTATGCAAATGATTATTTATTATTCAGTAATCAATCTTTGTTGGGTACATTACAGCATAATCAGTTGTATGTTAAAAAGCATTTAATTTCATGCCTAATTAACATATTATAAATTGAGGAGAGAAAATTAAATTATTATGGACAGTTTGCAAATGTAATACATACAGTGTTCTTCAATAATTGCATGAATATTGGATGTAATGTGATGTGTTCCTTCCACTCTCTTTTGTGCTCACTCTTTACTGATAGAGTGGAATGAATGTGCTCCAAGGGAAGTGTCTGCACTGCCCTGAAGCAGCATCAGATTCCCATTAACATCAAAGCGAACTGTGTGCCGAGGCAGGGAACAGTATATGGCCCAGACTGTGTAAATTAGATCAGCTCCATGTAGGCATCTGCAATTTTGAAACACATCTACCTTTTGGCGAGAAATTTCCTTTAACATGATTATTTTGGTAAATAGCTGCATAGTTTCGGCCCAATCCTCATCTTTGTTTAATCAGTGGCAAAATTTCCACTGACTTTAATGAGAAAAGGACAAGATGCCAAAAAACGTGTGTGAAGCTTGTGGAGTTTGGCTATGCCTAATTTTATAACACTGCGAATTTTGCAAAAATTCCTGCCACAGAATACCGTGGCCTTGTTTTGTTTTGTGCTATCTTTGCAATTCACATAAAAAATTGCCGCTTTCTGTAAAGGGAGTAATGATTTCTTGAGCAACTGCAGAGACGATATGTACTGGTTCATAATGTTTTCTTTGGGATCGTTGGCTCCCTGGGAATTTGAAGCCAGCTGTTTGCAGTGCGCTTACAGTGCTTAGGACCCAGGATTTATTTCTAAATAGATTAGAAACTTGACTTTTGTTTAATTAAATGTATTTTATAACAGAAAATTTGATACAATATACAGAGCTGGGGTTAAAAAAGGGAAGGGCAGAATGGGACTGCTCCGTTTTGTTCAGCTGAACCACGCAAATTGGCTTCCAGTGCAACTGTTGCTGTTAACTGAATAACAGAGTAATCTTTGCTGTTTAGAGATAAATAATAATACATGTTACTGAATTCCATGGACAAATAACTCTTTTAATGACCGAGATTATATAAACATGCATATTGAAAAAAAAGCCTTGAGAAGTAAAGCTCCCTTCAGCTCCCTTCGATAACAGGACAGTTTTTATCACCACTTAAAGCTGTGATAAAATCCTACTTGACTGGCCCACGAGCAGATGTGACAAGTTGAATTTATTTCCTCTCTTACCAGGAAGCTTTGCAGGAAACTCTTAACATATGGTGCTTTTCACTTCCATCTAGAGCTATAAATGTTATTGGAAAAGGATGTTCCCAGGAGCAGCAAGTTTCTGACGTTTCTGCCAAATGGACTCCAAATGATCCTTCTGTGGTTCTGAATTCCCTAAGTTCTTAGGAACTGGCAGCCAAGAATCTCTGATCTAAACACAACTCACTAATTTAATTATTTTATTATAGATCTGTAGAAGGCTCTTGCAGACCAGTGACTTTGCATCTGTATTGGATCTAGCTAGACAGGAAGTACAAGTTAGAAGAGTATAAATATTTTGTTTCTTAACTGCTTTTTGCTTGAAAACTTGGAAACCATTTCACACACAAATCAGTCACACAAGTGTGGATGCTGAGGAATGGGATATAGGGATAAAAGTAACATCAGCTTGTGTTTGGTTTGTATTTTGAATGTTTGTATTTCCCAGGAAGACCAAGTGGCGTGTGTCCAGTAGGTAGAAGTAGTAATGAAAATCACAGCATAACATTGTGCAGCTGCACTTAAGCTGTTCCCTTGCCCTCTTTCCAAAAAGATAAATTAAGTACTTTTATAGGGACTAAGTAATTGAATCTTTTTTATCTGGTTTATAATATACAAGAAGTTCAGAAGAAGCAGTGAACTGTATGTTTTTGCTTAATGTGGTTCCAGAATATTTCACTTTAAGAAGCTAAATGGCTAAATTTTGCAACTTTCCTTTAGAAACAGTAGTTACTGGCTACAAAATACTATTTGTTCCAGGATAGTGAACTTACATTACAGGGCAGTTTCATTTGTAGGTTCAATGGGAGGATTGAATGAGAAGGGAGAAGGTCATGTTTCAGGCAGGGCCTGCTTTGGAATGGCATTAGAAAGAGGAGGAATATGAGCCAGAGCTGTTTATGCAGGAAACCGCGAACGAATCCCCCCCCCCCCCCCCCCCACC
>VWZD01004426.1:760551-773179 GCA_013396695.1 Sakesphorus luctuosus
CCCCCCCCCACTAGCAGAGTGTGGGCATGCCTGGGGACAGTGTTTGGTATGACCCATAACGAGTCCTCAGGCTCTGGGCAGACACCAGGGGATTTTTCGTCACTCAGCTCAGCTATAAATAAAAATTTAGGCTGAGGTTGATGGTGACAGGAAGATTTTGAGTTCCTTGGACATGGGCACTTTGCCATGAAAGCAAAAGGATAAAGGTATGTCTGTCTGACACAAATACAGTGTTTGATGAAAGAAAGGATATTGACTTAAAATGCAGCTTTGGCTTGGGCATGACAGTGGGATTTGGCTTTCCCCCATCCACCCCATAGCGGGGGTTGTACTAGATGAGCTGGGGAGGGGAGATGGCATCCAGATAATTACTCTGATTCTGTGATCCATGAGCTTTTGTCTATGTGAGTGTGTAGGGATGAAAAATTTAGTGGATCTAACTGCCAAAGACCTTTCATACAAAATAAGAAATGGAAGCTCTTGCACCAAAGAAAATGGTGATTTATCTGATATCACAAGGCTTGGGATTGTATTACTGGTTCATGAAGGATGGAAAGCAAAAATGGTAGTGAGCAGTGTTGCTGAAATTTTTGCTGGTGTTCTATAGACCAGGAAGAATTGGAACTGATGAAAGGCAGCATATAAAACAGGGGATGAACAGGAGATATAAAACATTGAAATCAAGAATTGAAAGCTGAATGTGAGTGGTTAGTACAACATTAAAAAAAAAAAAAGTCCAAGGAATCATCATGAGAAAGAGGAATTTTACCCACGCGCTCTGGAAAAATCAGTACATTATGTTGGTGAAGAGAAGAACTATTTAAAGGGGGAAGAACTGGGTGAGAATCTAAGACTATATAAAAGTGACCAAAAAAAATATCACAGTTTTGCTCTCACTGTGTGGCTAGTTAGGACTTCAAAAAGTTTGTTTTTCTCCTCCTTTAAGGTGCCAACAAGTGATGGAAAACTACAGAGAAAACATCTACCCATACAGGATTAGTTTCTGACAGGGCACTACTAATGCAACTGTAGTGGTTCATATTGCCCTTCTAATTTGGTAAAGCTCTCCATTAATTATGTTAATTGGTGGTGAATATTCTACAAGCAAATCATGACATCCCCTTGGAACTGCCCAAGCTGCAGAGGGAGAGCAAGCCCAAGCTGTGCTCATGCACATCCTGAGTGCAGCTTTCAGAACCAAATGGGAAAAAAAGTTGATCATAGCACCTGCTTAGTGCTTGTGTGCCTGGGCACCATGGAATATAGTTCTTACCTCTCCATCCTTTGCTGATGGGGAATTGAGTCCAGTTCAGTCCTCACATTCCCACACTGGTGTTGACCTAAGTGTATTGCAGCTATAATAGCATGGACTGTAATATACCACATTAATTTATATCTTGGATGTCTGGTGCCAGGATTATGGACTGGGTATCAACCGTCTCTGATATCTTTTTGAACTAAAGATTATTTTGTCAATTCTTGAATGCTACTGTACATTTACTATCATGTTTTATAGCTTCAAAACAATATGACATAATAATATTCCTTAACAACTTAACTATCCCAGATATCTGTAGCTAAAGCACTTGATTTTGACTCAGTGAGTTACTGCATGCTAAATAAACACCAGCTCAAGATAAAATTACTAATTTGTTTTCATTTGCATCAGTGCAATCTCACTGAATTCACTGCAATGCATCTAAAAATACAATCTGGACAGTAATTTGGCGAATTTTCTAATGTAGTGGAGCTGTTAAACCTCAGTAAAAATATTTTAATAATCAATTGCTATTTAATTAACACGCAATTGCTGTCCTAGTAAATCTAAATTAAATCCCCATTTTAGACACTTAATTCAAAGTGTGAATTAACATTCTCTATTGATAAGTAGTATTATAATAGGCTTTCAATCCTGAGTTGAAGAAAAAGATCAATTGTAACATTAAGTTTCATTCAGTGTCAAATTAATCACATATTTCTAGTGCAGTGTAAATTCCTTCTTGCACCTTCTCTCGGTGCATATATCTGTTCTTGGCCCAAACATCGTGATAAAGGGATGGATTGCATTTCCCCTTGCTAACTTTCACAAGAAGGACTGCAGTACCTCTTCATTCTCTTCAAAATGCAGTCATGCTGTAGGAAAGATGAAGTAATAGAGTGGGCAGATTCTTTTGGCAGAGTCTGAACTTTAGGGTGCTTTGGGCAGATGTTCTAGGAGAACTCTCCCACCTTGGCCCACTGCTGTGTGGAGAGCAAAGGAGATCTGATGGGGATTGGTGAAGGAAGAGAGAGGCAAAGATGTGAGAGAAAATTAAGTGTATTTAGGCAGACAGAAAAGAAAGATGTGTGAAAGACACAGCAATAATTAAGGACTGGGGAGATATTAGAGGATTTTTTCAGAATAAAAGACCAGGATAAATTTACACAGAGGGATAATTAAGATTGGTGTATGTAGTGGGAAGGCAGAAACCGCTGTGTGCTTTACCTCACTGATGGAGCTCATGATATGAACTAGCCATTGACTCTAAGGAGTGCACTGACCACGTGTACTGCATCCTATCCATCCCCATGGATTTCAACCAAAGCCTGAGTAATGTTAAGGAGTCACATATTTCAGCTGTAGCCAATGCGTTCTGCTAAATCTGTCTGTCATAATGATGTCTCAGCAGGACTAGGCCTCCTTCTTCTGTCACTGATCGGAGCAAATCCAATCGCAGCAAATTGGAGCCAATTGGTGTTTCCGTTATGCAGTGGCAGGAGAATTGAACTCATTGTCACTAAGGATATATCAGTACTTCCTATTAATGTCAGTTTTCAGTTTTATAACATTTTGTTAAAAGTTCCCTCGGGCTGTATTTGCTACACAGATTTTCAGAGAAGGAAGACATATTTTATATTAAGAGCTCATTTGGTTTATTGTTAGAGGATGCTTGTGTTCAGGACTTATATGTGTATTCCTTTCAACAAGTGAAGACATTGTCTCCTTTATTGTAACTACTAGTTTGCAAGTGAACAATTCACCTAAATTTTCATTGAATAGTTTTATTGGGTTTTGGACCAATTTAACCAGAATTAATATTTCTTAGCTGAGCTCAATACTTGGCAGTATAGTCATGACTTGGATTTTATAATAGATGACTCTTTTAATATTGCATGCTCTGTATTAATACCAAACTTCCATGTTTTGCTAGGAAAGGACTATATTTTGCCATCGGGTATGAACATGCAACTTTTGCTAATTTAAATAAAGGTCAAAAGGACAATTTCAAGTATTATAATAGATTTTACTTGCCATTTTTCTCTTTATTATTCTACATGAATCTTTAAATGTCCTAGCTAGTTTTATAAGTTTGAAGATATATTACTTTGTGACAGTTCTACTTTGGTTTTGGTTTTTATATCTATTTTCTTTACTGTCATTATCGCTATTTCTCACACTGTTTGTTTATGATGTCAGTTTAGCTTAAGGCCAGCCATGGTGCAATTGTTCTGCCTTAAGCATAATTTTTCCCTGCGGCATGAAGATGAACATAGTGAACAGTGCAAACTACAGATTGTTGTTGCTGACATTCTGTTTATCAACAAAAGAAATAAGCTTATGGCTCCTCTCAAGGTGAGCTCTTCCAGGTGTTTTTCTCCTCTCAAACTTGATGATGTAAATCAGGAGTAATACTGTTTATTCCAGTTAAATATGGTGTTTCTCAGTGAGGAGATTTTCCCGGTGGCTTATGCCATATTCCTAATCGCACAGAAATGTAATTGCTTGAAGTGTCCCCTTTTGCCTACAATTTTGCCACAGTTCTGGTTTTAGTGTGTCACAGAGTCCTGCTCTTCGCAGGGAAACAGGAACACCAGCCAAGATTGTAGAACAGAGGGAAACAAAGCACTGTTGTTTATTGTCTCGAGTCCATAAGTCATTATACCTTTGCTATTAAAAAAGGAGTGCAATTTGAGTCTGTTTCATGTGTTTACACATGAAAGGCCATCAGCTCAGCTCTAAAGTTATACCACAAATTTCCCCTTGTTTCCTGCTTGCAACAAAAATCCTTCAGCTTTCAGAGGCTGATTCTCCATTTTCTGTAGTTTCACCATAGTTTGATTGCGTTCTTTGGGAAACTGGAAAATGTTGCAGAGAAGCAAAAGTAAAAGTAACGTCTTGTAACTAGGAAGGAATTAATCCATGACCCAGTACAGGCTAGGACTGACCAGCTGGCAAGGAGATTTGGGGCAAAGGCTTGGCGACTGATAGACACCAAGTTGACCATTAGCCATCAACATAACTCTTGTGGCAGAGAGGGTTAAGAACCTCCTGGGCTGCATTAGGCAGCACCTTGCCAGAATGGCAAGGGAGGTGATCTTTCTCCTTCACTCAGTCTCGGTGAGATGTCCGGAGAGCTGTGCCCAGTTCTGACCCCCTCAGTGCACGAGAGATCCTGGGGAGAGCTCAGCAAAGGGCTGGAAGTTGATTCACAATCTGGAATGTGTGTCATAGGAGGAGAGGTTATTCAGCCTGGAGAAGAGAAGGCCTGGAGGGGTCTTATGAATGTGTATAAATATCTGATGGGAGTCAGTGAAGAAGATGAAGCTAAGCTCTTAGTGGTGCGTAGTGAAAACACAAGAAGCAATGGCCACAAACTGAAATACAGGGAACTCCATGCAAATGTAAGAAAAACCTTCCTTACTGTGAGGCTGATCAAACACTCAAACACTGCTCAAGTTGCACAGAGAGATAATAGGAGTCTCCATCCTTGAAAGTATTAAAAACTGAGCAACCTGCTTTGAGCAGCAAGGTTGGACAAGATGATGTTCAGAGTTTTCTGTCCACCTCAGTGATTCTGTTAATCTCTTATCCATATGCTTTTAACGGATCCCAATATGCATTCAAATCTTGCTTCCTCAGAATATCCTACCATGAGAATAAATTACCTACATGCACTGCAGTTTCAACTGTCTGTCCTGTTCAGTGACAGTCATCCCTCCTCATAGTTCTGCTGAGTTTTGTAGCTTTGTAGGTTTTGTTTGCTTTCTTTTTGTTAACTCCATTTAACTTGTGTGATAGTTTTCTTTGTTATTTTTTTGTAAATAGTAACAATTTTTTAGATTTTTTCAAAGCAGTTCATTTGTTTGCATCTGATTCACAATATAGATGCTGTTAATTTTGCCCAGGCACAGAGAAAACACATATTTTAATATATTTAGTTGAATAAGCAGAATCCTGAAAAATTATCTTTTATTTTTTTTGTCTTGCAGTGCAAATACTTGTCTTCATAAATTCAGGATTTGTTTTCCATGAGAGTTTGCAGATATATCTTTTCAATTTACAAGCATCCATCCTCCTAGACTTTGTTAAAATATTAAGAAGGTAATAAACAGAAAGAAGTTTAAGCATACTAATTTATAGATATGAAATTTTTTTCCCCCATAAACATTTCCTCATTATTTGCTCAGTTTTAATTTGGACTCTTTGCCACTAAGACATGAGCCAGACCCCTTACTCATTTTAAATAAATTACTGAACAAATGATAATGACTTTTGGTCATTATCAGCATGGGCTAAATTCATGCTGGTTTTCATCAGATGAAAGACTGTGTCACACTATGATTCCCTTGAGCCATCCAGTCCCTCAGCTATCAGCAGCACTTTAATTTTCTCTTAGAAACAGTATAATGTGAGCACTCAGCCTGGCTCACTCAGAAAATGTGTAATTTTTCATACTTTCAAACACAGATGTTCTACCAAGTTTCATCCAGAGAGGCTAAATCTACATTTTAAAGCAAGGACACCCTAGATGTTACTTTTGAAATACCATACAACATGGTACAAAGAAATAAATGAATGTAATTGTATAACAGAAGTTATAAATCAGGCCCAGGAGACAAGAACAACAAAATAAAAGTGAAAAATTCACCTTTTAATTACAGTGGTGAAGCCTCTGAGATTGTGGAAACACTCATTTGTATAATTCTGATGTATACAGTCCTTATAGAAGAATTTTTTAAACATCCCTCTTGAATATAAACTTGCAGATAAGAAAAAGTTTGGTGTTGTTTTTTTTTTTTTAATTCTCACAAATTATATGATACCATTGCAAGAAAACACTTACTGGCATGAATATATTTTATCTGTAGAAATCACAAACAGGCCTTTAAAGAAATACGTTTAACAAGAAATATTTTCTTTTAAAGCTCAATCTTATATATTTATGTTAATTTTTTTCATTATCAGAATGTAATATTTTTAATTTTCTAGATGATTATTATTATTATTATTATGCCACAAATCAACAAAATATGTGTTCCTAGTCTCCAGAACATCACAAAAATTTGAAAATTTCCTGAAAATTTCTGAAGAGTTAATATTTTTGTGTGTCTGGACTCTGACAGATAAATAAGTGCCAAGCTGTTTGTATGGCAGTTGCCAGCAAAGCCAAGGCAGGGATACATTCCCAGGGCCGGTTTCCCCATTGCCCTGCAACCAGTAGGGGCAAACACTAGTCAGAGGCTGAGATGCAGGATTTTTTTCTAGAAGAAACAGAAAAATTAAGTAAAACAATAGGGGTCAAACCTGAGCTAAGAATATTTGGGGCTCCTACTGCAGACTCACAGGAATAGGTGTACAGATAATAAACATTCCGACCTGCGCTTAGGAGATTGTGTTGAAACATCACCATTTACTGATTGATGTAGACAGAGACTTAATGGGGAAGTTTGGCTCTTTAGGTTTGTGTTTAGTCCTCACTATTCTACATAATGTCACTGTTAAACTTGTCACAATTCTTTGTAGATACATTTCTGAAATGTTGCCAGCACTTACAAAGAGATTAATCTCTCCTTCCTCTCTGCATGAGTTTTCTTGAGAAAAACAGTTAACATATTTGCTCTTCTTTCAAGTAGATTTTATCTTGCCCTATATAGAAATATCATGAGACGTCAACAAAGAATATCTATATGCTATATAACAAACACATATCAGTTTAATATTGAGCTTGTGAACATCTGACACTTTAGAAGTATCAGGACTGTGATTCAGTTTCTCAAAAGAAAATGATACAAGCTAGTGGGCCCTAATATATTCTTCTGTGATGAAATACCTGCAGGCAAGGATAATACACATATTCTCACGTAAATCCTGACTTCTTTGCTCTGAGTTTGGCTTGCATACTCTCCTTAGAAGCTGGGGAGGGAAGAAGAAGCTAAAGTTTGATGCATCCCAGCAAATCCAGCGGGTTTCTTACTTCAGCCTTTCATTTCTCCTGCACATCTTCATGGCACTCTGGATGCCACCTTCTTCAGAAACTGTGCCTACCTCTGGCCAGCCCGGTTGCCAGAACATCCCTCGATGTCTAATCCAAATCAGAGATTGGCCTGCAGACATGCTTTTACAGCACACAGATGATGTTTAAAGCCTTATCGAGCTCACTCTGACTATTTCTCTTGAAGTACAGCAGATGTAGCAAATGCTTGGTGGGATATGTGGAGGAATTAGCTGATGCCATAAGATACTTAACAGTTTTTTAAAGCTAGAATCACAAGTTCCTGAGCTACTTTGGTCCTTCAAAACCTGTATGGAATCTTCTATGTGGGTTTTTGGGCAGGATGAGATGGAAGAACCTTAAAATTAAGAGGACCTAGAGGTCAAAATTACTTATGACAAATGCCACACCAGATGAACATGTGAAAAACATGTCTAGTTATTCTTTCCTTGCTTTGTACATCAATTTTTGTACTGAATTTGGCTTAGGTGGACAAAAATTATGGACAAAAATATATCTGATATCTTTTGGAAAATTAAGAATGTAAAGCCTTCCATTGTTTATAGCAGCAATTATTGATAACTTCTCCAAATCCTTTTAGAATACTTTGCTTGTGAGTAGAGGTAATAACTGAGGGAGAAAAAATATCAGAACATTCAGTCAGAGACGGTATAATATTTTTTCAGTGTATTTAACTATGAAATAAAAGAATTTAAATATTTCTGGTAAGGTTTTTACTCCACCAAAGTCACTGCTGTAACTACATTGGCTTCATCAAGATAGTATCCTGTATCTACCATATTTGCCTATTTACTTGTGAAGTCAATCAGACAAAAAGTGTGGGCTGCTAATTGAAAAAAAAAAAAGGGTTTTAAACCTACTTTAAGAAATTGAAAATTGGAAATACAATGTGCACTAATCTCACTTTGTAGAAGCACCATCATTTTCAGTTTTAATTTCAGATTTTTCAGTTACTTTCAAAAATGTTAAAAAATGTCAGTTTGGGATTTCTTCAATGTTTCTTTCATAGTTAAACCTACTGAGTTGCATGACAATGTACGTTGAATATAGGAAGGGAGATTGTCTGCTCTTTATTACCTAATTGTTCTATTATTAGTATTCTTTTCTTGTCTGGAAATGCAGAAAATTCTAGTATTTTTTTAAAGGATATTATTTAAATGCATAAATTTACTTAAGTCTCAGAGGGTTACTCTGACTTATAAAGCTATTACTTTTCCAGTTGCAAGCAATAATGATACTGCAAAGATATTCCATTGGAGAAAATATTTAAATAAACTCCCTTCATCCAAAAATGAGATGCAGCATATTTACATTTTTATTTGATGAAGCCTGCTCCTGCTATCTTTGTTCTTAATTTGGTCTCAAAAGAATTAGTAGTAAGAGGAAAAATAGTCTGTAAATATGTATGAAATCAAATTTAGAGGGTAGGCTAAAAGGTATTGACTGCCAGCAGTGCTGAACAGCAGGAGGCAAAATTTCCTCCATAGTTTTCTTCTTGGCTGGAAACACATTGCCTTCCATCTAGATTATTTAATCCTCAAAATGCACATCAAAGCTTCTCATCGGGTGGTGTATGTCTTTACAGGCAGTTGAATGTCAAAGATCTAGCTTAAAGATTTTTGAAAAATGTAAAACATAATAGATCCCAGATAATAACACAGTAGTGAAGCTCCTGTACGATTCCTTCCAGCAAAGTATTGGTATCACAGGTTATAGCTAATCTTTGTGGCAAAAGGAAGAACAAATTTTCTACATGAGAATTTGTGATATCCGTCCAACAGATAGAAATAAAATGATCGAGCCATGTTACTGGACTAATACTAGCTTGTTAACAATTCCCATCTCCCTTTACACTTGTGGCTTGCCAGAACAATAGGCTATGAGTTATCTCACTCCTCCAGCTCAATTAGACAGTGGAAAAATGGATGCGAAATATGTATGATATGTTTTCTGCTTCAATATTCTTAACAGGATGGAGGCTTCAACACTGTCCCTCTCATTCAATTCAGTCTTTGGCAAGAGCTTATTCCTTGTAAGCATTGCATCAATTCTCATGAATGATTATCTCATTCTTACGGAGTATCTTACAAACCTTTTTAACAATTTTGGTTTGTATTTCTGAGCTTGAATGTTGCTCTGACATGAGTACATAAAAGAGCCAGGCATTTGTAAGCAGTCCCACAAGGAGACTTTGCAGGAATGTGGTAGCTGAAGAGTGTTTTGCATTTTAGTGATATCCCTGTCACAGGAGCAGGGCTTGCCTACACCAGATGCCAAAATAAAGGGGTCAGAAATAAAAAAAAAGGAATGAGAAATAATAATAAAAACCCCTCTTCATTCTGAAATGAAGATTTCTTGTTCTTTTTTTTACATTAACGTGTTCTTCCTTTTTATTTGTTTGAATCCCAGTGATACAATATTTCCTATAGATGGCTCAGCTGTGACACGGAAATAAGGCTGATTACTCAGGGGTTTCATTTCACATCTGTTTAAGACAGCCTTATTTTTAAATCCTGAGTAGTCTTGTTCCCATCTCTATCCATGACCTTCCCTTTCTTTTTTTCTTTTTTTTTTTCTTTTTTCTTTTCCTGTTATCTTCTCCTTTTAGTACCTTTTCCTTTCAAGCAGTGTTATCTCTAGTTGTGTAAAAGCTCTGTGTGTGCCACCTGTGGCTGACTGAAGTGCCAGGGTTGCAGGGGCAGCCTGGCTGCGAGCTGGGGCTCAGTGCTTGGGGCAGCCTTGGGACTCTATACCCAACAGGTGGAATATTGCCAAGGTGTGTCTTTGCTTTTGCCTTTGCTTCTCACTTGGTAGGGAAATCAATGAGCATTTGCTCTGCTTTCAGAGTACAGGCTAGTCAAACATCACCCTCAACACACAACCTTTGACTTGAATGTGAGAGATACTCATTAAAGTCAAAGAATGATTTAGTACAATACGTGGCCTTTTACTTCTAATTGAAAACTGATCTTATGAGATGCAAAGACACAAGTTCTGTTTAATTCACTGGCTGATTTAAGGGCTCATTGTGTCTTAAGAGGTGCTCAGTGCTACTCAGGGTGAGACTTTATCAGGGATATTACTTAATTGTCAAGCCAGTGCAGTAAGTGTACAAAATCAACAGCAGTGGCCAATGAGCTCAACAGTCATCAAACAGTAATCCATCTTGCCAGTAATCCTACACTAATTATTTACAATAAAAAGAAGATATAACATCAAAGAAATGCATCACAGTAGGGATTATGTAATTAACTAAAGATGTATTGCATCCAAGCAATGGGGAATGTGCATTTATCACCTTGAAGCATTACTTTAATTTTTTTCAGTGTTCTTTTATATATTTTAGAGGTTTCAAGATTTTTTTCTTTATTATTTATTCCTCATTTGACTTAAAACCACCATAATACCTTTCTTTCTTTCTTTTTTTTTTTTTTAATGATTTCAGGATTTCAACAAAGTTTCCAAGAACAAGTATAACTGACTGTAAATGTAATACCCCTTAAAACCCCAGTCTCTGTTTCTCTGGATAATATGATTGCTTACTCATACAAGTGATTTGTTTAGAAAAGCCTCTTTTTATCCTGTGCACTAAGTGATGTCACTAAACACAGAATAAATATAGAGCTTGTAAAAGTTTATGGAAGAATTTTTGGACAAAAAATAATTACAAAGTTAGAAATAAAAATCCTTGAAACACAATAGGAAGGAAGGAGGTTTTCTACTAAAAAAAATTGATCTTGATTTCCATGGGAAAATACAATCCCTGGATCTTTTTCGTGGCATCCCCTGTGAAAGATTTTATAACAGTTCTGCATATTCTGAAGACAGAAACTCGATGTCAGGGCCTTGTCATCTCTGGTCAGCAGAGTAGTTTGTCAGGAGAGTTTTCAACTATAAAAGCATCAGTAACTCATCAGAATATTTGTTGGGCTTTTCTGAAAAAAAAAGCAATTGTCTGTCAAGACTAATCTGGAGTTTTCCTTGACTTCCCCTAGGAACATGTAACCCAGTTCCCCTAGGCCGGTTCCCAAAACCTTCTGTGCAAACCAGACACAGTGTTCCCTTAGACTCTGGTTATTTGTACCACAGAGCAACATGACTTCACCTGTTTCTTCCCATGTGTGAAACCAAATGAGTGACATCCAGTAATGAAGCACATACTGAGTCTCAAGCAGATATCACACTGAGGGTGAGAAAAGGAAATTTCTAAAATAAGAATTCACAAATGGTATTCCTGATTTCAAATCTAGCTTTTTAAGTTATTAAATGCCAGTAGGTTGGGAAGCCATATGGAGAGGTGAGGATTAACACCTAGATACCTAGTAGATCATAACTGTGCTGATAAACAAACAATCCAGTTGCTTAAGGGTTAGAGAAATTTAAATGCAAATAGAACTTGGTAATAATACCCTAGAGACTAATGTTGTAGTCAATTTCTGGAGGATGCAGCATTGTAAACTTAGTTTTTTGGTGCTTGTTTCCTTAGAAACTGGAAAAAGATATTATTCAGGACATAAAATAATATCCTGTTTCAGTGATGGAGGATCTTGAACTGAAAAGTAATTGATTTTGCATGATTGTCATATGCTCTTTCTAGGAACTGTTAATGGCCCAGCATGTCTATATATTGAAATTGTTTCCAGTCTGCCATTTTTGTTTTGCGATCTCACTGTGTAAGTACTGAAACTATTGAAAAATTCACTTTTAAACCATTCAAGGGGTCAGTTCACTCACAGTACTCATGAGTTTTAAATACTTTGTTAATAGCCTAATCAGTCCCCAAGCATGCCCATTATTCTGCTTCTTATCAAGAAATAAATTTTCATGTGTATCTTGGTCATGAAATGCTGTCTTTAACAGGTTTAGCAAGTAAACATGTATAAAGTATATCATAGGCTAATGAATAATCCTTTTTGGAATATGGGATAACCGTAGATTAAGAACTATGGAGAACTGTAACTAGTTATGCTTACAGGGAGGCATTAAGGTTGTTTACAGATTTTTTCATGAAGTTGCACCGTACCTGAACGCAGCATTTCTTCAGACTGTTTGGCAAAGTTGTATTACAAGTGGGCAGTGTTGCTCTCATTTGTGCACATACTTGAATAGTTAAGTGTACGTAAAAGAATGCTTAGAACGTGTCCAAATTTGAATGAACACATCAAATGGGCATTGGTTTATTTTCACATAATCTCAATATGAAGATCTATAATGCAAGTAGTGATTTAATTTGATACTTTAAAAAAAGGTTTCCTTGTGTTTGGACAGAGAATACAAAGAATGAAATTTAAAGAGGAGGAATAAAAGGACATAAATTATTATAAACATTGGCTTTATATCTTTTTTTTTTTTTT
>VWZD01004426.1:773236-812059 GCA_013396695.1 Sakesphorus luctuosus
GGTGCTCTAGTTTTTGACTTCTAACTGAAACTAGTTTTTTAAAGGCGTAAACAGTCACTTTCTGAAAGTTGAGTCCACGACAGCCTAGGCTGGGCACCCAGAAAATAAGTTGAGGGTTTTTTGTAAATAATGGTCTGTTTTATATGACTTACTTTATAGAATACTAGTTGCTCTTTCCCCAACTTCAAGTTTTAAAAAATGTTTTATTAATGCTCTGTGCATTCATTCTATCATTTTAAAAATCCTATCAGAGGTATTGGTAGTGAACACACATTGTTTACTGGTGAAATTTCTGAAGAGTTTTTTGTTGGAAGACTGTTCTTAATTTTTATTAAGAATTTTTTATATTCTCAAAATATGTGATCTATGTTTGTTTTGTCTGTTGTCTGTAAAACAAATACGAGACAGTTACTGTTGGCAAAATAAAATTCCATGCTTCATATAAACCTTTTTATTACTGTGTTTTCATGGAAATCATTACTGTATGAATGTTAAAACAGATGAAAGATTATTCATAATTAATTTTGCTCAAAAAAAGTATTTTATAAAAGGCACTTCCTCAAATTTTCTTTTAATACAGTTTACCATTTGTTTATGTGAACACATTTTCATGTCAGCTTGGAATGTGTATCTTTCCCCTTTCTCCCTCCAAGCATATCTCACTTTTATCCAAGAAACTTTTCTTTTTTTTTCTCTTTTAGTCTCAAATGCTCCCTCCACCCAGAAGCTCATTGTCCAATAGTTTTCTTACAAGGACATTGCAGAAAAACCAATAAGGAACAAATATGCTATTATACATTCAGATGCTATTCAGGTATTAATGTTATGGCAAAGAAAAGTTGGAGTATTCATGGATTTAAATATTTTTCATATAAAGTATGTAAATATAATGATTAACAATCAGTTACATTCACTATTCAAGACATGCAATGTAGCATTTTTCTAATTACACTTACCAGTGTGGGAGGATATGACTGCAGAGGAAAATTAAACTATTTGTATTTATTCAGTGTTGCTTTATAGCATTAACCAGGAAACTCACTTTGGCAGTATTGAATGCAAGAATCTCGAATAACCTGAAGAATTTGATTAGGGTGGCAGCAGCCTGCACCAGGCAGGGGTTGGGTTGGCAAGCTCAACTCATCCTGCATCAGCAGTCACTTTAGCTACCTCTCTCATCTGCAATTTCACTGTTCCTAGTGTAGTTTAAAACACAGGCAAAATTATTGCTTAATATTATGGCTTTATCTAAAGCTCTTCAAGTAAACCAGCCAAAAAAAGAAAAAAAAAAACCCCAAACAACAAAACAACCAAACCCCAAAAACCCACCTGGCAGTCTTCTGTTTTCGGTTATTCATGTTTTATTAAAATAAACACGTACTTTGCAAGCAGTGGGACTAATGAAACCTGGTGTGCTGTAACTCTGGGTCTAGTGATCGGATTCTGTGAAGATTTATAAAGCACAACTCAAACTGAAGATTTCCCTGAAATTAGGACATGTGTAATGTCCTCTCTGTCCCACATAATCTCTGGTGCCTGTGGAAAGATGAGCTCATATTTCTCTTTCCCAGAGCAGATGTCCTAATTGTTTTTTTTTCCTATTTCTTTTAACAGCAGCCTGTTCACACAACATTTAAAGAACCTTAGTATCTTTATAACTACATCAGATATTTTGAAAATAGGGGGAAAAATTGACAACTTACTGGGGACAGGAAAATCATACAAAGAGAGGAGCACTCTTCTACTCTGCCTCTGTATCCTGGTCCACATCAAAAGAAGCATGGCCAGTGGATACTGTGTCCAAGTCTGGGTACCTCAGGGCAGGAAGGACCAGGTCCTGAGGAGGGCCAAAAAGGTGATTAAAGGGTTGCAGCACCTCTCCTATGAGCAAAAGGCTGAGAAAGTTAGGGTTGTTCTGTCAGGAAAAGGGAAGGCTCCAGGCAGACCTTACTGTGGTCTTTCAGTATTCGAAGGGGACCTATGAGAAAGACAGCAAGGCCTGTTGTGATAGGACAGGGGCAATGGTTTAAACTAAAAGAGCATTGATTTAGATTAGAAATAAAGATGAAGTTTTTTAAGAATGAGGATGGTGAAACACTGAAATGGTTGCCCAGAGGTGCAATGGATACCTGATCCCTGCAAACATCCAAGGTTAGGTTGGATGGGGCTCTGAGGGGGAACAGATGACCTTTAAATGCCTCTGCCAACCTACACCTGATTTGATTCTATGCTTATGAGATCAGGCTACAAAGTTTCTGTTTGCCTGCTGTGATGACCTAAGGAAGGCTGTTACACTCTAACACCTCCTTGTAGGGCGCCCTCCCAGCAATGCCAGAGTTGTGATTGTACCCCTGGGATTTTATTTTAATGACCACTTTGATACTGGAGTTGAGTCAAAGATTTATGATGTCTAATGGGGCTGTAATTGCTGCCAACTCATTCTGAGGGTTGCTCCACCTTGTCATCCCTGTCGTTCTGTATTGCGATGCCAAAAGTGTCAGTCTGGCCCTGTTTGTCTATCATGCTGTTCACAGGAAGCCTTGAGAAATCTGGTGCTTATGATTCATTATGGTCTTGAGAAGCTTAGTGAAACTGCTTTGTTAGTTTCTGTAACAGACTTAGATATTTCAGTTTTTCAAAAAATAAATGTTGGAATTTGGGTGTAAGTGTGTAATTGCTTACCTTCCTAGGAGAATTATATGTGGTTTCTGCCTATGGTAAAGAAGGGGAACAGATTCTACAGTGTATTATTTTGTTAATTTGTACTATATGTGCACAAATTAACAAGGATGTTTTAGTTCAAATACCCTGATGAACTGTTTGTGTAGTCAGGCTGTGTTAAAATAATTCCAAAATTAATGTTTGACGATGTTGACACTTTGGTGATGCTGTGATGTTTACATCACAGCAAACGTGACTTTAATCAACTGAGTGCAGTGCTTTGAGAATATTATATTGAATAGGTGGTCTTACAGGCTAAAGAGCAAGCCCTGGTATCCCCAATACTGGCCCTTTTTTTTTACTGGCCGCACTGGGAAATTGTGAGTGTGGGGAAATGGTTCCAGTAGGGCTTGGTGAGAATGCCTATTTGACTTAATAGTGAAGACTACTAAATGTTTATCTAGTTGTTTATTCTAGTCACTGATATTTACTATATATAGAAACCTATTTTATGTAAAAACTGAGAACAGTTTTATAAGTCTTTCTAGAAGGGCAATTAATAACAAAGTGCTTTACTACCTGGGCTTTAATCAGCAGTCAAGTGTAAATTCAAATAGGAGAAAAAATGTGATGGAGGCAGAAGATGGGGGGAAAGATGAGTGTGTTTATTATTTGGACCCAGGTATCTGCTGAAGTCCCACTTTTGCAAGCAAGTGCCTCATTGGTTCTTTCATTTTTAACTTTTTTAAAACTTTTTTAACTTCTGCTGAAAAAGCTGCCAGTGGCACATTCTGCCTTATTTTTTTGGAGTGACTTTATTCTAGAAGCAGCCGCAGTGTTTTTAGCACTACAAATTCACCAAATGGATTCTCAGAGACATTAGTGCAAAAATAAAGAAGAAAGGAAAACGAAGCCAGAACAGGAATACTACTTGGAAATTATATAAAAACAATATAGCAAGACCATCAAAGTGCTTAAAAGTCTACAGAAATGTAAAAGGCAAAGTATGATGTTTGCACAGTTTAGCATATTGTTCTCTAGAAGAAGGACTGAACTTGCAGTCATTGCTTGCAGAACAGATTTCTGCATTTTTGAACATTACTGTTCCTTTGTGATTTACATATTTTATTCTTTATTCTTTTGCATATTTTCTTGCAGTAAGTTGTTTGAACTGTGGACTTTCTAAACTTAAAATATCAGTCCTTTTTTGGTAAGATTTTCCTGCAATTCCTAAATGCTTAACAGAAGTGTTATTAAGCTGGTACCACCCAGTATCTTGCTTTCTAAATGAGGCCCCATCAGAGGGCTACAATGCCTGGCAGATATGCTTCTGCACCACTGTGGTGAGATCAGCTCCTGACCAGTGTTCATGTAATTGTTGTGAATTGTGGTCCTGCATATCTTACAGTTGCTGCATCTTGTACTCTTATAATTCAGATAGTTTTGTTCCATCATGTTGTTATTTTGTTTATAATTTGTAAGGAGGTAAAGCCTTAAACCCAAAGAATGGTCTGAAAATTTATGGAGTGGCTAAATGGACACAAAATTAATCACTCTCTTCATGAACATTTTCAGCAGTGTACGTTCCTGAAAAGAATAATGTACTTGTACCGTCAGATGATACAAGACACAGGTTGTTGTAACAGCCCATCTGGTATTTTCTCAGGTTCTCCGTTTACTGCACTGGCAAGTGTTGTAGATCTCATCAGGTGTAGGCATGGAAATTTTTAATTACAGGATTGGTTTCTAATCAGCTGCTCTATGTTGCATGATCATGTGGAAAACAGAGTTACATGTGGGACTATATTGCATTGCAAATAAAGTTAGGAATAATTGCTGAAAGAAGAATCCTAGTAATGAGAAAAGTATTACATTGTGAGAGTAGTACAGGATAATGTCATTTGCTGGGATGGTGGAATTTATTGTTGTGATTCACAAGTTTCTACTCATGATAGATGGGAGAAGGGAATCCTCAAAAGGCTTGTCTCTGTCTTTCCCGGAGAAGGTGTTTTGAGGCATGAATTGTAGTGCATCATCTGGTTTGGGTAAATAACCTAATGGTGGCTTTAAAAGCGAGTCACAGTAGACCCTGTGCTTTACTATAAAATCGTGTATAAAAAATTATGAAGGGGGGTTTTGTTTTGTTTTATTTGTTTGATTTTTTAAACTGTGGCATAAAGGTGAAGCTACCTTTGACAATGAACAGAAGTTTAAGTTTGGTTTTATTTGTTAATACAAACCTTCTTGTCGGGCATGTACTAGAGAGTTCGTGTATCAAAGCCTTAACTGTGGCTTTAAAGATATTTTTTGTCCATTAGTTTTGATAAGTCATAAATTAGACTGGGTAGAAGAGGGACAGGAGAATTCTCTCTTTTTCCTTTATATATTTTGCTTTATTTTGAATCATGTTATGCAAGGGAAAAGCCCCAACCAAACAAAGCATGCCTTGTGCCGTGGTCTTGCAGCTACTTCTGTAGCTCATCAAACACTGTTCAGCAATTCATTACTCAAGCTAGACAAAGATATCACAAGTGGAATTCATCTCTTCTGGTCTAAATGAGTTTTAACTCCATGCCTATGCCAAGTCACAGTGACAGAAGCCTGTCTAGGCTCAGGGCATCAATTCTTTACTTTCAACAGTATCATTGTGTGGGATTCTGGCAGTCTGTTAAGGAAAAGTCTGATTTTACATCTTTATCTGAAGTTTCAAAGCTGAAGGACTGCTACTGACTGAACCACACTGCCAAAGAATTTCTTTTCTCTGCCTTTTCAGTCTGGTGAACTATCCTTTTTTTTTTTTTTTTTTTTTTTTTGGTGACTGGGATCCTGTGCAGATGAATTGCAGGAAGTTTACTTGATGAAAAGTTACCACAAGAAAAAAGCTTGTAACTGAGTTCTTTGCCCAAGAAATGCAGACTGCTGTCAAAATGTGGATTTATGGGGGAACAAAGAAGGGGAGAGCTAACAGCTCCCACTACACTGCTGCAATTCACTGTATGGCTCAATGCCTTCTTGCAGCTGTGTGGTACCTACCCAGCTCAGGTCTGGCCCTACTGGCAAACAAAATGTAATGGGCTATTGAAATATTACATCATAATTATTTATATAGAAGATTATATTCTCACATGTAGGTAGGAGAGTGCATTTAAAAATATATCATTCAGTAGTCTCGAAAACAGTCTTTGAGGAATATGAATCCCAGATTTCCTGCCAAGGTAGAGCATTGTAATAACACATCCACTGACCTATTGATAAACTGTGCTAAGGGATCTGCATGAATACTAAGTGTCTGACTGAGACTGCAGAAAAGCATCTGCTTTCTTTGCTATATCCTGGAATATTTTACTATTTAAGTCTGTATAGCTCTTCTCCTGGAGTAGAGGAGAGAGAAGATTGAGGAAGTCTCTGAATGTATGGCATCTTTAGTTCTGAATTTCTGTTTGCTTTAGGCATTTTAGCACCTTCTGTAATATTTCAACGTGTACATTTCTCCCCTGAAGTTATATACTGGTTTTCGATATGGCTCTCTATTAACAACCTTCATATATCTCTTCTCTGCAAATAAATAGGTAAGTACCTTCAAATGTAGCTCTGATATCTTGATCTTACTCACTCTCTCCCTTGATGTACTGATGGCGTGTTGTTTTCCTTTTTGGACTGAGAGTTGGGCAGTTCTTCCCAGCTCTGCTTTCCCAGTCACCAGTATGTAGTGTGCTGAACTTTGCAACCCACCCTCTGCCAATGCTGTGTTATCTGCCGCTGCTTCTGCTGAAGTGTCATGCTCCCTTTGCTCATCAGTTCATTCATACATTTGTTGCTGCATATCTTGAGTCCTTCCTGATCTTTCAAAATAAATTTGCTCCACCAATGTAACTGTGCTGGGCTGTCTGACCATGTAAATATACTCTTGTGACCCTGAAAGTCTTCCTTAGCCTTTGGAGATCCTCCTTCTTCAAACGACTGTTCTTCCCTGTTTCACTGCATTTTCTTGGTTTCACTCCTTGCTTTTAGTCCTGCATCCTCTCCCCTCCATCCTTGCTTGTCTGTAACAATAGCTGATCCCATTTCCTGGAAAAAAGTATCCATCATTCCCATTTGATAAATGCTTCTTCAGGTTTGGGGGTTTTTTTTTGGTGTTTTTTTTTTTTTTTTTTTTTGTTAATGTAGTAAATTTTTACCCATTTCCCTATCAGATAAGTCATCTTTACCAATAGCAGACAATAAGCCTCATATCCCCTAATTTTCCTTGTTCAAGACCCCTATTGGAGCAAACCATTCTGCAGCAAATTAAATTATCCTCCGCAGTCTGTTTAGACATAGTTAATGCGCATCACTTGAGTTTTCTCAGACAGCAGGGGGTTCTCAGGCCACAGAGTAAAATCCTCCACCTAGTATGTAATAAATCAAGTTAATTTAATGCCTCAGACCTACAAAACCTGAATTTCCTGCACCATTTCTAGGAGAAAAGCTCACAAGAGAGCAGGTTAAGTAGCCTCTTCCTAGCAGGAAAACCACTGCACATGCAAACCCAAAAGAGGGGGCTGTTCAAGAGAGGAACAGCCAAGTTCCCTGTCAGCCCTGCTAAGTGACTTGCCTTAGATAAACAGAAAGATTCTTTATACTTAAGCTTCAGATTCTGTATGATTTGATAATTTTGAATATCCTCTTCTTTTTCTCAAAACACTCTCCAGAATCCTAGGTAGTTTTGAAAATGAGAGTTCTGTTTGCTCATTTTTAATGATGAGGTAGGGCAAAACACTTGTTTTTCACGATTGCAGTTCCTATGTATGTGTAGCTCTTTCTAATGCAGCTGATTCGCTTGTGTGTAGCACCCAAGATTAAATTCCTTGTAGAATTTTAGATTTTCAGACATGTACATGTACACCATTTTCATTTAGAATTGATACTAAAAAAAATTATGATTTTCTTTGTTCCTTTTAATTCTGTGCAGATAAAATTTACATGGCAACCTACTAAGAAGGCTGACATAAAAGGGTGAAGTCCCAATGAGGTGAGCAAGGCTTTACATGAATAACTCCTATTATTAATAATGGGAATTATGTTCCTTTTCCCTATGTACTCTGTTGAAAATTGTATCCCTAAAGAAGTTGACAACAAATATGCTTTCCCTGTTTAAGTTGCAAAGCACAGTAACATCAAGGTCACTTGCTCCATTTGACGGAAGAAAAAAAGCACTATATAAAATATGGATAGAATGTCAATCAAAACTGGGTTTGTAGTATACACTATGGTAATTTGAGTCATATTGCTTTTTTATTTTTAAACACAACTAGATATGGTAGTTTGGCAGCAGTGTTTTCACAAAGACAGAGCCTTCAAACTCTTTCATAGCAAGACTGGAAATCCTGCCAGGTAAAAAAAAAAAAATGTTATTGAAAACCTTTCTTCCCTTATAGGCCCATTTTGACAGGAAATCTTTGAGAGACAGCAGCAATGAAGTGCCCAGAGATTTCATCTGTCTTCTTTTGCTTCAGGAAATGCTGAGCACAGGCTCCCCTATTAGGCAAAATACACGAAATACCAAATCCCCTTAACAATCATCTTCAGTCTACTCTTAGGTTGACAGCTCTCTGTGTCCTAGTCTGTCAAACAGGACCTGTTACTGAGACTCACATTACTGGGACCAATGTGAAAGTTTTCGACAGTACTTTGAGGGGAAAAAACATATTGTCAGTGCTTTCAAGTTATCTCGTCCAATCAGTTTTGTAGGGACTTAATCAGAATAAAATATACCTTAGTAGAAATATACCACTTCACAGTGATTTTTGTCTGCTCCAGACTGCTGGCATAAAGACTCAGTTTGAAGGCATTGTCTGTCATTCTGCATGATTCAGTAAAATTCAGCAAATTTTAGCTGCTGCATTATAATATCCAGTAGTATTTTTGTTTGTTTTTGACAGATGCCAAATTTAAAATTTAAATAATGTTTCAAGAATGAAAATGACAGCTTGCAGTAATTCTGCAGGTGTCCAGGCAGATGTACTTCCAAATATAATTAGACAAAATATGTACAGATTGCAGGAAATATGAAAAAAATGACATAAAATTTTCATGAGTAGACTCTGTCTATATTGGGCCATTTTAGCTAGTTTAAAACTATTAGTTATTAAGAAACTTTCATACACTTACAGAACAAGGAATGCATATAAACCATAAACCAGTTCAAGCCAAAAAAACTAATCTTGTATTAGAACATGGAGTAAGAAAAAAAAAGTTCAAATGTCTTAAACAGGTATAATCTTAAGGAGTTTCCTTGAGGAATTTTGTCAACTAGGCAAGCAATAGAGAGGGGTATGTATATTCCAAAATACGGATACTTCCACTGAACTGCAATGAACAAAGTGATTTCACTGATTTTGCTAGTTGCATTCATGATTTATACTAGAGGCAGAGGAAACAGAAAGGGAAATGAAATACATGTATTTATTTCCAGTAAGGTATATGCATTTCCCTGAGTGCAGAGGTAAAAATGGGAATGAAAGCTGATTTTTAAAGTTTTCTTTGCTTGAAATGGGGACTATGTGTGTCTTGACTGCCTTCCAAAACAAGGCATTCCAAGAGTAGCCTTAGATATTAAACATTATTACCCTCTTTTCATCTAATGCTTCACTTCAGAGTCAGCACAACAAAAGCTAAATACTGAAGATGCTGGAAAACTGGCAAGTGACTTAGAAAGGCAGAAAATAAGCACACTAAAAATAGTAAAAAATTAGACAGGTCTCTCTCTCTAAATTCTCTTTTATTGTCTCAGTGGTTAAATGGTTATGAATCAAATAAACAAGAAATCCTAAATACAAGGATTGGAAATCAGGGTTCTTGTTAATCACTCGAATATAACCACTTGTCTTAACCTGTTTGAATTTAAAATCTTGCTCATTCCATTCTCTATCTCCAGCCCAAATCTCAGTTTCTTCTCCCAGTAGAGTGATGCAACTTTATCAAAAGTTATTGGTGATGCCTGGTTATCTGGCAGCCTATGGCATAATGTATGCTGCTTGGGAAATAGAAGGTGTGATTCTGAATATGCTAAAGCAGAAGAAAGAATTGGATGTGGATTTCCACTTTGCTGAGAAAGAACTTTAATCACCAGGCTATCATACAAAGTAGTAGGCAGACTTGCTTCTTACCATAGTTCTCTAAAAAGAAAGTTGTGCTCACACCACTTCCCTCCTCATGGAGAACATAAAGAATCTTAACAGCTAATCAAGGAACAACGAGTTATGTAAAAAACCCAATCCACACCATGTATTCCTCTCCCTCTCCAGTGCTATCAGCTTTTTAAAAGCTAAACTGTTCTGGTGAGAGTCTGCTATATTTGAAGTGAACAAAAACGTGCCTAATCAGTAAGGTACAGGGGATGAGATTTGTTCTTCACCTTCTTCCCTTATGCCTGATTTCCACTCAGCTGAAGTAAATGAGAACTTTGCTATTGTCCGTGGAGGTCACTGGAGCACACACGTAGTACAGAAACAGGGTGGGAGAGGGAAAGCTGTGGTGATTGCAGCACTGCGGATACTGCTGGCCCTGCGAGGGAGAGAAGGAAGGGAGAGCACTGTTTATTCTACTTTATCTTTCTTTTCCTTCCTTACTTGGATTAGTAGTAGTAAAGATTTGTTGTTCATTTTGGCTGTCCTCCAGCCTATTTCCTAAAGCAGTTCCCTCAGGTTTTTTTCAAGTTTCTATTATCTTAAGCTATGGGACATCTGACATACTACTTTGGCAAAGGATTCCACAGTTTAATCAGCACTAGCTTCAGCACTGTGTTTTGGCATTGAGTTTGGGAGAGGGTTTTTTTGGAATTTTATTTAGATTTGAGTCTCAAAACCAGGAACAGTTTTTCTTCCTACATTTGTTACTAATAGTATGTTCATTCGTTGTTAATCTTCTAGGGATCTTTTTAATAAGTTCTTTCACAAATGCACCTCTGATTTGTTTGACTTCAATCTGCTAACAAAATTGTGTGTAAAACTGTCATTATCACAGAATCACAGGCTATTCTGAGTTGGAAGGGACCCACAAGGATCATGGAGTCCAACTCTCAAGTCAATGGCCCACACAGGGGATTGAACCCATGACCTTGGCATTATTACAACCAAGTTTTAACCAACTGAGTGTTTATATCCTTACTTCTTCCTGCCTTGCAGTGGAGCAAACTGCAGTCCAGATTGTTCCTGTTTCCTCATTGTTTAAATATACAAAGTAAAATAGTATAAAAAGCTTTAAATGTAAAATTTCACATTCTCTTTCCCCACAGTATATTTGTTTGTGTAAGAGTCTTGGTTTGAGTATTTTACTTATTTCTGTCTGTTCTTTTTATCTCTTTCCACATGCATTACGATTCCTTTTTCTCCACTCAATTCATTCTCAAGGAAACTCTTTAATGTGATTTGTTTATGTGTTTCCATTGTATCTTCTATTTTATTTACACAGTTTAGATCAAATGTTTTAATTAACCTAAAAAGAATTGCAATGTAGCTATACTAATGCAGACTGCACATTGCAAAAACAATATTTGTTCCTCCTTTTCATGGCATCTTGTGATGGGATGGATCATTTTTTGCCCCCATAAAAAGAGTGTGGGGAAGTTTCAAACAATGGAAAAGCTAAACAAAGATTTGGGGACACTTGGACAGGTCCTTCCTCCCTCTTCGTTTCCTGGTGATATGTCTGTGATGCTTTAGAAACGGTAAAGATGTGAAACAAATCTTATGGCAGATGCTATCATTCCTAGTTGAGCTGAGTGTTTTTCAGCCCACTAACTTAAACGGTTTTTGGATTAGGCCTTAAAGAAAAGGATGTCATCTCTGAGATGTGAAATGGTTCTTCAGAACATCCAAGGATAAGTATTGCAAACAGAATTGATTTCATACAGAATCTTTCTTTTCTTATTACAATGGATTTATCTAAACTGTCAGAAAATGTCAGATCTTCTATTTGTGCCCCACAGGACTCATTTTTCAGCATGTTATTCCTTTTTTTACACTTTCTCTTTGCTGCAACACCTAGCACTTTAGCTAAAATTTTAGGTATTTTCACTAATATCTTTGACCTCTACAAAACTAGCTGTCTTCTCGTTGTTTTCAAATAATACACTACTTAAAGAAAACTCTTTTCTGTGTTCTGAAATAGACTTTCAAGTGCATGTTAAAGGGACAGTTTCACTGTAATTCTCAATGGCTCTAAGAGATGAAATATTTCATCAATTTGACCTCATATCCAGGTAAGCAAAGTTTAAAGATGCCAACTGTTCCTTGCTCATGTAAAAAGGAATGCGGTGCCACAGAGGACTCTGAGCACTGCCATTATTCATTCAGCTGCAGATTTCTCTGCAAACAACGGTGGGAACCTTTGTCACTGCTCACACAACACTAGGCAGCTATTTATTCTTTTTTCCTATCCTACACCTCTCTTGCCACAGTATACTGCTTGTCCTTGTTGCAGAAGCCTAAATAATGAAATGCTTTTTGAAATCTGTACTAAAATACTGCTGACGGTGCAGAATCAACGGTGAAGTGGGTGAGCATGGCTTGAGAAAGCAAAAGGCTTCAGTCAGTGGTGTGCATATATCAGTGCTTTCTGTGCAAAAGCAGCTGACAGCAGGATAATCCAGGAGGATAATGCAGGTGCAAAAACAGGAGAAAGAGTCAGTCCAGAGAGAATCTCTCTCTACTTCTCAATTTTATAAAAATTATTTAGGTTCTCTGGGGTTTTGAAGATGAAAATGTTGCCTTGTTTGCTAGGGAGAGATGAGACTTTCCTGCTACTGAGTAACAGTTAGAGCAAAAGAATATTTAATGAATAGATGCATGTAGAATGAATCAATAAAATTTTCAGTTCTCTGTCGATGGCTGGGAAAAAAGGAATAAAACTACACTGAGAAATAATAATGCTTTAATCCAAATAGTAATTTGCTTTTTTCTCAAAATGAAAAGTTCTGCCAGGAAATTGTGAAACTTACTTTTCACATTCACATAAAAACAAAAAAAGTAATCATTTGGGTAAAAATGCCAATTTTTTGGTGTTTTTACTTTCTGCAACAATTTAGTGTTAAAAAGAATCCGTGACAAAGAAATGCTGGCAATTCTGTCTCCAGTTTGGTTCTTCTATCCTACTGCAAGTGGTTTTATCTCACTTTTTCTGCTTCTTCAGTTTGCTTAGTATAAGATCTGTTTAGCTACTCCCAAGAGTTTTGCCAAGAGTTTCAGTGAGCCATTCCTGTTACTTAGGGGTTCATGGGTCTCTATCTTCTGCCTAATTCCCCTTGCTTTGGACGCAGGCCCACTGGGATCTCGAATCATTAGGCCTTTTTTCCTGCTGCTACACTTTGTAGGTGGTTGCTTTAGTCTATTTGATGCTAAAGCTGAGGTTTTACTGACTTTGTTATTTGTACCTTTCTTTACTACTGAACAGTATTTAACCCATGGGAAACTGAGAAACTGAAATGTTCAAAGAGTCAGCTGCTTCTTAATTAAAATAGGCTTTCAAAGCCACCAGGCAACATTAAATATCAGGTAGAGATATTTTAGTATATTAATATATTTTTAGTTCAGCACTGAAAGAAGGAATGACAAGATTTCTCTCTGTTATAGGACAGCTTCCAGATGGGATACATCACCCATAAGAAAAGAAACATAGCTATGGTAAATAACTAGTCATTAGTTGCATATCAGTCTGGCATTTGGCTAGCTCAAGGCAGCAGGGTATGCAATGTAGAAAGGCTCTCTTCCCAGCACTGTCTTTAGTACCATTCTTGAGTTTTTATAACTGTTAATCTTGTGCTTGGTGACAGTTGAAACTTGTAACTTGGAGAGAAACAGGCTCTGAGCCTGCCTTTTGAGTAGAAGCTCTTAGAATGAGGTATTGCCAACTGGGAACTTGCTCCCAGTAAATCTTCATTCTCATTTTGCTACCAATTTTTTTTTCTGGTGTAAATTGAATAAATCTTTGTGAGACCTTTAAATATAGACACTGTAGAAAGTTACAGGAGCATAAAAGAGAAGAATTGAGATAAACAATGCAATGTACATGCACTGTCAGTCTGATGGAGCTCAAAGACTTCATGAAACCATCATGTTTGCTTGAACCTGCAATAGGTTTTGCTCACCTTTAATGCTTTTGAATCAGAGGTAAACTCTGGGATGCGAAATAGTTATCAGTCAACTGCATAACAAATTATGATAATAGTTTTCAATTCCTCTTCTGTATTATTCATAATTCTTTAAAAATTCCTTGAGAAAAATGAATTCGCTTAAATGGGAATACTTGTGTTTATTGTCTTCTGATTGTGCCTTCATGCTAAAGTCTTCATGTCTTGTGTGACAAATTCCCTTATGTTCTCTTGGACTCAAGATTTAACAAGGGTGAGCTCAGGCCTTTTGTGAGGAACAGAGATTATTCAATGGAAACCCAGATAACTGTAAGTTAGACAAGTACGATGGTATGTTTTCTCTTCATATCTATGGAAAAAGTAGGAAACATATCAAAAGCCCCAAACCCAATATCTTTATCCTGTACATATGTCACTTTTGTTTTCCTGCTGGAGAATTCATTGGAATACTGCCATTTTAATTAGGAAAGAAAAGGAAAGAACTGCAATTTGCCATTGAGATAGGGACTTGCCAGTGCCATTAAAGAATGTTGTAATAGGCATCTTTTATAAATTATGCAATGACAAAAATACATAAAGAGATACAAGTTACTTTGAATAAATAAAGGCTATTAGTCTGGATATAGAGGTGAAAAACATCACCAGCACTCAGAACTTTCACTTTCATATGTTTATATAGCCATAAAAAATATTAGAGTCATAACCAATACAGGTAATCCCTCTCCTCAACAGGATGAAGACAAAATAAGATGGAAAAGCTGATGGGTCATGCTGGTGTGATCAGAGCTGCAGAGGAAAAGCTGCTCCAGCGTGGTACCTTCATGGACTGCAGGGCTGCCTGTGCCGGGGTACCCGGGGCTCCTCCCTCACGATCCTCTGGCCGCGGTGCTCGCAGGGCTTTCTCACACTTTTTCTGTCTCCTGCACAGTGTTTTGTCCTTTCTCAAGCCCATTTTCTTGGAGGTGCCACCCCAGCCCTGTGCTGTGCTGGGACCAGTCGGCACTGGGACGCAGACACCCGACACCCAAAACAGGACAAAAGAACACTTTATGAAATCTTGAGAAAGCTCGAAGGTAATCCTAAAAGTTGTATAACTATGTCTTGAAACGTCCAACTTCACTTTCATAAGTAGTTTGCTTCCTTTTTACAAGTGAGTTAAAAGACTTAAATTTCCCAGGTGCCTGAAGGAGTTCAAGCCAGCCTATTCCTCTCACACTGCACGTGGTCTGGCCTCCCTTAGAACTGTATCGGTTGTGCTTTAAAAGGTGCAATATATTGGTGTTCAAACACTTAGATCTCAAAAGCTATTTTAAAGATACTGATTTTTTCATTTCTATATATTGATTTCTAGAAACTGAGACTGCTTTGAATAGAAAGGAGTTTTTGACTCAGATGTAGATCTTTACATGTAATCTCTGAATCTTAAAAATACTGATACTCTCTTTGTTTTTAGGGGTTACATCCAAAAATATTTATACATCTCAGTTTTAGTTAAATTGGTCATGTCATTGCCTCTTCCACCCTAAAGCTGAAGCCTACTGTAGTGCCTGTTTCTGCTGGTGGTAGTAATTCCCTCTGTCCTGAGGATGTGAACTGGCTTATATTTGTTCCCAGGTGTTGCTGAGAGAAGATGCAGTCCCTTGCCTATTCTGCCCAGGCTCGATTAATTAAAATCTTGTTGAACACAAAGTTACCAGAGGATTGGCTTTCTCCCTGCCTTTCTTTCCCATATCCTTTCAAAGCTATATATAATAACTTCATCTGTGATAAGCAGGACTCCAGGACCCTGCTTTGTCCCAACTGGACAAGGACTTTTATTAGTAACAACTTATCTGAAGCTCCATCCTGTGTGTCACTCACATACTTATTACTGTAAATGGTGAGCTGAGTCATCACATGATGAACTGGAGTTAATGGTTTGATTCCTTGAGAAGAACCATACTCACTTTTCCGTATTTTTTCTCATTTCAGTTTCTCTATGAGGTTTTTAATGCCGTTTCTAGGTTGTCTCTGATATTTTCTGGATTCTCAGTCTGGTTTTCTGCATAGGCTGTAAATTTACCACAATTTTTAGAGTTATGATGCTTAAATGATGATTATTATGATTAAATGAAAGACTGAATATTCCCTGCATAGATTTTGAGAAAATAGAGCACAATTATTTGCTAGAGTGAAAGAATGATCAAATAGAAACTCATCAGTTAGATGCTGAATATGAAATGAATACATGCTGAATCCATTTTTCTGGGCCAAGGGTTGAGAATGTAAATGGAAAACTCTCCCCATCATCCAAATCAGAATCTACTAGAGCAATAAAAAAATCCAGAGTAACTATAAATTTTCAAATACAGACAGACTTTCAGTTGATGAGCATTAAATTTCTGAAGTTTATGCATCTAGTTTATACCAGATTCTAGCATACACTGTTACTAATTGAGGTTGGGCATGAAAACAAATGTAAGACTATTACTGTTTTTTCATCATTTTGTATTCCAAGAGCTTTATATTCGAGAATCTGGTAAGTAAGCTGTCTGTTTTCAAACACAGTAAATTCACTTAGGTCCTTCAATATAGATCTGTTTCACATTAAAGCAAAACACTGTTGGTTGCTTTGGAAAATATTCTTGCTCAGAATATTTATTAAATGTATGGGTCTTCCCCTTTAAGAGAGAATGTGTAATGCCTATCAGTCAGGCTCAGAAGGTAGCATTATGTATGGATTGCTGATTGCGCCTGGAATGCCACTATACAGGGACAATTCAGACATGCCTCTAGAAAAAAGGAAATTTCGTATCAGAGTAAATTGCTATATAATTGCAAATAAGAAATTATCAGTGTTCCTAGAATTCCATGATATCCACACAGAGACATGGACTTCAGCTGCTCATACCAGCCATGCCAAACTTGCAATCATTCCTATCGATCAGTGCAGGCAGTGCTGAATCCCAGACTCAATCCCTTCTACTCTTTTAAGTGACTGCTGCCATGATGCTGACAAAATGGAAACCGGAGTTAGCGTCCTTCTGCTGATATTTACCCTGAGTCCTGTGCACAGAGAATGAAGGAAAAAACTGACGACAAGACAATCTTGAAAAAAATTTGTGATGCAAATATGTGGTTTCGCTGTTGGGCTCTCTGAAAGTAAGAACCTGAAGTGCTCAACCACTTGACTTACAGTTGGCTATGTCAGACCTTATTTTTGATGATGCTAAACTCTACAGGTAAATGCAATTATCAGTTTTTTCACTACCAAAAAAGAAGACACTGGGCAGTGAAATTAGTTATTTAATATATGTATATTTAGCACCTTATCAGTAAAGAAAATTCCAGAATTAGCCTCTCAAACACTTCCAAAAGTGAGCAAATGGTCCCAATTAGAAAGTTCAATGTCTGTGCCTAAATGTTACCTGGAACCACAAGTTAAGTATTAAGTCTGCAATTTCAACATAGAGAAATTGTTTCTCAAGAAGAAGCAGAACAGCTCTGATCCTTTGGCACTTTGACTGCTTCTCTGAAGGCTTGATGAACTGCTTTCCTGTAAGCAGACATTCAGTGTCCCTGCTTGGCATTACATAGAACATCTGTCCAGTGTGTAGATGATGGTATGGAGTATTAAAGGCTAAGGATTAGGCATTCATTAAGTGATGAATCATATTCATTATGATCTCTTTCTGTAGATCAACTCTTTCTGCTACAAACCGAAATAACCTTTATGATGAATAAACAGAAAATGTCTCATTCAACTAATACCCAACTTATTTCTGGAGAAGTTCATTTGCTTTATTGTTTTATGTTCTCCTCCTAGTCAGAACAGTTTGGGCCTATATTCCTTGGAAACTTACTAAACAGCATCAAGACAGTTTTGGTTTTTATATTTGGCTTTTTTCTTGAAAAACCAAAACTATTGGTACCAGCTGAAAAAAATCAGTTAGAAACATGTAAATCCAGCCCCCAAATGCCTTTGTCCTTCACACTCATTTTCTACTGTCAGTTTTGAAACAGATAGAAGGAATTTTATTTATTAATTTGATTGATTGATTTGATTGACTGACTGAGACATTGATATGGTTGAAATGTTTGATCCATCATAAATTCTTACTTCCAAATAATAAATTCTTTGATATGAAGCTTTTAATAGACAGTCTAATATAGCACTGTAGATTGAAGGAGTGCCTATTATTTTGATTGTTGGCTTCTCTTTTATCTTTTCTTTTTGAACACCATGAATGACACTGTAAACATTCCTATCTGAGTCATAGATTTAGGCTGCAAAATAAACAGATGAAAGAAAGAGTGAATAAATCCTCAGCTACTCTCTGTGCTTAATAGAAATGGGTCAGGAAACAAACCATTAGTAAAGCAGATGCTGGAGGCAGCCAGGGCAACATGTACTGCCATTTAGAATAAGTCTCTTCTGCTGTAGATAAAATACCTGAAGGACTATCAGTAGATAATTCCCATAACTCTCTCAGAAGTATTGTTTGCATGTAAGAAGTCTATCAAATCCTTTAGATTTCTTCTAGTGTAGCAGATAATATACAGGTACATATATTGTCTTTGGAAAGGAAGTTCTTGTGAAGGGAAAAGCTTGTTTGTTAAAAATTATTACTTGGCCAGGGCAGAAAAAGAACTTCAGATTTTTATATTTAAAAGTGATAAAAATTATTATTTTGATTTTAATCAGATCTTTTTTGTTATAGAGTGGCTTAAAAAATTAATTGTATATAATTTCACAGGGAAAAAAGTTCCCATATGAACTGAAATATGTATATCTTTCAGTTGGAGACATAGGGAGACAAGAAGGGCCAAAAAGAATCTGATTTTGGCACTTCAAAAAGTATTTAAACTTAACTGTCTCTGTGGACTGTGAGCAGTGTGAAATAATTCAGAAATTTTAGATATCTCTTAGTTATGTCTTAATTAAGCACCACTGATTCTTTTAAGCGTTGAAAAATAAAAAATGAGTATCACATATTAACTTTATTCTCTGCTGGGGAGTCTCATAAACATGAGACTGGCCTGCATGGTGAAAGGAAATGTGTAAGCTACTCCAGAGCCCGACTGTAGGAGTTGGCTGTAGGAGAAAGAGATCTCCAGTGGAGGTCAGAAAAAGGATTGCAATAAATTCAGATACGCTTCCGTTTTTTGCAAATTCAGCAGGGTTGATATCTAGAATTCTACTTTAAGATCAACTCTAAGATAAAAAGGCTGCCAGTTTTGTTATACAAGACTAATAAAAAAGGCAAGAATCTACTGCTTCACTGTTAGCATTTAAAGTATTTCAATGTCCCAATTTCCTGTCTCACATTGCCACCATGTCTCCTCTCCTTTGGAGCCCTGACTAAATGCCTGCAGTCACACCACCCCAGCAACAGCATCTCACTGCCTTGATGTCTTCCCTCCAGCCCAAAGAGTAAACCTTGTGTTTCCTTTATTCACTTATGTCGTGTTTGGCACAAGGTGCTGCAGTTTGTAATGGGGATGAATGAGAAGATGAGAGTTGAACGATCATCTGTCACACATCTAGTAGACTGTCGGGTACTCTGTTTATTTTTCTGCCTGTGAGAATGATAGGCAACTATGCTTCATTTTACTAGTATGACTAATTTTTTTAAGTACAGGGTACTTGAGGTGAGAGGAACACTGTCTCATGATAGCAGTAAAATTGGCAGCTGCCAGCAAGCCTTGTTGTTGCTGTAAGATTTGCAGTTCTAGTCTGATGGGGATGAGTTTTCTCTCTCCTCTCATTGAGATGAATGCTGTAGCAATTTCATAGTTTTTCACTGAGTGCCAGTGTGTAGTTAGTGATTCCATTTGTTTTGCACTTTATTCTCCTCTTAATTTTGTTTATCTTTTTCTTTCATGTTTATTCTAGACAGACCTAATATGGTTGCCCATAGTTAAGGTTTCCTAATAGTCCCTATTACAAGATGTGTTTTGAAATTGCATGTAAATTTGTTAACATTGAAGAGTTCAGGCAGAAATGTTTCCCAGAGGTTTCTGTCTCAGGGTGCTGCTGACTGAAAGCTGCAGCTAACAGGATCTCAGCATAGGGTTAGGAGAAGAAGGTTTGTAAGTGCTCTTAAGATTTAGCTGAAGGTATGGTATCACTATGTTTTGGAGAAAACATGCAAAAATATTGCTATCTTTGTGTCAAGGAATACTTTTTTCATTCCCACAATTAGCGTTTATTGAAACTGGACTTTGATAATTATTTCAGTAAATAAATATTATGTAGAGAATTTTGATGAATTTAGCTGTTAATGCACTGGATATTTTCTCTAGGTTGTGAGTGCTCATCATCTTATAGACTGCAACTGAAATGTGCCACTTCCCCTGTTGAGAACCCACACACAACCCAGGAATGAAGAGAATTAAGGCCTTGCAAGTAACTCTGATAGGTCTTTTTTTTTTTCCTAATTTTAAGGGAGTGTTTAATTTTTCAAGTTTCTTCACCTTTTCAAATGTTTTTGTGTTTTGGTACATAAAAGGAATAAGATACACCAAGCTCTGAATTTGTATACTGAATTTGCAGTCAGTGACTTTAATTGCAAAATGTCTACAGAAAATCTGTACGTGTATACATGACCCAGTTCCCTGGCAAGCAGAATAACATTCAGATTTTGCTTATAGCATTATCTTTGCTTCACCTTGGACTGAAGGGATCTGGTCTCTTCAGACCTTCAAAACTGAGCCAGGCAGGTTCTGGGATTGCAATTCCTGTGGATGTGGTAGTAGGTCCTGAATCAGGGTTTGGGATTGTGCACTTTATGTGTATGGCAGCACAGACACTGAGAAGAAGGACTTGACCTGAAGACTCTGTGCTGATCTGACAGATGGGATCAAAATATTTGCTTTAAATGTCCTTTATAGAGATAGCTTTGTGGAGAATTGTATTTGTTTACTCCTGGTCATTGCATCTTAGTTTCTTCAGAGGAAGATGTGTGTGCTGAGAAAGATGAGATCTTGTTTTCCTTGTGTGGTTCCATTTTTTGTGCTAAATGATTTCATATGGGGAAATAAGCTGTTTTCTCAGTAGTGACTGATCTTGATTTTGCATATTCACTCTGCATCTTGAAGATGATGGAAACCACATTTGCTTTCCTGTATTCTCTGAAACAGAAAAGTAATTTATTTTTGTTTTGAAAGATTTTATTTTTCTGCCTGCACTGCTGAAGCTGAGAATGTCCCATATACTTTATCTAATTCTGAGGCAAAACTCACAGTGACTTAAATAGCAAATGCACAGAGCACACTTTTACTTTCACATGATCTATCGCTTCAATGAGTTTACTGAAGATTTGCATCAGATCCCTGCTCTGCCCTGTCTCTTACTGCAATTTTTATTATGGTACTGTAAAATATTTAGCTATGCATTGGGGTCTAATGTCAGTGCAAAGACTACCATTGATTTCAGAGGGATTTGGAACCAGGTCATGAAGAATAGGTAGCAATTTTATGTTGCAGGAGTGTGCCACAGACTAAACACATTTTTCACGATAGTGAGTCTAGAGAAAAAATATTAAATAGGGGTTGTGCTCTGGGAACGACTGCATTTGGTCCTATAGTAGAGCAGTCATTAAACACCTTGTACATTTAAAAGACATTATTCTAACTTGTCTACCTTTTTCTTAAGTCTAATTATAGAAAAATAATTTACTGTGTACAGTCTTGCTTAAAAGCATGTCTTTGAAACATGCTTTCTGAACACTTAGAAGTATTTTAACTGCTAATGCTTCCATATAGATCCCCTTTTTCATGATTTTATTGCACATATCACAAAAGATCTACTGTTGTTTATGTTTATGTACAAATGTAACCACTAACCTTGCACCACTTTCACAGATTTGTTCATCTCATGAGACACTTTGCATGCTGTAAACTGAAAAAAGATACACAATTAAAACTTGTTAAAGATAATTAAACTGAAGTGGAGGGAAAAAAACCTGCCTCACTGCTTTGTTCATAATAATAGTCTCTGAACTATAATTAAATTCTTCCTTCCAATAATTGTATACATACAAAGGAATTTTCCAGATAGCAAAACAATACAATGATTAAAAATGATTAAGAAGCTGATTCCAAAAGCAAAGATGAGCCAGGGAGGGTTGGAAAGATTTTAGGTGCCTCTAAATATACTGTACCAGCTGGGTACCAGATGGTGTTTGGCTACTTGCACCCACTAGCTGAAAATATCAGAGGAGCAACTACACTATTGCCAGAATCAGTTCCCCTCCCTTAAATAAAAGTGGCACTCTTGGGAACGACTTGGCAGTGCAGAAAAATATCCTGACAATGAGATCTATTAGATTGTGAAATAGTCTCCCGAAGGCAGAAGTAGATGCCAAATTGCTTGGCATGCTAGAGAGGCTGGACTAAAGCTAAAAAAAGTACCATAGAGATGTGCTACTCTGCTGAGGTAGGGCCTTTCTCTGTTATAAACTTGGAATTAGAGGATGCTTGTTTGTATGGAGCATCTAGGAAATCAGTGTTGACTGATGAGAATTTTGTCGGACTTGTCTCTAATGAAAAAATCAATCAGTCATTTCACGGATATAGTTTGTTTCATGATCTTGGTAGCTGTATGCTTTTTAAAAGTCATTTTGCACTAGAGCAGCATACATACTTTCCTTCCAAAGTGTCGTTACAGAGTCTTGCAGAAACAATAAGCATCACCAATATGTTATACTAGACATGCAGACATCATCAGCTTTTGGGGATAATGAAAAAACTTGTAATTTGTTCCTCTTATCTGTGATCAAAGGATAATTAGAAAGAAAGAAAAGATAATTAAAAAGAAATTAACTTCAAACTCCCGTTCCTGTTGGCTGTTTGAGAATCAAGCCAGAAATAGGAAGCACATCACTGTATGTAGCAGTTTGCTTGCAAGAAATCATCACCAAATTGCTGGAAGTGTGATTACATTAATTGTGTCCAAAATGAAAGGTTAAAGAAATCAGTAGAAGCATTGTATTATGGAATACAAAAATGGGAATGATCTGATTAACTAATGAAGGTTCCAGCCAGTGTGGATGTTGCTGCAACTTGTTTGCTATTTCAGACCAGCTGAATCAGTATGTTCAAGGAAAAAGTAGCAGGGAAAACTGCTCTTTTCTGGTTTGGTGGGTTTGTTTGTTTTGTTTTGGGGGTTTTTTCCTGTTTTGTTTTTATTATTTATTTATTCATTTAAATGAATGAAACCCCTTGGAGACCTAAAGCCTCCAGTGTCATTTGAAAGTATCATTTTCGATTTGAGCTCCAGCTGCGGACTCTTTTGTCTTTGAACTAAATGCAGCTGAGGCTGACAGTGCCTTTGGCAGAGAAAAAAACAGTTGTTTTCTGAGGCTAGACTTTGATTCCACATCTTTTTTTCACTGCCACTACATACTAATTTTTGCTTGTAAGTAGAATTTAAGTCTAGTGTTTAAAACCACATATTTGCCTGTGCTCAGTGGCAGACATGCAGGCTGGACAGAAAGGGTATAGCCTTCTCCAGTCTCTCCTACCTTTTGAGATCTTTGAAGTATCCCAACAGGAGCTCTTCTAAGTCCAAGAAAATCTGGAATTTTAGAAATTTAGTCAGCTTGCCAGTCCAGTGTTACCTTGTAATAATGGTCAGAAGTAGAAGTTCAGTGGAGTCCTTTCCAAGTGTGTTGATACTCCTTCTCACTCAGAGCTTGCTCCTTAGCCTCATTTTGTTCAGAGGCAGCAGGACAAAATCACAAGAACGCTAAAGTCAATGTTTAGATATTCTTTTCTGTCAGACATCTGATTTTGTGGAAAGATTGCTTAAACCCCAGTAGCACACTGCTGTTTTGCTGTTGTTGGGTATTTGCCAATCAGCACTTACTAGAAAAGCACTGCTCAGGACAGTTTGCATGTGTTATGAGGGTCTGCTGTTCTTCAGATGTTGCTATTCTCACATTTAAGCTCTATGACCATGAGAGGGTGAATGGTGATGGTCAAAAAAACTGTTCATCTACTTTTCCCAAAGACAGTTCACAGAGAAGTATCAGAAACTAATAATAGATCACTGAGTTTATTTTGAACTGGTAATTTGAAAAATGTTAACTGGATTCTGCTTCCAGCATCCCACTGCTGTTACCTTACTGAAAATACAATATGAAGTTCTGGTAGGAGATTGTGAAACCAATGCAATATAAAAATAAACAGCCATGCCCATGTCCTTGTCCCTCATTAACCTTATGGAGCGATGCAGAGAACAAAACCCAAATGCAGATCCTGCCCAGGAGAGATTTTTTTTTTTTTTGTCTGTGGAGGATGCCAGTGTAATAAGGAAGTGACACAAAGCTCACAGCATACAGAATCCCCTCTCTTCAAAATCCATTTTTGTTGGGGGAAAAGCAGAATGATAAAAATACTGCTCTTACCCTACAGTCATGGATTTGGAATGGCCCTAAGGGTCCAAGTAGACCAAAGGACAGACCTTAGGCTATCCTTGAAGACATTCTGGCCAGAAATGCTTTTTGCATTCCCATGATTTACAAGTTGAGAAAAATGGCATCCAAAATAATTTTCTAATTCACCATTTATGTAGACTGTTGTGTATTTTCTCTTAAATCACATGAACAGACAGACCCTGTAGTGTGAACCCAGAGGTGAATACCTCTGTATTGTTTCTGTGCAAGAATTGTGTGTACATTTGAACACACAGCATTTGAAAGTGCACCTGCCTTTGTTTTCTTTTTCTTCAGAGTTGGACTGTTCTCTCATGTTACACAGATCAGAAGTTAAAAAGCTGCTTTGCTGTAGCTCTGCTGCATTTAGTAAAGACTGAACTTGGCAATTGACTTTGGTCAAGATACACTAGAGAAGAACATGTCCTTCACTATTCCACTTTGCAGACTTCTAAAATATTTGTTATTTTGAAAAGTTATGCTGCGTCTGTATGTCCCAGTTTGCTTCCTGAAGAACAGTAGTTAAACAGAACTTTTCCCAATTTTTTTCATTTCTCCCTTTTTTTTTTTTTTTTGCTACTTGAGATAATTAAGTAACTTTTTAACACATAATATTGATCAGTATCTTAGAAATCAAATAACAGTTGAATATGTGCTATAAGACTGAAATAATCCTACTGTAGGTTTCTAAAAAATAGGCTTCAACTTTCTCTTTAACCTGGTCCAGGGATCTGTAAACTGTGAAGCATCCAATAATTTCCATTCAGCAGCAACATAAAATAGTACTTTTCTTCCATGTAGCATAAACATGTAACATGTATGAACTAGTGAAGGTCTTGGAAGCTCATGATAAAGATCCAGGCCATCTCAGTGAACATATTTTCTTTTTGTGCTTGTGTGTACTGCACATCCTTTTGGAACACAGTCCCAACTGTAGTGATGTCCCAAATCACACGATTAATGTGTCTATGGACAGACCTCTTATGCCTCTAGAATGAAGTACTCCTTGCTAATTTCTCTTCAAGACACCAGCTTAATTGCATTTTAAACAAATGGGCTGCTTTGCTGGCCAACTTTTAAATGAGATAACAGCAATGTTCACTCTCCAGCAGTGATGAGTGCCTTGCAGTAGATTCAAAACTCTGTTCAATAACAGGTTTAATCTCACACCAGCAGATTTACTGCAGAATAAACTGCCACTGAGCTCATAATTAGTAAAACGAAAAAGCCCAACCTACTAAATATTATTTTCCAAAGCAGCAGGCTATGTTTTAGTGGAAATTTTTAGTCCTTTTCTTTGTATGTTTTATTGATTTTATGTGTGATATTGGGAATTCATGCTATGATTTAAGATAATGGTCTTTATCGATCACTTAAGCAGTTGTTTAGCTACACAGTAACAAAATGATGCTCCGATCCACGGAATATGGGATACTGACAGCGGGGAGACCACAGTGCTTCCCTTCTTAATGTTTATTTCTTTTTTCCAAAAGCATATTCGCTGCTGGAAAACAGCAACTGCAAACATTTGTGCTTTAGAAACAATCTTCCCATAATTTTCTTTGTTGCAGCTATTAGTAGCCAATTGTGATTCAGTGATACCCAGCTCAACAAACAGATGTTCCAAAGTATATTCTCTGTAGCATGAAAACAAATATTAATGAGATAATTGGAACTACTGAGGAAAAGAAAATGGTGAGTATCTAATTTCTAATGTTTGAAGTCATGTCCTTCAGTGTTTTCTTGTATTTAGTAACAAAGTGAAGTTTCAGCATCTACCTGTTTAAATACCAGAGGGCAAATTTTTAAAAAGGCTTCATCCCAGGTTCACATTTGTGTGTGCACACAATATTTATACTCAGGAAGAAGAAAAGCTGGAGAATGTCATTGAAAAATTTGGTCTCTTATAATTAAACAAACAAACAAACAAAGGACCAACAACTCCCAAGTGACATAAAGCAGTTGGGAGGACAAGGAATGAAGCCCGGCATACAGTATGCCTTCTTTTCAGTGGGTTGTACTGGATCACCACATAATCTGATTGGTTCTGCTTATGGAAGAGGTAGGTGGGAGGGTTTTTAGGGAATCTGTGCATAATTAGTTCACCATCTGAACACGCTAAACTGGCTAATAATTTCTATTACACATATATGTGTACGCGTACTATTGCATTAGATATAAGTAATTAACCATTTAATTAATTTTGAACATTTTTTTAAAAAGTACAGAAGGCACAGCTCATCCTGTAGAACCGCCTTTTCAGCAGATCATTTTTTCCTGGTTAGGGTATTTACATCCTGAAATATCAAACGGCTAAATTTAGTGCATTACTTTTGCACTAGTGATTATCTATTTCAATAGGATTGAGATACTGCAATCGTTGTGATGCAATATATATTATGCACAGCAATTGTGAAGGAACAGAATCAGTGTGGCATCAGTCAGGCTGTGGGGGACCAAGATGCCCCATTACAAACTCTGCACAGTGGGCAGCTGGTGATCAGCACTAAAGCAACTTCACAGAATTGAGTTGTCCCACTTTAGATATGGGCAGTGAAATTCATCTCACCCCATAGCCACCCAATGTATCATTTATTTGCTTGCTTTTCAGATTTTATAAAAGTCTATTATTGCAGTAATAAATTAGGATAGATACTGTGCGAAGCTGCAAAAAATCATTCTCTCAGAAGTACTTTTCATGTTTCTATATGTGTAAGCTTTCATAATAAAATGCAAAGGTACCCGGGGTATCATAAACAAATATGAAGGAGTCTAGCAAAATCCCTCACAGAGATCTGATCTCTACCTCCTTGTTTGTCAAACCCTGTAAAAACAATGATCAGTAATAGCAGAAGGTTGTTACAGCATTAGTGTCTCTTGATATAAAAAATATAATTATTTTTTCAAAAGGAATCTGCACTTAGATATATGAGATAGTGTGATTAGCCCTCTCTGGCTGAAGTCTCTCTGCAGCTGTAGATCTGCTAGTGTACTGTAAATGCATTCATTAATTCTTGTGCTTCTAGCTTCCAGACTGTTTGAACAGTGGCATCGACTTCCTTATTCAGACAAAATAGAAATATTTTTGGTCTTGTTTTCTGTTTTTCTCTCTTGGTCAAACATGAATACATTTTTCTAAAGAAGTATTTGCGGTGCAAAAATGAGAGATGGAGTGGAGATGAAGTGAATTTTACCAAAGGGGTTTAACTAAAAAGACTGGGGAATGTTTAGTGTCCTTCCATTCTGAATAGCATTCCAAATTTTCATACTATATATTTTTTTCATTTTTTTTTTAATCAAAGCACTGACTATACCTCGTAATGGAAGAATGCCAGTTGAAATACTTGGGTGTAGAACACATCAGCTCAGTAGTTCATCAAAGTCTATCAAAAATGTATAATGTAAGATTTAGCTTTAATCTCATGAACAGCCTGGGTTTTGGTCTTTTATATATGTATCTCAGGAAAGATCAAATATTTCAGCATACTGAAATGTTGAATTCGGATCTATTTATACCGTTCTTTATTTGATTCTGGTCTTCTGTGCTCCTTTGATGATAGCTTTCCAGCAGAATGATTCATACCATCTTACTTGTGATTTGGACAAAAGACAAGGACTCAGGAGTTCTGGGCTTATTGGTTGGCTCCAGCATAAGCCTCCTTGATGCCTATAATATTGTTATGCACCTGTAAAATAGAGGTTTCCCTACCTGTGGGTTGTGAGGGTAAACTTCTTACTGAATCACAAAAATTCTGAAAAGTCTTGATCTAGATACCCTTACTCATAATATTTGTAGTGCTGATCTTTTATACCAGATCTAGCATATTGTACTAAAAAATATTCACAGGCCTTCATTCTCCAGCTTGGAAAATTACCTGGTTTAGAATTGATTGATCAGTGTTTTTGTCAATGGAATGCATTTTTCTGACAAGCTTGATACTTTCAAGGTATGGTCTCAAATATAAAAATGCTTTTTAATGTCTATGTGTTTGAGCATTGTCAGCATTATTGCCATGCCCGGGTTTTCTGAGCCTGCTGCAAAGAACTTCCTAATTGAGGGAAAAAAAATACATATAACCTCAAGAGGAAATGAAAGACATTGATTAGAGCTCTTAAATATATTTATAGGGCATTCCACAATTTTTAATATTAAAAAGGCAAAATTATAGATGCTTTAAGAAAAATGCTTTGAAATATATAATATGTTTAAGACAAGAGAAGTGGAAGATTAGTGTTAAGAAATTTGGAGAGAGATAAGGAGAGCGTACCATAAAACAAGATGACTGACTATAGGAGATTTGGGAAGTGTGGGAAGAGTTGGAAAGGTTAATGACCTCTTCCCAATGATTTTAAACAGAAGATCTAAACAGAATCTAGAGGCAGGGAAAGTATTGATAAAAGCTAAATTGAACTGTTCCATAAAACACCATATTGCATGATAGTATGCTACACAATATAAGTATAAACAATACAATTTGTAGTATATGATATGACAATGCTAGAAACTTTTGTTAGAAACTCCTCCATGGGATGTGTGTCAGCTTTTTAAAAGGACTACAGATGTCTTCTATTCAGGCTGCTCTTCATGTACCAGGCATCTAGCTGTGACATGTTTAGAGTTCTGAAAAATAAAATTAAGTTCCTTTCATTTGCATCTGGATAGTGATTTAATCTCCCTGTTAGTTATTAACTTGGCCTCAGGTCCGTGTTGGCCTTACAGATCAGAAACCTTTATAGTCCCTCTGTACCATGAAGATGGGATATCACAGATCTTTTTTTACTTTCACTCCAAGAAAACCTCAAAGAAAACTTATATCATCACTCACATATTTTCCCTGTACAGGTTACCAAGGGTGCCATTTCATTAGCCGTGGTGTTGTAAACCTGTGCAAAAGCCCATTTAGTAGGAGCTGACTGTTGAGCAAATTAATTGGTGGAAAAGATTAATATTTATTCTGTTTTCCCAGCACAGCAAAAATATTAAATATATTGTTCAAAATCCATTAAGTGGCAACAAAGACTTTAAGCTACAATAAACATACCCATATTCAATACTGTCGTTTGCATATACTGGAAAAAAATCCTTTTTTAATGCCTATTTTTTTTCATCCTTAGAGGAAAAAATCAAACATAATAGTATGAAATCATTTCTTTCTATGGTACCAAAAAAAATGATTTTGCCCAGTAAAAGTTAATTTTGTTGCTAGTTTTACAAGATCCCTTTTATTCAATCACACAAAAAATACAGTGAAAAAGTGAGTGCAAATCTTTACACTGTCATCTGAAATATTTTTGATAGTTTTTAGATGAAAGCGTTTGCTAAGGATTGCAATGAAAATTCTTCCTATTCTATTATATGATTCTGTGGATTGAGGCTTTCTCAGAGCTGCATTTTGCTTTAACCAAGAAATATATTTTAAATATGAAATTTTCAGTAGCTGAATTGGAAATAAGGTAAAAAAAGCACCACAGATGGAATATTAGGAGATAGGACTCAGCAGGAGGAGATATATTAATGGCTGGTGGATAATTAGCAACAACTTCATGTCTCAGTGTCACTTTTGCCATGGGATTGATGCAATGAGCCTGTTAATACTTGTTCACAGTTGGATTTTAGTAGGGATTTTGCTACAGCTGCAGCTGCAAGTGCCACAGAGCGTGTGTGCAATACCATATATGCACAGGGTGTTTGGATTTGGCTGCGATGTTCTGGCTCTGCGTGAGTTTTATGTTTCTCCTATTGTTTGTTATTTGCCATCCTGGTTGGTTTATTTCCACCTTTCCTGCTCATTCTCACATTTGCTTGGAACAGCCTTGGCTGCTGATATGAGAACTTTCTAATTGTAGAGAATAAGAGCCAGTTTCGCTTTGAGAAAAGCAGCAATTGGAGTGTCAGTGAATATGCTGTTATGTTCCTCTTTCTCCAGCATTTCTGCTATTAGAAGGACATCAGAAGATAAAGTGTGACTGTGACTGATAGGACAAAAATAAAAAAAGAGAGAAAAAGAAAAAAATAAAGCAGTCTTGATCTATATAAGGGAAAACTTGTAGACACATTAAGAATAGTAAAACATTATAAAGGATGGGTGATTTACTCAAGCTGTGTGTAGCGATCTGCAAAATCTTCACACCATAAAGTGTGGGTATTGCCCGGTCCATTTATAGAACTAAGAGGAACTCCATAGTACAGTGAAGAAGACTTTACTTGAATTTCTAATGTAGCAGGACCTGAGCCAAAGGAGTGTCTTTTGCCATTCAGGCACATTCTTTCTTTCCTTTATTTTTTTTTTAAGAAAAATTAGGCTAAAAATAAAAACTGAAATGCTCTTCTAGTGAAGTTAAACTCTTCTTCCCAAAAGTAAAGCAGAAAACAGCAGAAAGCCTCATAAAATTGAAATGAAAATCGTATCAAATGATGTAATGGATGTCACATTGGGGATTCATAGGATAGAATAAAAATTTCTCTGAGTGGAGCTGTGCAGAGTGCAGTTTTAGTTTGAAAACTATCAAACATCTTCTATTTTTCCATCCAGATATGGTAGTTTAGGCCTTAATTTTAGTAGGCCTCAGGTTAGTAGGCCCTGAAAATGCTATGTAGATTAGAGGGGACAAGCATCACCTGACTTAAGCAACCAAAGAGATATGTCATATCATTTTGACGTCAAATCAAGTCTAAAAGAAGGTGTTAGGAGGTGCCTAGCTCTCTTTCCCCGCATGGCCGAGGGCTGAGCGAACCTGCTATCACCACTGCCGAGTTATAGGCCCCCTCACCACTTCACAGCTGGCAGTTTTGCGAAGTACGCATTTTTTTGTTACTGGTTTTCTCCTCTCTTGCCGAGTGTCCTTTGGTGGGGAGTCTGTTGGGCTGTTTCTGTGGTCTGGGGGGTTGTAATCTGTATTATTTTGGGTGAGTGACTTGGTAAAGTGGTTGCTGTTTTTATTTTCCACATTTGTGTATATATATGTGTTATATCATATTCTGTTTTGAATTGTCTCTCTTTTGTATAAATATGAGAAGCTTGCTGTTTTGGGGTTTTCTTTCCTCCTTTTCTTTTTTTCCCCCCCTCCCTCCCTTTCCCTTAGTATTCCCACAGATACTCAAACTCTGTGTTGGGCAGTTGGCATTTTGCCAGCTCAACCCAGCACACCAGACCTTTCCTGTAATTTAAAATCAATGATATATCAATAACTATTTTTATCATTAGTGTTAATTTGACATACGCTAGAGAGGCAGATAGATTTAATTTAAAAACCGGTAAAAAGGCAAGAAAATGCTGTACTCTAAATATTTACTAGACTCATTGCTAATAGAAACATCAGCTACTCATGTTTGATGTTGATTATTATCAATTAATCAGATTAGATTCAACTTGTTCTTAATAACTTGCATTTTTTATGTTCTACAGAAGGTTAGGACATGAAGGACAATTGCATAGCAAGCTTCATTGTACAGCAGTATTACTGTTCAAGTGTCTACACATAAATACCTTTTCACAAGGATTTCTAACTCAAAAAATCCTTAGGGATTAAATTTTCAGGGAAGTCAAAATTATAGATTCACTTGCTCTCTTAATTCCAATCTCTTTTGAACATATTATGCTACCTAAAAACTTTAGGAGATTGTGTTGGATAATTTTTTCTTATATTTACTGAATAGCAGGCTTGTTTTTTATAGTGAACATATCCTTAATCAAGATGGACTGAGTGTACATTGTAGTATATTTATGATCTTTTTGGATGGTAAGAAAAAAAATTGACATTTGTAAGAACACCTTTTTAGCCAAAATTTCCTAAGGACTTCTAGTATGTAAAGTTACAGAGCAGGCAATGCTCTGTGGATGAAGAGCTCCCCAGGTGTACACTGATGGGGGGACTGGAGCTGTTTGTGTCAATGGTTTGCAAATAATGGGTCTCTGGGAGAATTTAAAATTGCAGTTTTCACTCCAGACTGGTGCTTTTTAGGATGAGCTGAGTTGCTATGAGGCTTGGCACTCTTCAGTGCACCTTAGGCAGCAGTTCTTATACTTCCATTGAGATTGTAACAGCTGGCCATTACAATCAATCAAGTGATATTTCAGGGATAATTTTTCTTTAATATTAAGAAGAAGAAGAAAAAAAAGAAATAACAGATATTAAATTGTAAGTTGTCCCAAAAAGAGCAAGGAATTTATGGATTTACCTTTGCCAGTAAAAAGGAGGCTCTTGCAAGTAAATCACAAACTGATCATGCATTTATTTTTATTTGGAACACTGTGGTATTTTCTATTAATACATAAACACTGTCAATATGTTTGTTGTATGCATTCTATGTAGTTGCTGGTTGTGTGTTGCGTTACCCTTCTGCACATATGAGTGCAGAGCACTCAGCTATAGGATATGTGTAAACTTGTGGGGCTGATCAAATCTTCACTAGCCAAACTATTAAATAGATTTTTCCTTGCTTTAAATCAAGCCTTCAAAGCAAGTTAAGAAATTAGGATTCTAAAGAATAGGTGGGGCAGCCTTCAAAGAGGGGCAAAAAGAGCTTTCAAAAAGTCTGGGAGAGTAATGTGATCTAAATTAAAGTTTTTGAATTCCTGAAATGGAATAGGAAGTAAGAGATGTTTGAGTCACTGCCATGTAGGATTCAACCAGCAACAGTGTTAGTACAAGTTCTTCCTGCTTCTCCCAGAGTACAGTTAACGAGTTAAAATATTATTTTTGCCCACTGTCTGTGCCTTAGCACTGTGACTGTCTACATGGACTGGAGCAGCTAATCCTATATGAATGTAAATATATGTTCATTATATGATCATGTGATTATTCTATGTGCAATTAAAGTTATTAATGAAACATTTTTACAGTGTACTCACAATTTGTTTATCAGTAACAAAGAAACAAAATAATGAATATAGAGGTTATAATTAGAACGCTTAATGCAAAGCACATCCTTCCTGGGGACTGCCTAGGTAACTATGTGTTTAGGTATTTTGCAGCTTAATGTCTTCAGGGACACTTAACAATTAAAGCACTGTACCTAAAAGATCAGAAAAGGGGAAAATTATAGAGAAGCTATAGTTTGGATACAGTGCTATATCATATTTCTTCCTGAAGTCGTGCAATTGACACTCATCTTAGCTAGAGTTATTGAAGCAGTAAGTTCAGAAAGCAATGCTAACCACTTAAATTTAGCAACTGACATTCTTTAGGATCAATTCTCCTTTCAGTTTATAAGTGTGTTTTTCTCTCATAAAGTGAGGGAATAAAAGATCCTCTTCTTAGGTGAAAGATTAGTGAAGACCTTCAGTTGAAGAACAGTGAGTCAAAGCACTTTGGGAGGGTTGCAGCGTGGGATCTCTTTCCTCCATCAGACAGTTGTGGTGCTTTGATAACACTGATTTTTTGTGTATTGTAAATTGAAATATTTTCTCATGACTTGAGAATGAGCTCTTATAAATTTAATTATCTACTTGTTTCTCAAGAAAAGGCATCAATATTACATGTTGTCAGCGTCTAGTTTTACACATTATTGTAATGATTAACACATGTATAGTTGAAGGCTCAGAAACGTATTTTTCATACATCTTTTGCATCACCTCTTGCTCCTCTGACTTTAGAAAAACTTCCAAGCAATGGATAAAGCTGGAAAATGTGATCTCCAACTTCTGCTTAAACATAAGAATGTGTGCAGACTATGTCTTAAGTAATATATATATTTAAATTACTAAGTGAAAAAGCACAGTAATCTTGTGTACCAACTTTGTTTCAGCTATCAAACTACTGAGACTGGGATCTATAAACAGAGATGTCCCCTCTGTACTTTTTTTCTATTTTTTAATAATATAATCCTTGTTTCTGATCACCATTACCTCTAAATGAACGGAGTTGACTGATCCAGCCGTACATGGCTAAAGCAGAACACTTTCTCAGCTACTTTTCCCCTGCCTGGGGCCTTCACCTCTTAGCTTTTATTTTCTGCCACCTTGCATTTCATGGAGGCCCAGACTCATCCTGATCACCTCAGACCTCTCTCTAGCTAAGTTTCATCCTATTCTTGGAGTTCCTATTTGAGTAACATCTCTCAGATGATTGTTTAGGTTGATAGTGAAACATTTAGAACTCTTGCTCAAGCTCTTACATCTCGTGTCTCAATTACCCTAACAGTGTTTTTTCTGGCCTTGACAAGTTCATCACGTCCAAGTGAATGCTGCAACAAAGCTCATACGTCTGTTGTAAGTTATAAGAGTGCATTGTAGTCTCTCCTCCCCTTCTGTTGAATTGTCAGCTCCTGCCTTCCATTATACCTTCATTGCCCACTTACCAGATTTTCAAACAAGCACTTTCGTGCTTTCTTCTGTGTTGACCCTGTACTTGAAAATTGCCACAAACATTTAAAAGATGACCTCATTAGATTCAAGTCCTTAAAACTCTGCCTTGTTATAATGAATTGAAAGAAATGAGAAGAAATGTCAGGCTGGGGATGTTCTGTGGATGTTACATTTCTTAATTTCTGGGTTTTCTTGCACACCTGTCTCTGCTTAAATCCCCCAGTTCAGACCAGTCTAATGTTTTGTAGTCCCTGGGAAGTCACTGTTCTGTCCTTGTGCTACCCAGCACAGCACAGTCCCACTCTGTGATTTGGGGTCTCACAATGTGGTCAAATGAAATGCTGTTTTAAGGAGTAGTACAGTTAGGAACTAAGTTACGAATATTCCACTAGACTGGTTAAAGTTTCTAGGCAGTTAAGCTAATCAGTCTTACATAAAATTGGCTTCTATGATGGCATTTGATTTTTGAACCATTCTTCATTAGCTTTTTAAATTGCTTGTGTTGGGCCTGCAAAGTAAGGCTTAATAGGTTAGAAACAGGAAGGGCTTAAGTTATGAGAGGCCTAATCTGAAACATACAACCATATTCAGGTATTAGCTGAAGTAAACATCTATGCTGCCCCAAGACTAGATTCTGGGTTTAGCCTTGAAATGCTTGTCCCTCTCTTCCAAATTGTTTTTTGAGGAGTTGCCTACTGGTTTGATATTTTTGGTTGGTTGGTTGGTTTTGGGGTTTTCTTTGTTTTGTTTTTTTTCTTTCTCCTAACGTGGAGAAAACTATCTTCAGGAACAGAAGGCTTCACAAATAGCTGGCAATAAAGTTGCTATTGTACAACACATAGGGGAGTTTTAAGTGGAAGATCACTTTATTCCTGCATATTCTTTATGTAGAAATATTTGGAGTTTTCCAGTAGTATGAAGGCTGGGAAGTGGGATGGGGCCTCGAACAGATAAAAAATTATTTGAATAGTATTCTAGCAAACCTATGGATGACTAATGTATGCACATCCCTGGCATTTTTGCCAACAGAAATTGCATTGCTCTTCGGTATCAAGCCTTTATCTCTCCAGCCTGATTTACCAATTACTGGCCTTTCATTTTGTCAGTAATATGCAAGCTTTCTCTTAACTCTGCTGTAATTTGCAAGGACACAAAGCATGCTTGAAATTACCTACCTGACTGCACTTTGTGTGAAGAACTCCATCCTCTCGGCTGTTTTAGATTAACAGTGAATTACAGTTCACTTCAGTGCAATTAGATCTAATGAGGTGCACATGGAGACTGTTGGGCCACCCTGTAACCACATTATATGGACTTGCTAGTTGCCATTTTAATCAATTGATTTGACCTGTGAATACAAACTACCACAAAGCACAAAGAATTTCATGGAGCAGATTTCTATTTACCTGAATAGAGGGAGAGATGAAAAAAAATTGTCCTCTGATCGGGACAAACTGTTTCTCTATGGAATCTTTCAAAAAGAAATTCTATTTGCAAAAGTATGGTTAATGTGGAGGAATACATCTCGCCCAAGTAGCTCGGTTTGTGAGCTGCAATTTGAGATGCAGATTGAAGCTCTGTATGGGAGCCCAGAGAGACAAGAGGCAGTGAAGTGCCAACCCTTGACATGTCAAAGGGCATGAAGCCCGAGCAGGTAAATGGACACTGGGAGACAGAGCAGGAGCCGAAGACCGGAGGAAAAGTGAGATCTGAGTGCGGACAGACTGAGGGGATGAAAGCCCAGGGGTTCCTTTGCTGTAGGTCTTCAGAGACACCAACTCACGTATTTCTATACTGCACCGTGGATAAGTGGCTTTATGGAATGAGGTAGCTGAGACTGCTTTGGGAAACCCACGGTCAGACCGGTGGGTAAACCTCGTCTGACTGAGTGGGGTGTGCAGGAGTCAAGTGGAACTCCCGTTGGGGCACTGAGCCATCTTTGTCAAGGGGCTTCAGTCCCTGCAGTGAAAGTTTCTGGCATTGGGAATGCCTGAGAGTCTCTTGAAAGGTCAGACTGGGAAGTTTATGTAACAGTTAAAATGATTAGTCATATCATAAGTTAGAATAATACTATAAATACTTTCTTTTCTGGTATGACTTGATTTAAAATTTATGTCTGCGTCATTGACTGTTAGGAACCAAAGGTTAAATTTCATAAGAAAAAGATTAATTTGATCAGATTCTGTTGTGGTTATGAAAAGAACAGCCTTGTGTAATGTTGAAAGTGGACAAACTTTCTACAAGACAGTTTTGTTTAACTGTATTTGCTGTTTGTTATTGTGTAATGAAGGAAATATTTTCACTGAGTCTGGGATAGCTCTCCAAATCCTTATCAAGTGCAATTGCCATTAACAGCAAAGAAAGAATGTTAAATTGTACTTTACAAAATTGAACTTTCATTAGAAAATTACTATTAGTGGGGAGAGTTAAATATGGATTTAAAGTTATGAGGGATGAGTGTTCTGTTTCCCGGAAAAACTTCCTGAGCACAGTGAAATGAAAAGCAGTAGGACTATTTCTACAGTTTTTTACATAAATTTGGATCTGTTGCTGTTTCTGTGATCATTGCTCTTTCTGTTGTTTGTTCCATTTTACTTCTTGTGGTAAGTCTCAAGAACAAATATTCATTTTATGAAGAAGGAAATAGAAAGGAAGATTTTTCAGAGGACTATGAATAGTACATAGAAAGTATAATTCAGATTTTTTTCATGGACCAAGCACCCATCCTTGGGTTTAGTTTGCCTCATGCTACTCTCCCTCTTGTGTTCCCATCAGGCTGTCTTCTGTCCAATGTCTTTGTTGCATATGCGTGATAAAAGGCTATATGCTCTTTAGGGCAGAGTATCTTTTTCCCTTCCAAGAGTTTACAGCACATGTCACAATTGAATCCTGATTGCTGTGCAGGACTTCAAGTCCATATCTCATTTTGAGTTCCATTGAGAAAGAGTTTTTATATCAGACAGGTAGCCATTAGACCAAACCTATGTGATTTACCTGCTTACTTGATACAGGTAGCAATTAAGGAGATGTGGGAAAGGAAAGAAGGGGTTCCCAAGCATGGATTTGACTGAAATGCCAGGTCAACCTGTCCTGGACAAGAGCACATACACAAAGAGGCAAGAAAACATGAGAAGAATTGATAGATACAGTCTTCAGGAGATAGAAATTAGACCTGTCTATGAAGCGCATTCTCTCATATGTCAAAAGTATTCACGGTCAGGCTGTAGTGGCAGTCTGTCTTGTCTGCTTAATGCATGAGCTGATTGCTGTTCCACCTTCCAGAATAAGTTTTGGTTTTGCTAATGAAGAATTTAAAAAAAAAAAAAACCAAACAAAAAAACTAAAACAAAAATCCAAATCAAACAAACAAAAAATAGTTTTGTCCTTCTTAAAAATTCAAAGTGATTTTTAAGTTAAGTAAAATATGTTAAATGCCTATATATATTTAAATACACATAGACAGCAGAATTGGCTTGTCTTTTCTTTGTGCCACATAATATGAATAGGCCCAAAATGTTTGGGAAATGTACCTACCCAGTATTTGCATTGTTAAAACCTTGGTAATTATGGCCTTGTGCCTTGGAGAGTAAATATTTGCAAATATTAGTCATTTCCAAAAGACTGAAATGGCTCAGTTTTATAAGTCTCCTAGGTATATGTGAGAGTTATTGTCTTACAACTTTCAGAGTATCTTCTGCACCATACCTTGTGAAAGGACATGAGTCAGATGTGCAACCTAACAGGAATCAGCTATGAATTCCTGGTTATGAGTCACAATGAGGAGCAATATCTTGATCATTGCTTGAAATCACAAGCATGTAAACTTCCTTCTTCCTATTGTACTTAGCTTCTAAATGAGCAAAGTACTTTTTTAATTAAAGGAAGCATCCTAAAAAATCATGCTTTATTCTAAAGGCATGTATATGGAAAACAAAAAATAGGGTTTGTGGTAATCCAATGAAATAGCAAGCATTTTATAAAAGGTGTGAGATCAGACAAGGTATTTTTATCTCATATGTGTAAATTTTTTAAACCCTGTTTCTGTTATGGATACCTAATCATTTAAATACATTAAACCCCGTCTTCTGTCTCTAATGTAGGTTCTCAGTTGATAACAGATGTCATTATCAATGAGCTGTATAACCCCCTGATAATTGATGAATGCATAAAGCATATTATTTTGCTTGTAGAGTCTTTATACTGGTACCTTCACATCATACATACTGCCCACTACTGTATATAGTTGCCATAATATGAACAGATCTTATTGTTTAAACATTTTCCTGTATTTTATATTAACCGTGTGAAA
>VWZD01004426.1:812101-835821 GCA_013396695.1 Sakesphorus luctuosus
TGGAATAAACATCTTCAGGATCTGTGCTAGCCACTCTGTAGTGATTTGAAATGCTATTCCTTTGAGATACAACCTAGATTACAAATGTTTTCAACGACATTTTCCATGGATTCTTTAACTGTACTGTGAAGTAACTGGTATCGATGGCAGTACACCAAAATTAGTCTCCTAGTGTAGCCTTTTCTATACAGTTGAAATACATTGTAACTGTGGTAAAACTGGTACTTGACCTTCTGTTATTTTTCTGCTGAGAATTAAAATTAGTGTAGGTATTCCTTCTGTGTAGACTGTGTTGAGATGTAAGCTTGTAAAGGATTTCTGTATAAACAGGTAACCTGAAATACACGTTGACTTGACTTGTGTTTGAACTCCCTTCTTTCTTCTTTCCAAAGGTTGGTTGATGTCAAAGGCCATCTGTTTCCTGTAGTGCAGAAACATGTGGACACTGAGAGAACAGAATTTTAATCTGTTGAGTAAACTACAATTTAAATGTTTGTTTCAAGAATCTGAATAGTTTCAACTTTGGAATTTTGATGGCAGTGATTTTCTGCTTGTTTGTGTATTTCAGGTCTGTGTGTTATGCTGTATCTCAAAGTAATGAAGCACAGCAGAGTCTCACTGTGCTTGTACTGGCCTCATTCCAGACTGGTTGTGGATACCCAAATCTCAGATAATGTGACATTTGAACTGGATCTGCTATGAAACACCACTCAGTAGAAGGACTTTCCTATAAGAAGGTAAGGAGTGTTCAACTGAAGCTCCTCATATCTTTTTATTTCACAGATGTGTGTACATACAGTCCTGATGCCATACCAGCTCTCTTAGTCTGGAAGGTTGGACCATCTTGAGAGTTTAGGTCATTAATCTCAATTTTTCAGATCATCTGAGATGCCCTTCAATGTGGAGAGCTTTTCATGTGTTTCATAAAATATTTCAATATTTAAAATTTTCACTTTTTAAAGATGGAAGATTGTTGTGGGATGTTTTGCTGTGATTTTTTTGCTTTTTGCTTGATTTGGTGAAGTTGCCTTTAGTGTCAGAGTTTCATTTATAGTAACCAGACATAATTTACAAAAGGAGGAGTTTTAACAAGTTATAAAGCAATATAAGGTATTTGCTAGGTCATCCTTCTGTCTCAAAAAATTAAATCTCAAAGATGAAAGAATTTCTATTATTAAAAAATCTGTTTCTAAAGAAATTTCGGAGAGTAAAGAAACAGTGCATTGAGGCCTTTCATATTTGATTTCTTTGACTGCTTTGTTAGTATTAAGAGTATTCTAGTATTGCTGAAGTGCAAAGTGGTGGTACAAATTTGCTGATTATCATATATCGTTTATTGGGAGATATTATTTACTTTTTCATGTTCCTTATCTAATTCTTGAAGCTAAGCTAAAATTCTCAAAAGAAAATATTGTCCTCTTAGACAGTCAAGGTAATTTGACTTCATTTGTATAAAATGTAACTTGTCACTTTGCTTCAACATAAACATTAACAATTCTTACTCCTATGTGACATAAACTGTACCATTAAATAGTATGGACAATGGATGGAAAAATTGCCAGAATTGCTTTTGTTCTGGTGCAGGTTTTTGTTATGCTGTTTCATTGTTTGGGTTTCTATGTGGAAATAATCATAACAGGAGCATTTGTAAAACAACAGCATTTTGGCTTCAAATCCAATTAGAAAAAAAAGCACAATAACACATTATAATATAAATCTGACATGTAGTTTTCCTTCAGGAAATATTCAGTTTTTAGCTTTAAACAAGTCCCTCAGAAGCTTTAGGGTTCTTAGGATGCCTAGAGTCAATTTTGAAGCATTTTGTAACTTACTACAGGGAAACTTAATTCAAATTCAACAAAACACTGAAAGAGGTAGTGCTTTGGGGTACTTAACTTCCTCAAAGGACCATCAGTATGAAACCTCAGATAGGGAGAAACAACATGTAAATAAAATACGTCAATCTAAACCCATGGTAAATAGCAAAAATAGATCTCTCTTCTTAGGAGAGGAAAACTGTATTTCACATCATCAGGACATAGAAATATTCACTGTGTGATAGTAAAATTACAAAAATGCGTTGTTTCACTGTAAGAAAGTGGGATAAAATTCTTCTGTCTTGGAAGAAGTTCAATTATTAGTTGCAAATACAAGATCTAATTCCCTGTTTTTTATTTGAAACTGATTCTGGTGATGTTGGCCTTCAAGTCTTCATTCCCAAAGGAAGTACTTCCTTTAGTACTTCCAGAGAGTACTTAAAGGTATGGATGACGTTTCCATTTTGTGGGCTTTTAGAGTTGGATGCTAATGATGACATGGGACTTGGGACTTAGGTTACATTGTGGTGTTTTCTTATCTCTGACAAGCTCTATGGCAGCCTTAGTGCTAGCAAACCACAAGTGATGTATTGAGTGTACTGTTTTCATGATTAATTTAAGCAGGAAAACCCCCAAAATCAAATATAAATTCCTGTTTCTTGCAGACTCTGTTGGTAGTACTGAGTGTTTGGATGTATTCTTATGATTAACAAGTTACTTCACACTGAAATTAACCATAGAACCACCTCAGTATATGCATCTAGAGAACTAAGCACCATATTTTTATTCATATTCAGCAGTCCCGCTCTTCTGTGAATGCTGCTCTTTCAGTATCATTCTCCAAAAGATGAATATATCACACACAGTTCTTCCATAAACAGATTCAGGTTTCTCAACTTATCACATTTATTATGATGCTCTAGCCACATAATATAGTAACACCACATATAGGAAGAGTTTCGAAAACAACGTATTTAATCAGGAAGTACAAGAAAACCACTATTGTGTCCCCAGATTCCTAAATGTACTTGTTTCCAGATTTCCTGTGCCATGGTAGGACTGTGACACTATGACTCTTCTGCCATACATACAAGTATTTAGAATAGCTTAGTGTTATTATTTTTTAACTGTGTACTTGCAGTTAATAGTTAATACTATGCATATTATAATGTCTTTGTATATTAATCCTAGACACTTACTGAGATTTGTAAAATCCCTTTTCTTATTGTTGACTGTATTGATATGCATAGAAATTAACAAAAGCTTTACAATATGAAATAAAAAAGTGATTTTAATTCTTTTCAAAATATTTTCACTGCAAGAGCCTGAAGGAGCCTGCAGTCACATACCCCCTGGATTTAATTAATGCTTTACTGAATAAATAAAACATTTCCTTCTTGTTTATTTACTTTGCTTTACTGAAAATTGCAGAGAAGATAGATACAATCGATAAATGACAGGGAGATTATAGGTAGAGATGTTAGATAAGTAGATTTAGACTAGATATATTAAAAAAAGTTCTTACAAGGAGATGGTGAAACACTGGAACAGGTTGCCCAGAGAGGTGGTGGATGCCCCATCCCTGAAAACATTGAGTATCAGGTGGGTTGGTGGTCTGAACAACCTGATCTGGTTAAGGATATCCCTGCTTATTGCAAGGGCTGAGACTATGTGATCTTTAAGGTCCTATAGGTCTCTTCCAACCCAAACTAATTTATGATTCTTTATGTAGGATTTTGACTTCCTCTCTTCCTGAAGAATGGGAATGAAACAGGCCAGTGGGGGCGGAAGAAACTTTTGTATTACTCATGTACCTTGTTTCACTAACTTGGTATTTCACTGTACAGCAGGCCTGCACCATTGATAACAATACAGGAACAAGGGGACTCTCTTATAAAAAATATGAAACTTCTATCAGACCCATGAAGATATGCACTATCAGATAGTTTTGTGTTGAGTGTTAAGGAAACTGTGTTGTGACCTTCATTTGTGAGCGGTGTGCTGGAGTTATTTTTTCCTTGGCAATTTTTATATTTCAAGGTTTTTGCAAAATGATTTTTGACTATTAATAAGAAATCTTTTAAGTTTACATATTATTTATCCGATCTGAAAACAGGCTATTTCTATTGACTGATTTGTACATTTCTAAATGGAATAGTTGGAATATTTTGAAGCAAACTGTTAATATTAACAACTTTCTCTGCCAATGTGTAGCAGAACATGTACATAAACAAGACCAGTCCTAAGTACAGCAGAAGGTATTGCTCCTGGCAAGTGTTAGCAGGGAAAATTATAAGACTTGTAGCATCTCATCACTGTAGCACAGTGCTGTAAGGTCAAAACATTTGTCCCATGTTGCTTTCCCTATTTTCTTCAGTTTGACATGCTGCGCTAAAGAGATACCGACCTGCTGTCACAATCCCAGTAGATCAAGTTGTTGTCAAATATTTTCAGCCCCTTCAGGGTAAGAGCACTATGCTGGCAGCCTCACCAGTGAGCCAGAGGAACCCTCACTACATCATATAGGCACTTTATTACCTCTTCTAGTGCTGACTGAGTAACACCAGTAGAAAAGATGGTTGTGCATATTCCCTTTGCTTTTTTCCCTCCCTAAGGCAGCTTGGCATAGAGGATGGTGGTGTGTCCCTCTGCTGATTTGCTTTGTATCCTTTGACTTCACACACCTTTCTGTGAACACATAAATAAGTGGTAATTCCCCCCAACATTTTCAGGATTCATTGATAATTAATACCACATACTAAAGATATGAATGAAAAGACTAAGTTATTTGTCACAGCTGCAGTTTAACGGTACCCCTTCTTGCAATGTTAATTGTTTCCAGTTTAACACTCTCTCCTCATCACTTGCCTTCTTTCTCAGGAATGATCTTGGGTCTCTTTCTGTGTAAAGATCAGTATATCTCCGTCACTTTCCTTTTAGTGGGCCAAAGGTCACCGTTTGGGAGGTTTTTCTATCTTTCTGTCCTTTGATATTGTACAATCTCAGCTATCAAGTTGCCTTTCATTCCAATTATTATCAGACTTTACCTGCTCTGGAAATACACTGATACTTCCTTATCTGGATTAACAGTGTGCCACGTAATTAAATACAGCTTCAATATCTCACTTAAGAAATAGAAAAATTAAAAAAATCAATGTCTAGGGTTAACTTCAGTTACAGAAGTCTGTCTTCTGCCCACCAAGATGCTAAGTTTCAATTTTTACTTTGAACTAATTCACTATGAGGTTAACTATAGAGTTACTCTAAAAGCAATATAGTCTTAGAAAGTCTAACTTAATAAGTAACAATCTTAAAAGGTTGAAAACAAAAAATCACACTGAACTGAAACTCAGAAGTCCCTTTAGGAACTTGCTGGATAGTACATGTGGTTTGTAAAGAATGGCATCATAGTGCAAAGTTTATGGAGACAAGATACTCTTGGGAGTGTTAATTGTTGTTAAGTAAAGAAGCTTCTAATGACCACGTGGTTGTAGTATTTCGTAGGAAAATATTCAAATTTGACCTAAGTACGTGCTTACAATTTGATGCAGTGATTCCTTAACAGTGGTGAAGAGGACCTCATTGCATACCTTTTTTTCTAACAGTAAAGTAGGTTTTTTAAAAAAACAACCAAACAGGAAACACAAGAAAAAGCCTCAACTGGTTTTTTTTTTGCTCTCTTGACAATACAAATAATTTAGATGTGAACTGGATAGAAACTTCACAGATGTGTCTTTGTGCTGGGATAGGGAAAGACAAGAGCTAAGGAGAAAGATATAGAGGCACTAAAGGTGATTGTAAGATATTCAATCCCAGTCAGAATGTATTAATTAGCTACTTGTACTTTTTTCCCCCACTTCTTTCCATCATACCATTTTGTTTATCCCAACATTTTAGACAATGGAGTTGATGGGATTTACTTCAGAGAGACTAATGTATGAAAACATACAAATGTACATCTTTCAAAGCCAAAAAGAAAACAGCTTTCCTGAAGCAAGTCAGCACTTTATCACACTAGCAGAACTGGGGCAGGCTGTGGCAAGGAAGCCTTATTTTTTGTTTTGTTAAAAAGCAAAGTCATGCTATTTTCTAATAATTGGAGTAATAATAATAAAATCTAAATTAAACCCATAAACAGTTACACTTCCCTTAACAGTTTTCTGTTATGCTCATGATAGATAGTGATGGCTCACTTTAACAGAAAAATTCAGGTTTTGTTGATCTATGCTTTTTTATTGGAATAGTTTTTCCTCTGTTGTCCTCTGATGTTTCCATCTTAAATACACTATTCACTCTGGTGGACTTGTGTAAGTCAGCGGAGCTTAATCAAATGCAGAAGTGGATAAGAAAACAATTAAAGTTACAATGTTGTATTCATACAAATACATATGCACATTTAGTCTTTGAAGAACCAGCCTGTATGGGTAGTATAGAAAAATAAATGGCTTTTGTTTGGTTGGTTGGTTTTTTTTTTGTGAAAATGTATGGTTCTATACAAGCAAATGATATAATTTAAAAGAAAAATAACAAAATTAACTCTGTGGTTTCATTTGGTCTGAAAACAGCCTAGTATATGGAACACTTAATTTTTCAAGACATTCTGGCAGCTTCCATCAAAAGTCCAGTATAAGCTTTACTAGTTTGGCTCATTAAATGGAAAATGGGCTTGGAAAAGGTCATGGGGAATTAAAGGTTATAGAACAAATAATCAAAGCAATTAGCTATAACTTGAATCTTCTGAGCTGCCTAAAAGAGAAAGCAGACCTGACCTTGTCAAAGACAGAAGGATATGAAAATTGTGGAAGTTTGTTTTGTTGTTGTTTTAGTTTGTTTTCTTTTCTCTTTTTTTTTTGACAATAAAAATATCAAATCTCTCCCACACTACAAAGACAATATTATGCAATTCTTGTACTATTTTTGCTGTCTGTTTTAAAGGTTTCTTGATTCATGATAAAGATTGCTTATTTGTGTTGTGGTGGTCGGTACATTAAAGTCTCAGGAGCTGATCCATCTCACATACTCTATTGTAAATCAGAAATAACTCCATTGAATTTAATTATGACAGTGTAAAAGGGATGAAAGAGGAGAAACAGACCAATAGTGTCCATATTAATTTTGATTAAAATAATCCAAAATAATCCATTCTGTGAAACCTGAATATGTATGCTTTTATTCTTAAGTTACGTTCACATAAAATTCCTGCATGTTCTTGGATCAGCCACTCTGCTGAATTGTATAACATGTTATATGGCAATACAAAGTTGCCTTGAAGAAATTTAAAGCTATCCATGTTGCATTACTTTTTCGTTGTTGCTTGCTTTGTCCTGAGGTAAAAGGGTCTCCATTAAGAGTTTCCTAAAAGCTTTCCTATTAAATATTTTGGTTTTGTTAAGTTGCAGGCATCTATCAAATAAATGCCTGGTCAAAATGTGAAGTAGAATGAGACCAACAAAATGAAAACAGGTTATATTTCTTTTTTAATTTGTTAAAGGATTGTCAGAGGAGCACTTTGTTCACATAAGTACCCTGAAGTTTATCACTGGAGTTTCCAAATTAGACCACTTGACGTGGTATTATTGTCTTTCCTCATCTTCTCTGCTTCTCACATTGCTTGATATTTTCAGAGCTGTTCTGCACCTTCTTCACTAACTTTAAAAATTTGTTTCAGGACCACTGTGTTAATCCCAGTGACTACAGTTAACATTTTCATATGTGGGCATTCTTTAAATAATGATTTGCATTTACTTCTTAGAGATAACTTTAGTCTGAGAAAGATGGATACCAAAAATTTCAGCTACCCTCTCAAGATGAGATTGTTACACTCCACTGGCCCCAGACACAGCCTATGAAATTCATACCAGCTCAGGATTTTGGCTCTGTTGCCTTAAAGTTGATAGGAAATTGGAATATAGCATGTGAAAGTGCTCACTGCTGAGGAAGGGATTCTGCTGGACTAGAACACAAAGAAGGCTCAAGGTTTGAAGCCTCCCTTAGCATCCAAGAACTGGTATGTTTTGCTTGAATGAAAATCACAGATAAACTATTTGAGAAATGTAACACCTTTATCAGCACAAAAGTGGATAAATGGCAGGAACTAGCGGTGGAAGACAAATGCTGCATGCACATGTACAGTACTTGTTTTGAATTAGACTCTATTGAACAGAACTGCTCAGAAAGCTGGAAAGAAGTCTGAATAATGGCATTCAAAAATAAAGGCTTTACCAGAAGGCAACATTTGTGATAAGTGCTTTCAAAGACTAAACTATCTTTTTGGATGTCATAGGAGAGAGCAGTTGATGAGTTGAAGGTGACAAAGGGTCACTTCTTCAGGGCCAGAAATTACTTCAAAAATACAGACTTTTCAGAATAGCAATCTACCAAAGCTGTAACACAACAGCATGGTATGTTGAGCAGTTCTGAAAAAAACCAGAGCACTGGACTATGTTTAATAGCAATGCTAAACTTATAAACTTCCTACAGCCTATTAAAATAACATTTCAGGATCTGTTCAGCTTGAGATCTGACCATGCTACTCATGTTATAGATAAAAGAAAAATTACATTCTGATATTTAGATGAATATGAACAGAATGACTAAATTATATTAAGCAGATTTTGTTCTCATTACGGTCAAAGTCGTAATTTTGTCGTATTGCTTAATGTAGCTGGACCTGCAGTGACATCCTTTGTGGAAAACAGTTTCAAAATAAAGGTAAGGAGACAGTTTAAAATAATTTTGTCATGTTCTATGTTGGTTTTTGAAAATAAACCATACATTCTATAAAACTTGCATTATACCTTCTTCCACATATGGAATATCTGTTTGGATTTCTGTTTATTCAAGAATTTACATTTGAGTTTTCATCTCCTTTTCTAGGTGTGAAAGAAAAGGTGTAGCAAAGTGATATTAGATTTTCCCTCTATTTGACATATTACAATAATGCCTTTCTCCAGAGGTTTTCTTTTATTTCCTCATTCTTTTTGGGGGTTGTGTGTGTGTGTAGATGTGGTAAAAGATTAAAGAGTAGAATATTCCCCATGATTAACTAGCTAGACATTTACATGAACTTATGAAATAGGAACGAATTGCTTTAGGCCAAAGTAGCTGACCTGCAAACAAAATGTGTTTCATACACCTTTTATATACTGTCAGAATGTACTTCAAATCTAGTATGATAGAAGGAAATCAATGGTATTTTTGCCTTTATGTCAACTTTTACCTGTGGATTATATAGTCACTATATTAAAGGTTTTTTGCTCTCCGAAACTTACACCAAACCCTTAGTCCTTGTCCTCTGAATTGTTTTGGATTCAGGATTTAGGAACATTCTTCATCTGTAGTTCTTTTTCTTATTACATCTCTGACCTTACATTGCTCTGAATTGTAAGCAAAATTGTGTCAAAGATGTTCATCACTGAATCTAGAGTCAAAACCAAATAATGCAAACAGTATTATCAAAGACTTAATCTTGAAGTGTAGCAAGGAGCAGTTTTCTGAATTATATTTTAAATTTTTCTATTTTTTCTTTTGACCAAACAGTTGTCAGATTTCTTAGCAGAAGTCAAACATACTGTAGAAGATGTAAGAATGAGTGTTATGTAGCAGCTATGCCCACTGCCAGACTCTTCATGGGTAGTATTTATTTAAACAGATAAATAAAAAATGTCTTTAAATCACCATTCTCACCAGGGAAAAGTCAGAGACTATGCTCTGTTTAGGTTCATGTCTACAAATGGCTAGAGACAGCAGCAGGCTAAATATCTTGCCTCAGGTCATTTATAGTTTATTAATCCAATCTGAGTGGAACCCAAATACTGATTTCCATACCTTTTCTGAATGCCATGCTTTATTTTTAACATCAAATAATATCATCTAATAAATAATATAATCTATTAAAAAATGCCAAACAAAAACCCCAATAAAGTGATGCTTCAGATGAAGCACAGGCGTATTTCGCTGTAATATTTGCTGGAAGCCCACCTGATAGGAGAGCTATCCCAGACTAAGGGAAATGGCAGAATCTCATCAAAGCTGTATGGGAAGTGTTGGCTTCATCTTACAGGTTCTACATTTGTCCTTTGTTATCAGCTGTGCAGAAAATGAGGTTTCTGGATTTTCCAGTTTTTAGAGTATCTGGAGAAATCATATTTCCTATTTATTGATGTAGGTCTTGAGATAAATTCCTATCCAAGATGATGTAAGAGGTCATAAAGTTTTATTTAGAAAGCTGATAAAACAAAATTCAGAGGAAGAGATTTTTCTGCATTTTTGTCATCTACCCCCTCTGCCCTAAGAGAGTGTGGAGCAGAATCCTTTGCTCTGTATAAAATGTCAGTTGCTGTAAAGTGCCTGGCACTGTTGATTACAGTAATAGTAGAAAATGAAACTTCCGAGTAAAAAACACCTGGCAATTCTTAGAAGACCAAACTATATTACTTTAAAGCGAAATGGAGTGGAGTGAAACCTCAAGCTTTAAAACAGCGTATATGAAACTTTCCTTTTTCAGTGATTAACTTCTACCCAGTGCAGTGAAATTCTAAAAACTGAGAGGAGAAATTATCGAGGAGTCCTAGCTATTCCTACATTGATGGAACGCATGAAAATATGTAAGTTGTCTAACTTCTTTTACTAATGCTCACCAGTTGACTGAATTTGACATATTAATCACTTTCATGTTCTGGATATTTGCAATTCATTGTTATACTCCCCAAGAGTTTTTTGATAAAAAGCGACAGTGTTGTGAATTTTTTTATTTTCTTTTTTAACTACAAGTATCTTAAGAAGATTGGTGAAGATTACAAAACATAAAATATGAACTAAAATATCTCTTCATTAATTAATTTTCTAATAGTATCTAACATTGTTTTAGCAGAAAGTTATCTCAAATATTAATATTTTTAAGTAACATTGCATCTTACTGACAATTCTGTAAAGTCCTGGCCACATTATCTTGTTCTGAGTTGGAACTTTGTGAGTGTTCTGAATCACCATAAAGTCCTTCCCAAGAGGCTGTAGAATCACTGAACAGTTTCTAGGACATAACTTTGATCTTGAAAATTTAAAATAGAAATAAAATGTGAAACAGTTGCATAATTCTCCAAGCTGTAGCAAAACCAAAACCGGCAAACTTGCTTGGGATATTGTTCCATGAATGAAGTGGGCACTGGCATGGTTAAGTGGTGAAGGGAACGTAGAGTTACATACCTGTCGTGGGCTCTTGTCATAAAATGCCATTAGGTACCATCTTTGTTCTGAACTTCCATGTAACAGAAGTATTAAGTCATACACTGAAATAAGAGGTACCAAAGTTGTTTTCATTTATCAGAATTACGTACAGAGATTTTTTGCCCCTAAGATGAAAATGATAAATGTAGCCAGGAAGCCAGGACTCTGATTTTAATAAGGGCAAAATGAAGCTCACAGTATAACTATGATGCAGTATAGTAACTTGAGTTTGGTAACTACAAAGATGAAGTAAAACAGATAAAGAGAAAATACAGATAATAAAGTGAATACCAAATCTTCAGACCTGACAAACATAATTTTTTTTTTGGAATAGAATGGCCTTGTTAGAGTAAATATAGTAATGTAATGTGTTCAGTTTCATAGATGCAGATGTTACAGAGAGGAATTTGGTGAGAAGTGCTGGTCAAGTTGCAAACATGTACACTGAAATGCAAACTAAGTGTTTACATCCCCTATGAGAAAAGTTGTACTATATTTTTTTATCTCTAACCTTTAAGTAACTATGTGTAATTAGAAAATAATTACCTGATAACTGTTTCTGCTGAAGCTTGGATTAGGAAATCAAAATTCAAGAGAGAGAGAAAACTTAGAGGAGGCATCTTGCAAAAATGATATCTTGCTGAAGTCGGAAAGCTGTTAAGCTCATACTCATTTTTGCACTAATGTAACTTCATTTTTAGCAAGGAAAATCCACTTTTGAATTGGGTAACTTGTTGGTACATTAAACAAATTCATGCTTTTGGGGGCTACATAATTATAAATTGTTGTATATAACACACTGCACTGAAATGATTCTAACAAAAGGTCAAACCCAGTTAAAAACAAAGTTCTAGCTCACTTTCTGAACTAACCTGGTTACTTAGAATTTAGCAGAATATCCAACCCTGGAAGAAAGAAAAATGATGAAATATTCTATAGCTCTACCCAATAATAGATTATGACATATGGAATTTATGAATCTCATGACTTTTTCTTTATTGATGAGAAGATGATCATAACATTGGAATTATTAAAAGTACCATTAAAGTAATTCACAAATGATACTTCAATGTAAGTGAAAGTATTCCTTATTGATTTCTAGTGTCAGCTGGGCTGGAGAGAGATATACCATATGTTCAACATATGAAAATAGCAGAAACAAAAATCAAAAGAAATCTCTCCTACTCTATCAGCTAATAAAGTTTTAAATGTTTGTAAAGAATTGAGTGAGCTCAGTGGAGCACATCCATGTGTATTTCATAATATCCCATCATTTAAATGAACAGTGCAAATAATCAGCTAAAATATATTAAGTACATTTTTGCTGAAGAATTTATTTAAAAAACACTTTTACCATTTTATCTATATTTTTCTGGATACTGGGATAAGTATGTTTTCCATAGGAAAAGCAATGGAAATTAATTTTCTATCTATGCTCCTCTATATAACCTACCTACCAGGGACACATAACAGTACAGTGGGAAAATAATCATAACCAGATTTGGTATGCCTTCATCTTCCAAAATTATTTTCAAAGCATTTTATGTGGCTCTTAAAAGTCCTCTCAATCCTATCATGTCAAGTTCTGGGCATAGGCCAAAGAACCTTTGGTTTCTTACATCACAAGGTTGTATGGCAAAAATGCATTTCTGAGAAATCAGAGAAATAATGCAGTGGAAATATACAGTGTGGAAAGTAAGACTTGATGTTATTACATGACATTTTAACTTGGGACCTTCAGTCATTAGGACTGTTTGATGGGAACAAAAAATATTTGTGTTTACTTAAGACCTAATCCTTTGAAGTTGGATGAATATGGACACTGTTTTATTGATTACAGCTTTAGGGGCAGTTGTCTTCTATAGCATTGGTTCATATTAACTCATACCCTACTGACAGTAAGTGAAATGGCTTTTACCATTTGGCTGTTTTGCTCAGCTGTGGAAGCTCACAGTAATTAGACCTTTTGCCGAGGATATTCATATGTATGTTGAACATAATTACTCCATGGGCCAATTCAGTATAAGCTTTGAGAACTACAAAACTCTTCCACTGGAACTTATTCTTGTGCAAGCCTGTGTACATTCAATCAGCTACTTCTTTTGAGGAGAATGACTTTTGAATACTTGAGGTGGTCTATCCCCCTTTGTTCTTAATCAGTTATATCAATTTGTAGAGAAGCAAAACAACTGGACTTCTCAGCACAGAGATTGTTTATTCACCTCTTACTTCCTCAGACAAAATTTGTTTTATATTAAACATTTTCTTTTCTTTATCCATGAAGTCTGAATTTAGTCTAGAACTTTATTTGGTAACTGCCTTGTATCATTTGACCACTAACATGAATTAATACAGATCAGCACCCCTGATTTTCTAACTGCTATGAGTTAGCCATGGCTAGCTGCCAAGTGTCTGCCTGATTGCTGCCTTGCTCCCTTCTCCCGTGGAAGTGGGACAAAATAGAAGTAAGGTGTGAAGACTTGTGGATTGGGACGATGACAGGTTAATAACAAAAAGCTGTCAATGTAAGCAGAGGAAGAGGAATGCATTTATCAATAGGCAGGCAGACCTTTAGCCACTTCCTGGAAAGTAGGGCCTGAAAATATTCAGTGGTTGCTCAGGAAGACAAATGCTGTAACCACAAACATTCCTCCTTCTCCCTCCCTTCCCTGAGGTTTTATTGCTGAGCACAATGTCATATGGTATGGAATATCCCTGTAGTGAATTGGGCTCAGCTGTCCCAGCTACATCCCCTCCAACGTCTTGCCTACCCCAGTCCACTCACTGAGGAGGGGGAGGAGAGCAAGTGCTGAAATGGCTTTACATTGTCAGCACTTTCATAGCCACAAATCCAAAGCACAGCACCAAGGCACTGCTGTGAAGCTGAATCCTTCCCAGCCAGACTCAGTACACTAACGTTGACCAATTATTATTCAGAAAGATGAAAACAACTGTACATCATAAAGTACTTGAACCCTTTCATGGCAGCTTCTACCAGATCAGGCTTTTCTTTTCAGGAGACAGTCTGGCTTGCCAGAGTAAGAGGGGAAAAAACCATTGTACTTACCAATAGACCTTACACATTTTCTGTTTCCTCCTTGTTAATGGGAGTGTCATATGGTCTAATTAAAAGGAAACATTTGAGAATATCTTTTATTTAGTAAATAATATATTTAGTTGCTAACAAACATGACAGTCTTGAAAGTAAAAAGAAATGAGATAGGATAGGCTTTTTACATTGGCTTTTAGTATCAACTTTCCCATTCATTCTGGAAATGCTAAAGGATTTTGTAGTGTGCAACATGCGTTTATTGTGCTATTGTTATTCTAGCTGACATATGTAAGATTTGAATTACATATTTAATATTTTTTTCTTTTACAATACAGCTATTATATACTGTTGATGATTTAGAGGACAACTCTGTCAGTAGATAGTAGAGGGTGCATGCAATGAAGGAAGCAGTGAAAAAACTTGCAAAAGATGCATGCTGAGATTATTCCATACTTTAGAGTCTTCTGTAACATCCATGCAAATCTGAATCAGAGTGTGTCTGCATGCATTGATCTAAAGACTAAATCAGAGAGACCTTTCAGCAGTACATACCTTAGAATACTACTGATTCATCTGATGAAGTTGTATAGCTGCAACTACACAATCAAGATTTGAAAGTAGGACGTTATGGAATGCAGATGTTCCTCTTGTGGTGAGTTAGTGGTTTAAACAACTAATCCAAAGAGTTCAACAAATGTCCCATAAAGTGAACAAGAAGTCAACCTGGTCTACCCATCTGGAGGATCTTTTTTGTTCTGTATTGTATGGGCATCCACTACTTCTCAGGAAATACTATGCTAGTCTTGTTCAGTTGATATTTTGCAGAAATGGTGATGTGACACATTTCCAATTGTTGCATATTTAGGCAAATAAGGGGTGCTTGGCATGTGTTTGTTAATTGGGCTGAATGTGTTTTTTTGCTGTTTCTATTAATGGAATGGACATTTGGAGATACAGAACTCATGATTTCTAGATGCTATGGAAAAAAATGAATTTGACACAGAAGGCAAAGATAAGCCCTTTTAAAGAATATTATCTATTGTAGAGAAAAAAGAAAATAATAAAAAACCTGACTAAAACAAAAAAAAACACCACCTAAACAAAAGACCTAACAAAACAAATCAACAAAAAATCCCCAAACAAATATTTGCAACAGAACTCTATCACCAAATCTGAAAAACCTAATTGCCTGAAAATTTTCAAAATTTCACTTCATTAGAGGCTGCAATTTTCTGTGGAAATCAGCTAACTTGAAACATACTGTAGTTGTCAATTTAAAGCAAAACAATGTCATCATAAATTCCAAGCAGGCTGTAGAAAAACATATGGTTTAGTAAATACAATAAACCTTCATTGCTGAAATAGTATACATAAACCAGATCTCTGTCTGAAGTAGTAACAAAAATTATAAAGGCAGCCCTTGAATAGGCATCTCCCCTTTAATGAAACAAGTTTCAGTTGAAAACTGGAAGATTAAAGAACCACAACAAAAGTTTCCCTAAGTCATATCATTTATAAGTACAAGCAGTTTCCAGATGCAAAAATGTTCAGCTGTTTCTACTGTGAGCTCACAATTCAAACCATGTCTTTCACTGATCTACAGAACTCCTTCAATTTGACTTTTGTGTATAGTTCTGCCTAAGTATTACAAGTCTCTTTGTTGGGACAAGTTGTTCTGTAGAGGACATTGATATACAGCAATTCACAGCATCAAGACTGCATCTTCTCAAATTTATAGCTTTCAAATATGTTCTAATTTTTGGATTTGATATGCAAGAAAGTTAACAAAATATGGTAAACAACAACATTATAAACCTCTTAGTTTTATGACAGTAAAATAAAACATTTGATATGCATTTCAAATTCTACTAGAAAAAGCAAGCAAACAAACAGAAGAAACAACAAAAACTCTAGCTGAGTTGAGACCTTCATAATACTTGTCTTGAAGCAAAGGGAACTTGATGCTGACTGCAACAACAATGTCATAATAATTCTTAATAGTCAGAAACAAGGGATAAAGAATATACAATTGGTTGTGTAAGAGTAAGTGAAATGATCTTTTCTCTATAAACAGGAGTACCCAAACTGAGGAACAGCCCAGCAAAAAGTCTGTTCTCTCATGGTTTGAACTTTGGATAATTTGTTTGCTCAGTGCCCTCTGATTAACAACCACAGATGTGATTGTGTAGGTTACTAAGACCTTATGCTCACTGGATTAAGAAATGCAAAGGAAAGAAGTACAGGAGGAGAGAGAAGAAGAAACTGAGAAAAGGAAACAAAGCTCTAAGTAACAGTTACGGCACGCCAGAAGTGTGGCTATGCATGGCCGAGATGTGGTCAGCCTTCTCAGAAGAGCACTTACATCCAAACTATTCAGAAAGACTTTGTGATACATCAGCTTCAGTGACTAGGCACTGGGCTCAAAGAACTAAACAGCCTGTTTAATCTTCTGTTCTGCTTTTATGGAATATAGCATAAGGAGTGCCGTTCTTCAACATCAGGCATAATTTAAGAAAATATGTAGTCTTTTACATTCTGTTGCTTTGCATTACTAAAGTTATAAGGTACAACGTACCAAACAGGGTCTAGCTAAGGCTGAGAAATGCATATTTCACTTTAAATTACTAGTTTTTCTACTTCATGTCAGACAGCACTACTAAGAATATATGTGTACATATATGTCTAGGAAGGTCTATACTTCCTTCAGTATTTAACTAAATAGTTGCTTACTGTTTGGTAAAGATGACTATCTGCTGACAGAGTATTTGTTTCCTTCTACTTCATTTCTGCAAAGCATTATCCAGTAGCTTACTGCTAGTCTCTGAAATGTTACCACCTCTTCTAGGAATTTTTCTGTCTCCTTGCCAACCTCCCAAAATAAAAAATTGAATTCATACAGTAATGTTAACCCAGTGTGAAAAATCTTCATGTCAGCCTCAACTGTGATTGGCCAAAGGCCAAACGTTTGTCAGATGGATTTTGGCAGTGGATTAAAAATGAAATCTATATCTATTACTTTTTTTCTTTTAATACCAAGCATACATTTTTCTCTACTTTGTGACACAGATTTAAACCAGTGACATTAGGTAAGACTGCAGAATTCGGTGAAAGATACCTTCTTGAAAATGTTGTGGCAGCCGTAAAGAAAAGTAAAAATCAGGCTGAACTGAAAATATTGACTTTAATTCTTAGTTTCTGTTTCTCAGTTGTCATGTTAATAAGTTGTTCTTTTGCATTTGGGTTTTTGGCACTCCCAAATTATGTTGCAGGTTTGTAAAAGATCCCTGGATTTTTATTTTATTTTATTAAAATAATGAAAATACTACTTGCTTCCTTTTCAGGATAGCCATGCTTAATTGGCTGTAAACTCCTTCGGGATTCAAAGAGGAAATGGACTGCCCAGTCACAGAGTATTGTTCTTTTTTTGCATCAATTCCATGTTTCAGATGATGGAGAAAATGTTTTATAAAGTTTCACAAATACATAATTTTACTTCTTGATGATAGGGAAGGAAAAGAAGTTTGACTGTCAGGAATGTTATCTGCTCTATAGCAAATAGCCAACTGATAACTGCTTAAAAATTGGTCAATTAAAGTTGAATGGCCAATAAACAGTTATGTTGCAATATGTTTCATTTTAGGACAATATATAAGCATACAGGAACACTGTCAGTTGAGAGATTTATTTACTATTCTAGCAGAGATAACTGGAAATTAAATCTGTCACTGAAGTTGCTAAGCCATACAATACAAAAGCTATTTTCATCTAATAAATTGTACAAAATATTGCTAGAATGAAGTTTGAATCTCAAAAGGGTCATTTCCTCCAGCTAAATGGTATGATACTTGTGTTGTAGCTAGTTGGCCCATATTCAATCAAAGTAAGCAGTCAAAGAGAAGTCCAGTATTAAAAGCCCTCTGTATTTCCCATGTGGTCTATCCAAGTCCCTACTCCCGGCAATGAAACCAAGCATGTGATTTAGGCTGGGCACTCTGAAATCTCACCCATTCAAGTGTGGTGAACACAACCAGTGACATTAACTTTTTTGTAAAATTTGGGACAATGCAGGTGAAGACTCAACAGTAGTATGACTTATTTTAAAAAATTGTAAGTATTACTTTCCAAAGATTGCAGAATTCCACTTGCTTTACGAAACCAGTCTTAATGATAAAAGAGAATTGGTTTCCCTTGTTAAGAATTGTAAAAGACTGCTCCTGTTAGAGTTTTTCTAGTTTCTTCTGAAAGCCTTGGTCAATTCTACTCCCCAGAAGTGTTCCGATTGTAATCAAAACCACTTTCTGATGGAGATTTATTTATTTGTATATTTTCTTTCCAAGTCCACATTTTACTTCATGTACAGTGATTGATCCAGCAGTAGGAGATGGAAGAATCTCATCAAACTTTTTAGTCAATTTTTAAGCTGGTTTTTTATTTTGGTTTGTTCAAAGGTCTTTTGAAGTCAGTTGGGAAACCCTTTCCCTTTAATTTTGAGTTATGTTCCTAATTTTTCCTCATCATCTTAAATAAAGGTGATTGAAGCTGATAAAATGTACCAGAAAATTCATGAGATAATTCTCATCAATTCAAAATTTTGCTTGAACTTGAAGTACTAAAACATTAGCTTGAGTTTCCCTTCTGTCATATGTCATCTACAACCTGAAGACTCATATTAATGCTGCCTGAAGAGGCTACTATATTCTTGGCCTAGACTTTTGGAGTGGAGGGAGTTCAGTGGAAGGAAACTAGATGAGAAAAACCCTTGCTGCTAAATTCAGACTTAAAAATATAAACATTTAATTGAGAGCACGGTGGCTCCTAAGACCTGTAATTTTAAAAAGGCTCTTATTTGTGCACTGTTTCTAGGTTGCTCTGGAGAGGGAGCCTCTCAACCACCAAAGTCAAAGGGGCCAACCAAATACATTTTGAAATGACAAGTCTGTCCGGAATGTCTATGTTCTAATGAAACCTTTGTGTTGAGATACTTTGTTTCATCCAGTCTTCTCCAATAATATCAGCTTTCAGTTAATGTAGGTGCCTCTCAGGGGAGATCATAATGGGAATGCCAACTGGGTTCAGAAGTAGAGTACAAACAAGCATCAGCATTGTACTATTAAGTAGTACCTTTAACTAACTTCCTTTCAGATGGGAATTTTCAGAGGATTGAAAAAAAAAAAAAGTAAGACTGTAAGAGAGTTCCTTGCCAATTCAGATTTTACTGACTTCCATCGCTCTAAGCATTACTATATCATATTTGTTCACATCACAGAGTTTGGCTCAGTTCATCATACTTGGCAGTCTCTAGTCAGGAAAGGCCAGGAGCTGGAATAGCAGAAGAATTGCAGGTCAAGACTTGCTCACTGGCAAAGTTTTGTGGGGAAGTTTGTGCAGGGCCTATGTTAAACTTTGCTCTAAAAAAAGTTTTGTCAGTCTTTTATTTTTGTGAATGCAAAGCTCATCCCAAATGTAAAATATATATTATCTGTGAATGTCTATATTATATTTGATGGATGTTTTCTCCTAGAGTGCCAGATACTGAAATTCTTATATAGCCCCAGAGAGAGGATCATTTAAAATGCAAGGTGCCAGTTATTACAGCTGCTTTTCCTGGAATTTAATGGGGGTTTGTTTTGTTGATGTAGCTCATGTAGGCTTTTACATGCCTAAGTGGAGCTTTGGAAATTTGTATTAGAATTAGGTACAATTCAATACATCAGCAGAATGCAGACTTCTAGTTTGCAGATAATTGATATACCTGAAAAAAACTGTTTTCTTTTACTGCTTAAAAAAGGATTCTTTAAAAAGAGCTTCACTAAAAGGATATATCTAAAATTAGCTCATTTGAGGGGTGGGGGGAGGTTTTCTATAAAATGAATAATTTTCCAAGGCAAATACTAGACTCTTAGGGTGACTGAACAAATACATGTGCCGTCAGCTATAATGATATCTATAGCCTGATGCTACAGTCTAGCTTGAAGAAATAATTCTTGCCAAATACACACACACACACACAAGAGGTAGTGAATGCAACACAAAATACTGATTGGTCTTTACACTTATAATTGTAATTATCCTATGCTTTTCTGAAAGAACAGAATTCGGGGGTTTGGGTGTTTATCAGTAAGATACAATATTTACGTTGACACTGACTGACAATGTCCTATTGAGCTTCCCTGAAAAGTTCATTGTGGCATTTATTCACGCCTAATTAGCAGCTCTTGGGATTAATACATCATTTTATCAAACTAATGCAACCTTAGTATAAAAATATGTAAATTCAGTATCATAACAACACGTACCTGGATATTTTAAATAATCTGCCTAAAGTGAACATGCTATTCCAAATTTATAATGATCAAGCTTTAAACTCCCTCTGGAATTCTCAGAATATTAATTGGCTATTTTGCTAGTGAATGCTCTCCTTGTTTTTCAAATAGTTGCTAGAAACCTTGTTGACCCTGATGCTAGGTAATGTAAAAGAAAAATCTGTATTTTAATACATGTGTGGAGTAAATAATACACCAGATTTAAGTATAAATAATTTACTAAGTATTGATAAGCGAAAATGCCGCAAAAATAACTGCTAAGAGAAAGTTTTGGATTCTAATAGCAGTAAAGGTATTTATTGACAACGTTGGAGGCAAGCCAGTTCATACGGGGCAAAAACTTGCCTAACTTGTTTGTGGAAGGTAAGCTATTTTATAGTTTTAAGTTCATAGTTAACAGCTTCTAATTTCCATAATAGTGACTGGGCGGAATCTTGGGCAGAGCTTTCCTTTTGGCTTCGAATCTGGGTAGTGGTCTTTTGACTTCATCCCTCGGGGTAGTCTTGAAGCATCTTCATCACTGCTGGATTTCTGCCTTTCTTTGTTCGATGACATGACCTGTCAAACTTGTAAAACCTTGGCTTCAACTCTACAAAATCTTGGGTCTTTACCATTTCATCCTAGTGAAATGTCTGGCTTAGTTTAATGTATGACTTCTAACTCATGGTACACTAGTTTCTATAATTACTAGACAATTTGTCCCAGAACAAAGTGGCTTTAGCACTTTATGCTGTTTGGCAGCCCTGCCGTACAAACAGCACTTTGCAAAGCAGTATTAGAAAATTTCACGAAACTAGGGTTTTTTTGGTCTCTTTTCTCTTTCAAGTATAACTGATAATATGACAAAACTTGGGTAAGTTGAAGAAAGAGCTTGTGATATATTTCATTAATTACTTGGGGGTTTTTAAGATTCTTTTCTTTACACTGGAAGTTCTTATGCAGATGAGAAAGCTACAGAGAACATTGCCAACAGCTGTACTACAGAAGTACAGATTTTTCAGAACTATTGAAGACATACTTTAAGCATACCTCAAAAGAGCTTTTTGGACTTAGCCTCTTGTACCTTTACATCTTATACAAAGTACTCTTTGTATTAGAGATTCTTCCCACTATCCACTCAATTATTGATGAGTTCTTTTTACTTGTATCCCTTGTTTTTATTCAGATTATATCAATAGATTAGATAAGTATGCAGAGACTACTCTTCTTCAGAAATGTGTTGTTTTTATGAGTGTTTTTCTTTTTCTCCTTATTTATCTTCTTCCAAATAGTCAAAATCCCTGAAGTGTTCCTCATATACATCTTCTCTATTTTTATAACAGTTTTTTGTCAGTAATATTGTTTGCATAGGGAATAACTCATAACATATTAGTATTCCATGAACTTTATAAAACATAGGTTTTATAGATTAAAGAAAGAGTTTTATAGGCAAAATGTCTGAGTTCTATTGTAGGTAACAGGTTTCAGGTCAATTGGTACTACGTTCCCTTCCAAGGCAGTCTAAGTCTATACTGAGAAATAGTTCAGCACAATAGTTGCAGATCCTGCAGCTTTGGAAGGTTAAAATAACTCTTCTGTTTCAGTCTTCCTTTCCTGGATGTCCATTGTCTATGAACTTGATTCAGCAAACTGTCAGGATTATAGTGTTCTCCTTCAGTTTTATCATTAGCAAAATAGATCACTGAATTTCACCTTTGTTCTCAGAGCTTACTGGTTGTTCCAGCACTGATTGTCATTTTACTGCTAGCTTTCCTCTGTTTTAAACTGGTGTTTTTGTAAGCTGCTGTGGTGGTTTTAGTTAGGCCTTTTGGTAGGCCTCGGTTTAGTAGGCCTCAGTTCAGCAGATGGTCTTATATAGCTTAGGAGAGACAGGTGTCACCTGACTAAAGCAACGAAAGAAATCTTTCATACCAGATGACGCAAACTGAGATATAAATACAGTAGAGTAGGAGAAGTTCTCTCAGTTCTTCATGGCTGCTCATCTGGGAAAGACATATTGTGTTGTTTTCCTGGACCATCAGCAAAGGGTGTCTCTTTCATTCCACTTTGAAAGTTCAACTTCTAATCTTTCTTCAAATGTAATAAGAACAAAACCTTCATTCTTTATTTGTATTCTATCATTTGATGTTCATGTATGAGGTTTGAGTGTAATTTTTCTAATTGCTCAGTCTGTGAAAAAACATCTTTAAAACTCTTCAGCTATAATTTTGGCCATCTCTTCTGTAATTTAAACTGATTTTTTTTGATTTGTGTTGTCTGGAGTGTATATAAAACAGAGATGTGTAGTTAGGGAAAATATGTTCATGAAGCCCAGGTCACCTATCTTTGCGTATCAGATGATAGTGAAATGTCTATGGCAACTCTCTTCCCCTACATTACTTCTGGACATGGTTTTAAATTTTGTTTAATGGAAAGCAGCAAGCAGTAGGTAAATGTGGAAAAACCACTGGTAGAAATGAACAGGAAGGGGCAAAATTTTGGTTTCATTGTTATTGTAAGTTCGTTTGAAAGCTTTTGAGTTCAGTAGACTATGAATTTGCAATGATGTACCCGAAAACTGAATTAATCCATGGAAATCAGTCTCTTCTCTGATGCTTTAAGTTGTGGTCTAGAGATACTTGCTTTTTTAACTGAAACACAAGAAGCACAATTTAATTGCAATTTTATGCACAAAAAGCAATAATTTTCTTCCTGACTGACAAGTTCTAAATGGTTGTCACTTGTAAAGTACATAACTATCACTTTCAGGTAGTTTCCTTTGAGTTATGTGAGCATTGCAGTTTCTTGGGAAAGATACTGAAAAAATGTGTTATTTGCCTTAAAGGGAAACAACATGAAGTTCTGTCATGGTGAGGGAAGGGACATAAAACAATGTCACACTGCTAACTTCAACGTACAAAGTGAACCAAGCAAGGGACAGGTCAAATCAAGGAAAGCTTTCACCTCACAGACACACATGAAAAAAATTCAAATTAATTCTTTCTGCTGCCCTCAAGTTGCAACCAAAATACATTGTACAGCTCATTTTATTGAAGCCTGTATTCCCCAACACCGATGAGATACCTTATTTAATAAACCTGTGAATATGTTGTACTTCTTCAAGACTGAAGTACAGCAAAACTTTGTTATGTTCTGGTGATTTTAAAGAATGAAAGTTCATGTTGATATTGTGTGAAGAATTATAATTAAACCCTTCAACTTCTTTCCAGGGTTTCTGGCTGAAAAAATAAAAAGGAACACAGGAAATATCTTGATGCTTTCTACCTTCAAGTTTTAATATGGACAATATGTCTTTTTCTGCTT
>VWZD01004426.1:843033-892381 GCA_013396695.1 Sakesphorus luctuosus
TATCCCAAAGGATATATAGCTCCAGAACCTAAATAATTATTTCAAAGCTTTTACTTTAGTATAAATTATTTTATTATATCTGAACACAAAGTTCTGAAGAAGTGCTTTGCAGTGCTGTGAACTTTGGCAATAAATTTAGCATCATTTTAGTTACCATGAAATGATTATTTCATAAGAGCTGGAAAATGAGAATGTTAGAATTGTACAATCAAAAGAAGGTCAGTTCTTTCAATTTCTTAAGCTTTGAGTTAGGCTTACAACTCCTGTTATTATTAGCAGATCTATGAAGCTGAATCCAGTTTCATCTCATTTACTGTGCACAGTACTGGGAAAATCCTCTAATAACCTTGCTTCTTTAGTCTCTATTATTTTTATTTTGATCCTATGGAAGTAAAAAGAAATCAAGATGAGATAGTAAGCTCTTTTAACAGTATTGATGTTGTAGGTCCATTTGTTGTCCCGAAAAATTCAGAAACACTGCTCTAAAAATGCAAGTTATGTTTAATGAAGATTAATGCAAAGTTATGTATCCTTCTGCTAAAATATTAAAACCATCAAAACTGAATGGCACAACAAGTAGTGAATGGACCCTGAATTGCATATGGAATTAATGATAGTTCTTGTCTCAAATGTGCTGTGCATGTAAAACAGCAGTGATGGTACAATAATTTTAAAGGGAGTAAGAGAAAGGGTTTGGAACAGTGGGAAATGTTTAATTGCACCTGTATCAAAAGCAAATTTTGCCATGAAGTCATCCACCCAGAGGGAATAAATGACAGTTTGAACTGTCACTTCACAAAATCCATGTCAAAGGATTATAGCCATACATGCTTATAGGCAACAGAGGTTAAGCTCTGGTTGAAATGAGGAAACACACAAAAAACCTATGGGTTTTATTATTGAGAGCAAAAGTAAATTTAGGGGTTATTTTCCTTTCTGCGGAGAGTCATCTCTCTAAAAGGAAAAAATCTTTTGTGTGAGGATACAGATAAAATTTCAGTAGAAATAACTTGAAAACTGACCTAGGTACATCTATCAAAGGACTATACACTGTATGATACAATCAAAATAAACAAAATATCAATTTGTAAACATAACAGCCTATTCTTTGTAAGAGCATCAAACTTTCAAATAGGCCTCGCTTCAGCCTCAAAAATTGTTGGTACTGCTTTTCTATACTGGCTGACTTTTTATGCAACTTAAGGGTATCAATTGTTGGCTTTGAAAACTTACATAGTAAAAGGTGGCATGAAGAAATATTACAAACCAGTTTTAAAAAATTCTCTTTTCTTTGAGTATATTTCCACTTTTGGGGAGGCTGAGCCACAGATAAACACTCTCAGTGTGAGAAGTATAGATCTCTGGGAAGATAAAATTACTGAAAGACAACTGATCCCCTGTCTGTGCCGCAGCTGCTTGATTGCACCAACTGAAGTTTTGAATTGCCTTATTGACAGAAAAAAAATCAACTTTTAAAGTTGCATGCTGGCGTTCAGGGGTGAGGCAGGTGGATGATGAAGCAGCATTATTTTTTAGTGTGAAATTATAAAAAATCAGTAATGCTTTCAGATGACATGCTGAATTCCATCACTTTGAAGAGCCTACATTTTAAACTTTTCAAAACATTTTTCATAGTAGAAGTGTCCAACTCTCACTTTATAAACTTCTATATCATATTTATATGCATATTTATTTAGGGTTTAGGATGCCATAACAGCAAGAAGTAGGAAACAACCTCTTTCGAGAACATAGGCATTGTGAGAATTGCAGAATTAAGTAAAATATCTACTTTTATTTTTCATCTCCACATGATGCAAGATCTATTTCTGAGATTGAAAACTTATCCATGTGGCAAATATATGTAGGAATCTCCATGTTGAAACTACAAATTATTAAGAAAGCATTAAATTCTTTCAGAATGCAGTATGGTGTTTGTTACTTTTCCTGTAATAGACTGTGTCACGTGCCAGATACGTACATCTTCTTAGATATCATAATAACACACTCAGTGAATAGATGACAAATTCAAAGAGTGACTAGAGGGTTGGTATTTTAGCAAATACCTCTGAATTCAGGAAACATTGAGAACTGAGGAAACAATTGAGGGGTTGTGGTAAACATTGCTTTGCTCTGCTGTATGAAAAAGAAAATTAATAATCAGGGTCTGAAAAACACCCACAGTATCTCACTCATGTTGAAGACTGTTGGCATTTAAGAGTCCTCTAGAACAAGTGTTCTCACCTTTAAGAAATTAATTTTATCTACAGTACTCCATTTTCTTCACATGCTTTTTTCAAGTCTTTGTCTGTTTGACAGTGAGTACCCCGTATTTATGTTGACTACGCATTGTGTTGAATGCATGGTCCTCTCAATTACCAATGACTCTTTGAAACATGTACATTTTCTAGCTATATCTCAGGCATGACAACAGAAAAATTAAAAATATTCTTTTCTTGAGCATCAGAAATGGGAGCAGACACACGAAGCAGTGATAGTTCTTTGTAATAAACCAACAGTAACACAGATACAGCGAGACTTGAAGTAATGTCTGGCTACCTAATTAACCTCCCTTCACTATCCAAATTTGAAGAAAAAATAAAGTTAACGAATGATTTAGGTCAGGTAAGCCCTATTAGTCTCTTAGTATAGGTCAGGTACGGCTGACTAATTGTGAGAAATACACTTTAATTGCTGTCAGTCTAGTTAGATAGCCTTGTGATAAGTGAACTTTTTTTTTAGACTTCCATGCTTTAATACCAGTTATTGTAGCACCAGCTCCCGTCATTGGTCCTTGAGCAATCAGACGTTTCTGTTTCTGGATGATTTAAGATTTTAGAAAGAAACACAGTGGTAGCAAGCAAATCTCCTGGTAACAATCATATCATTAAATCTAATTATATTTCTGGTCAATATATGCTATAAAAGCTTTACTACCCTTCCTGTTTTTGCAGGCAGGCCCCTGCTTCAGATAGGAGTAGTTGCTGATGTAGGATACAAACACTGAGTAGTTGCTTCAAATTAGGTAGATGCAAATGCTTTTTCACTCCACATTGCCACTGGAAAATACAAAGAAGTAGCTGCAAGGAGTAGTGGAGCTGATGGGAGAAGGAGGCTGAAGGAATGCAAGAGCTGCTCACCATTGCAACTGGCACCCCTAAGAGCTTCACCCGAAACCTTTCAGGAGGTGGATGCATGTAGTCAAGAGCTGGGTTAAGAGGGGTTAAGCAGGCACAAGTGGTAGTAGATTTGATCTGATGAGGGAGACCAATAACAGCAACAGAAATCAAGGAACTGGTGTGGGCTGAGAGACTTGTGGTCAGCAAGTCTTGTTTCTTAAGTGTTACAGCTGTTTACTGTTAGCTTTTACATTATGTTTATTATTTGTTACAATTTTTATTTAAGTAGGAGCCTTATATTCTCTTTATAGTTACAAATGAAGATAGAAATTAGATAATTAGATTTCAAATGCAGTTTGTTTTTGAAAAGAACCTAGATGTGTCACTGTTGGCTAAAGGTGCTGTGAAGCTCTCCTACTGCATCCACAAGCAGGTACAGGTAATATAACAGCAGTCTCTTTTATCATATGCATTCATATATGTAATAGGAGGGATAAAGATGGACAAAAGAATGCCTGAATGTACGTGTGAAATTAATAGCTAATTCTGTGATTTGGATACAAGTCAGAAAATTGGTCAATATTTCTGATGTGGCTTACTTTCCTGATGTATGTCTATGTGCCTGTAGGGTGACTGTTCTTGAGTGCTGACTTTTTAACCTGTTGTGAATTCGCTGTCTGTAGGAAGCCACTGTTGTCCTTGCTGAAGACAGGCTCTTACTGCTTTCTCTTTTTTGTCTTGCTTTGTCTCCTCAGACTTAAATAGGGAAATATAAGTTTTAGATTGGAAAGAGCAAGTTTATTACTTTACTGATTTAGTAGCCATGTCATCATTTTATTACTAACAAAGTTGCTTTCATATTTCTGCAGAGGGTAAAGTGCTCAATGTGAACGCAGAGCTATTTTTTCATGCATGTATCTAACAGAAAACTTCTTTTTTGGTGCTATTTTGATTACTATATGTGTAAAAATACCTTCTAGCAAAAAAGCTTATTGTGAAATAGTTTATCTCAACAAATGGAACAAAACTCTACCTGTTTTATTGGGGAAATTTTGTGGTTGTTTAGAATCAAAAGTATCTTATGGTTTTTATCTTTCTTGTGAGCTATTCAAGAATTTTTAGTAACAAATGTTATTAAAGTTTGTCAACAGTTAAAGTAGTTATTGGTTAACTATATATAAACATTGAGATTATGGTTAAAAAACTTTTGTCACCTTAAAATAGGTTAAGCAAGTAAAGTTATGAAATTGAGATACCTGAAATGAGGCACTGTGCAGACATTTTACTTCTAACATCATACAAGCAATGCTGGTCTCGGTAAATATTTTAAAGTGAAGTTTAAACTTCTTAAAAGGAAGATAATTTAAGCATGTGCTTTGAAGAATATTGAAGTATTTGTTTGACTTATCTCAATTCTAAAGTAGAATACACTTCATGTGGTTAGAGAAGAATGGTAAAGTACAAAAGTTTTTTTCTTCCAGCTGGTATTTTGGCCCTTAATACCTATAGCATCATATCAATCACTTTTTTAAAAGGTGTTTTAGATACAAATTATGAGGGGTTTATTTACTTACAGTTTTATTCCTCCCAAGTGAGTGTAACACACTGCAGGAGTGGGTTTAATGTCAGGTTCTAATTTAATCACATAATAAATTAATTTATCCCTAGTGTTGTTAAAATAAAAGAAATTTAGAAAGGCATTTTTGCCTTGAGTATTAAACCTGTCTCATGGCTATATTACTTTAAAATATCTTTCAAGCAGACAGTTAAAAATGAACTTATTCCTTTTATTTTCATTTAGAATTAAAAGTATGTATTCTGTCTATGAGTGGAGTCTTACTTCAGCAGCTCATAGTGATAGGCTAATACTCTGAAACAGACCATATACTTGAAAATGTCAACCATAATGGAAAAATGAAAACTCAAAAAAGTGAAAGTTGACCAGAGGTGCTAGGAGGGGTCTTATGCTCTCCAAGTTCTACAGCAGCTAGACCTGAGGTGGGAGCATCATGCTGCTCTCGGGATGCTGTTCTGTCACTTAGCTGCCATTCAGCAGTCCTAAACCTCCAGATAAACAGCATAATGCCAGTTCTTTTTGCCAACTTAAGATAACAGTTTTTTATTACTGGAACTCTGCTGGAATGCTTTTCTTTCCTTCTTCCGTAATAGACTGCAATGTTACAGGATCTAGTCTAAAACTTATTAAAGTTTTGCAGCAGGGGATACCACCTGTGTCTCCCTGCTTCTTCTGGCAAAGTCTTTCTCACTCATCTGTTCAAAAGGTTCAAAAATACACTTTTTTCCCCCCTCTCTCATTACTTGTCAATCAGTGGCAAAAGGGATTAGTAAACAGTAACTTCTGCCATCAAAATTGTAATTTGAATATCACCTTGGTTGCTAAAATAAGTTTTCACATCTGTATTTTGAGTAGTAGCAAGTTTCTTGGTAATTAAACCTCCAGTATTACAAGAAAATACTTCAAACTACTGTTATAAATGTCTCTAACTTTGCAGTAAATGCCTTTATTATCTGATGTCAGCAGAAAGTCAGTTTGCATTACAGTAAATAACTATGATTCCTTGCTCCAGCTGGACTCTGAGTGTGAAATGGTGGTTTTCCAGACAGTTTGAGCAGTGGGAAGCTCATCTTTCTTGTGCATGCAACTGTATTTACGTAATAGTGTACTGCGTCATACCCTGTTTGCCTTTAAAACAAAACCACTCTGCTTTGTTGAAAGGAGTCAAGAGAGGTGGATTCTCACAAAGACCAATCCATTTACAATCCCAATGCATGTTTAGTACAAGTTAGAAAGTCTTAAAACTTGGCCACAACATGACACTTCAGCTATCACTATCTCTGGAGGACAGATTGTCAGTCAACTAACCTGAACTGAGACTGCAATTTTGGGGTCAGACAGAAAGGAAGTTAATCCCTGACAGTTGTTTTGAAGAAAACAGGATAATATCTGCATTGATTAGCAAGAATCAGGAGATTCAAGTAAAAATGAACACTATGGGGAATGTTGTTTATCCATCAAAATTCTGGAACAGATATGTGTAGGTAACATTCAGCACTGGCTCATCTTGTTACTAATACAACTGTTAGAATAGTATTAATTAAAGATTGCTTTAAAAATTCTTAGACTTTTCACAAACTACATAAAGCAAACATTGTGAAATGAAAAAGATATTGCACAAGCACTCTATTGCTCACCAATGCAATTTGCATTACCTAGTTTGTATTTATTTCAGAAATCATGAATTTTTTTTTGACTTTCAGCAACCTTGGCTACATAAAAGGTCTTTCAGGTTTGAAGGGTATCTCTTTAAATGTAACTTTGCTCATTTGTCCGATTGTAAACCAATGAAGACAACAGAGTAATGCTCTTGATCACTTAAACCTTGGTTTAAGGACAGCATTTAAATTAAATAGTCTTTCCTCAATAAGAGAATTCTTGTGTCTGGTATTGAGGGAATATATGAGCAGGTAGAGACAATGTGTAATTGTTTCACTGATATAAGCATGGACATAATGCAAATTTTGTTTTCTTTCAAGTTCTTGTTAACTGTAATTTGTGAGGCTATAAAAAGATGTTCTAAATTAGATCAGTAGTATATAGTAAACAGTCTACTGACTCAAAATTCAGCCTGGACTGAGCATGGGGTATAATAGCAATTTGCAGAGAGAGGCTTTAGAATGTATGGCTGAGCTTACTGAACTTTGTATTTGCAACTGTAAAATCTTTTCCTGCCTTCAATGCACACATATACACTCACACACAAAATAATAGAATATATGCTATTAAACAAAACAGGTGGAATAGAATGGAACAGACTTATTTTGATGTGCTTTATCCCTTCCAAACAAGGTTTGAATCGACTTGCCAAACAATGTGTTCAGAAAATTGAAATTCAGTTTGTCTGCTTCAAATAGTGTATTTTTTATCTCCCTCCTCTTTATTGGAAAGCTACTGCTCTAAACTGAAGACATATTAGGAGCTGCCATTCTATAATTGCTCTAAAAATAACATAAGACTGTTTGACTAACCTTGTTCATGTTAAGAATTAGGATGTATATGTGAAATATAGAATCGATTGGGTTGGAAAAGACCTCCGAGATCATCAAGTCCAACCCTTGCTCCAGCTCCAGTCCATCTACTAGATCATGGCACTCAGTGCCACGTCCAATCTCCGTTTAAAAATCTCCAGGGATGGTGAATCCACCACCTCTCTGGGCAGCCCATTCCAATGCCTGATTACTCTCTCTGGAAAGAATTTTTTTCTGATCTCCAACTTAAATTTCCCCTGGCAGAGCTTGAGCCCGTGCCCCCTTGTCCTGTTGCTGAGTGCCTGGGAGAAGAGACCAACCTCCACCTGGCTAGAACTTCCCTTCAGGTAGTTACAGACAGTGATGAGGTCACCTCTGAACCTCCTCTTCTCCAGACTAAACAACACCAGCTCCCTCAGCCTCTCCCCAGAGGACTTGTGCTCCAGTCCCTTCACCAGCCTTGTTGCTCTTCTCTGGACCCGCTCCAGCCCCTCAATATCCTTCCTGAACTGAGGGGCCCAGAACTGAACACAATACTCAAGCTGTGGCCTCACCAACGCAGAGTACAGGGGAAGGATCACTTCGCTGGTCCTGCTGGCCACGCTATTTTTGATACGGGACAGGATCCCATTGGCCTCTTGGCCACCTGGGCACACTGTTGGCTCATGTGAGTGTATATGTGGAATTCATTGTCGATACAGTAAGTTATGTAATTAGTAATTCTTGCATACAGATATGATTTGGATACACGTGTGGTAGTGTAGATATAGCAGCATATTCGGTAGATTTTCTCATCCATCTTCTTTCTTTATTCCTGTAAATGGAGCAAATGGTCCTGTACCTGGCAGGTAACATTCAGTAGGTTCACCGCTTTTATCAACTTAGGAAAACAAGATGCTTCTAGGGAATTTTACAGTATGTGCACATAACCTGCTTTTCTGTTAATTTGGGACAGGAAAGGTAATCAGAATTCAAATTTAACAAAACCTACTGTTGGGACTCGCATTTAAAAGCCTTAAAACTTCCATACACCTATACTGTTCTGCCTTTAAAATGGTTGGCAAGTTTAATCACCAACTAGAATTGATTTTGCAGCTCAAATGGGACCAACGCATGGCTGCAAACTCTTGTCAGATCTCCCTGTGAACTAAACCTCTGTAGCAATAAGTTTTAGCAGGGTGGAAAATACCCAAGTGTGTCTGAAGTAGAAGTCTCCAAGTTGTTCTGTGTGAAGTGCACATAATTCAAATAGTTCAATTGTAAATCCACTGACATACTTAGCTCAGTTCCTCAGTCTTTGCAATATGTAGCAATAACAAAATTATCATGTGTTGATCTGTTTACAGCAACAAAGTAGATTTCCTGTAACATCTTGTTCTGTGCTTAGTTACTGTACTTCCCATTTTTTTAAGATAATGGACCTCATTGAAAATGGTACAGTCTTTCAGGAAAATACATCTTACTGCAGATATGATAAACTTTATTGGCTTTAGACAATTTGAGGTCATTATCAATTGTTCCTTGGGTAGTTTACAGAAACAACTGGAAGCATAAACAGCAGCATTTTTCAGTAGCTGGCTTGTCTAGCATGCATTTTAATCCTTTTCCCCCAAATGAACAAAAGAGAATAGTATTTGGATAAGCCCTGATAAATCAATAACTTAGTGCAGTTAGTTACACTTATTTAATGCAGTTAATATTAAGAGCTTGTAGGAGTTTCTTTGTATTTACTTCTTTATTCCCCCATCAGCCATTAAGGAACATTCTCATTTTCCACATGAAAGCTTCAGGAGCAATTTCACAGCGCAGACCCAACAAACTGAACACCACAAGATTAACTGACTATACTACCTTGCACTGCTAGTTTGGCTCTGCCTGTAGGATTTAAATTTGCACTACTCTTCTGAACAAACATAAACAATTTAACTGCATCCCAAATGCTTCATAGAAAGAATCTGTTCAATTTCTTCCATTTCTAGATTGCACATTCAAAGTAATTCCTCTTAAATTAAATGTCATTTGCTTGTATTAGAATAATCAGGACAACTTCAGATTTTAATAAAGTTATTTTAGACTAAAACTATTGAGATGGGTTTAAAAGACCTGAAACTGACTGTGAATTCTCAAGGCACAGAGAATGGAGATAGTAGCATCATAAACACATAATAATATCCAAATATGTTGCATTTTTCAGCCCTGCTAACATATAAACTGGCTTGGAAATTTTGAAACTGGTAAATTAAATAGGAAACAAAGTCTGTAATTTGGTTTCATGCCCAACCATGGTTCTCTCTTTAAGGCCCCAAAAGAAGGTATTCAATTAAAAAAAAAAAAAACAAACCACTTATTTTTAATGTAATCAAATACTGTTAATGTAAACAATGCCTCAAATGTTATTCAGTGTCTGGCAACATTCATCAGATGGTCCAGATAAATAGAAGGTATCTTTTTCTTCCAGAGAATCTTTTTATATTTAGTACAGGATCAAAGATAGAGCAGCTACTCAACCTTCCTAACTTCATTTTGTGAAATAACAGCTTGACTTATAATTACCTTTTCAAAGCACTTGTCCTCATGTTGCCATTTCTAAGTCTTGATCTTTATGTGGAACAAATGGGTTTAAATACAACAGTATTGTACTCATTATTTAAAATCACATTCTGCTATTTGAGTAGGACTGAAGAGTTATATTTTCTAATGGTCATTTTATTTGTTTCCAAGTTTTCCATTAATTTTTCTACCGCTTCCTTGAACTACAGGTTTTTCTAACCTCCATACCATGTCTTTTTTTAAGTTAACTATTGTGACTTCTAACTTTGCATTAGTATTTTTTGTTTCTGCTGTGCAACTTTGATATTGGCAGGATTCAGTTCAAAAGAATGCTATGAGGCCTTCATTAGGGGAATGTGATACTCAGGCTCTGGGAATTCAGCCAGGGGAAATCAATTGGTGATATATTCAAAGTGGAAAAGTGTAATGCAATACCTTGTTTAAATTCACATACACCAGAGCAGACTCCTGAGATATACAAGTAGAGAGCCTGGGCCTAGCCTTGGTGGTTGTGTTCAATAAATTCTTGCTTAAGACTTAAATGGTGTTTGTATTAGGTTAGACTCCGAGGGTGATAAACCATGCTGTATTGTGGCTTCAAGGCAAGGCTTTCAAAATTTGGTTGTACATCTATGTATCTCAGATAATGGATGTACAGCAAGGAGAAGAACAGGGAATAATGTATATTGTGTGGCTATGACAGGTACAAGCAGAGAATGCTTCAGGTTGCTCAGCTGGTGGAAGCAGTAAGTATTGAAAGAATCAATGTGTAACTTTCAAGACATTCCTGAGTATGAAGAATAGTAAAATGTATTGCATTGTAATAAAGCATATTGCCAGAAACTTAATGAGTTATCCTATATAATTCTATATCCACATTCCAATGAATTATGCCTAAATTGCATCTTAGAAAGGATATAGTAGTAATCAAAGGATCAAGAAGTAATAACCCTACAGCAATGTTTTAACTGACTAAACAGCTTGCTGTAGCTAAACTTATTAGTAACCTGATAAGCATGTAGGTAACTAATTGTAGGTACTTAATTATGAAATGTAAACATTAGAATTTGTCTCTTAGTTATCTTTTAAACTGAAGGGATTTCTCTCATCAACATGAGACTAAGCAGCGGGAAAAAACCCTCTATAATTCACTATCTGTATTAGTATGTAATTTTATCTGATTTAATCTCATACTAAACACTGGTACTGCTTATGCTGAAACCCAGTTATTTAAAAACACTTTCTTCGAAAGCTATAGAAAATACACAGCGCTAGTGGGTTTACCCTTGCTGGACTCCAGGTACCCATTAAAGCTGCTCTCTCCCTCCCCTCTGCAACTGGACACAGTAGAGAAAATACAAGGAAAGATTCATGAGTTGAGATGAGAGCTGGGAGAGATCACCATCATGAACAAAACAGACTCAGAGTGGCGATATTAGTTACTTTTGTTACTGGCAGAATCACAGCAAAAGAGTGAGAAGTAAAATAATCTTAAAAGCACCTTCCCCCCACTCTTCCTTCCTTCCAAATTCTACCTTCTCCCCCCTAAGTGGTGCAGAGAGATGGAGTGAGGGCTATGATCAGTTGTTGTTCTGCCACTGTCAGGGGGAGGAGTCCATCCCCTGCTCCCTGTGGGGTTCCTCCCATGGAAGACAGTCCTTCATGGACCTCTCTTGCATGAATCCATTCCATGGGCAACAGTTCTTCATAAACTGCTGTTCTATGGGTCACTTCTCCATGGGCTGCAGTCCTTCAGGAAAAAGCTGCTCCAGCATGGGTCCCCACAGGGCCACAAGTCCCTCCAGGGAAACTGGCTCCAGCGTGGGCTCCTCTCTCCATGGGCTGCAGGTCCCTGACAAGACCATGGTCCATCACCGGCCTCCCATGGGATCACAGTCTCCTTTGTGCATCCACCTGCTCTGGTGTCAGCTCCTCCGTGGGCTGCAGCCTGATGGGCCTCCATGGACTGCACCACGGGCTGCAGGGGCCTCGGCTCTGGTGCCAGGAGTCCCTCATCCCCCTCCTTCTGCACTGATCTTGGTGTCTGCGTTGTTGTTCACATGTTCTCACTCTGCTCTTCCCTTGCTGAAATTTTCATCATGCAGTTACTTTCTTTCCCTTCTTAAATATGTTATTTGCTAAAAAATTTCCATTTTTAATAATATTCTGAGATATCTGTTAGAAAATACATATTTAAAGAATGCAAACAGCTGAAGAGAAAACTTTGGAAACCAATGAAATCAACTTATCAAGTGTATCTGACTTTTGTGAACCATGAATCCTGTACTGTTGTCTATCAATTGCTTGTAGGAAGCAAGAAGTAGTATCCATTCTTTAAATTTAGATAATCTATTTAAGTGTTCAAGCTTGAAGATATTGACCATACTCTCCAATCATTTTATAAACCAGTGTTTGAAAACAACTATACTGGGATTTGGGGGGATATTATCACCTATGTACATATCTGTCAGTTTTCCTAGTTTTGTAGTTATTGTGTAATACTGATTCTTTAAAGGCCTGAAGTAATGACAATAGGTTACAGGGTTGATTCTGTGGGAATTGTAATGGAAAAAGCATAAACTAGGTATTAGTACTATGTAGCAATATGCATAATTCTGTGTTGTAGTGATAATGTAGGTTATCAAGGAAAGGGGAATAGGGAGGGGATGTAATGAATAGCTGAATTGGAATCATAATTTTTGTTTTGAGAAACCATGGACTCTCTTTATGAAGAAACACCTGTAAGTCTTTACAGGCTTATATACTGCAAGTTAGTTGCATCTTTAATGGAAATATCTGACCTACCCATTGAAGGTTTATATATTGTGTTCTGGAAGGGCTCCCTACACTCACACTTCAAGCACAGGGATGAGGAACTCAATTACTACAGCTACATACAGACCATATAAATAAATGCAGCAGTATCTGAGTTCTAGTGATGTATCAGTTAGCAGGGAAACAGATCTACTTTCCAGGGAGATGAAGCAATATATGAATGTTCAGTTCTTGTACAGTTTGCCAAGAATGTAAATATTTTTGTGTTGTGGTATACAATATTAGATCATTCCATGGATTCTTTCCCTGAGCATTTTGAACAAAGAATGCCCAGTTTTCAAGCACTCTTACTGAGATGAACCCTATTTTCAATGTTTCAAGTACTGGCATGGAAGAGAGATATAACAAAATATTTTATACTGAGAAGTGTCATGTGTTGAAGATTAGGCCACTGACATGTAAGTGAGACATATCCAATTCCTTTATATTTTTTTTTATACTAACATATTATAGCCATATGTTTCTGCTTCCTGAGAAATGAAGTGTTCAAATTCTAATGCATTGTCATACACCTCTCCAAGTATTTTATGGTGTTCAAGGATGGATTGCAGAACATTGAACCATAGGTGTACTGCCTGATTCTCTGGGAGATGAGAGAGTATTGTTGCTGTACTTCCACTTTGTAAATACAGACTAAAAAGGACATTGTGAATAAAGGTGGTAAAAGCCACTAAGCTTGCAGGTGGCATAAGTATATATAATCAGTTTAATAAATAAGTTTATTGCCTTATATTTTGCATTCTGCTAATGCAAAATAATCACATCATGTAAGAGTCATAACCTCTTAAAATAATTTTAATGTCTTGACTTCTGCAGATGTATGTCCCACTGATATGTAGAAAGTGAGTACCTAAGGAGTTATACAAAAGCTAGGCGGGGGAAATGGGTCTCAATGCGAATAGAGAGGCAGAAATAGCAAGTGCTCATTTGTTGTATGTCCTGGCAAGTGCTGGAATATGCAGTGAATGAGGCTAGGAGGGCAAAGGTATATTGGAAGGGATGGAGGACTCTTCAGGAGAGTATAGCAGCCCGCAGACTTTGAATCTGCATCTGTATGTCCTCTTTACTATTTCTATCTTGACATCATTCTGATTATGTTATAATGAACTGGTATTATTAAGGCACATGTCCTTTTCTCCCTATTCTTGAAATGCATGGGAATGATGTCCATTTAGTATAGATTTGCAGTGTCCTTGCAGAAGCAGCAAATGGCTGCCCAGGAAGCCTTTTGGGCAACACTTCCTCGAGTACCATAGAGATGAGTTAGTTACATGATGCCATCTCATCTTGTTGTTTCTACTACTTCAGTTTTATCAGAAGAAGCTAAAAAGCTGTATTAAGTGAAATAGATGTTCATGTGAGAAATTGCAGTTGCTGCACCTGGGGCACTGAAAGACTGAGTAGAAAATATCATGTCTATGATACAGATGGAAGGAGTGACATGCATTTCATTATGAAGATATCATACAGAATATGGAAAAAGTTTAGGGACTACTATGCTATAATGAACTTACTTTCAGAAACTTAGTGAAAGCAGCTATTTACTGAGGATATCAATTGCAGGGTCAAACAGAGATGATTATTGCCAGCCCAGAACTGGGATTCTCAATAACACTGCAGCATTGCTGAACACCTACTGTTTAACCCTAAATGACATTTATTAAGTTTGTGCAGACAATGGACTAACAGAGTCACTTCCTCATTATTAGAAATGCCTTTTTCTAATCTTGCATCATCTCAGTGCTTTATTTAAAACTAAAATCAATATTCATGGTGCAGAGGGCTTTCTTCCCCAACTCTTTCATAAATCTCATAAGTACTTCTTAGCTTTCAAGTACCTTCCTTCAGTGCAGACAACGGAGATAATACATCTATGACAAGACAGTCTCAGAGAAATTACTTAAAGTTCTTTAAGGCCAAGGTTGTCATCCTGGTTTTGCATCTTTCCAACAGGGAATTTCTGTCTTGTATATTAAAATAAACAATTACTGAAAAAAGTTTCTGTGCTGCAATGTATGTTACAGTATTAAAGGAAAAAAATAAGCAGTGTTTATTCTTGTGTACATCAGTGATCTACTTACTGTCCTTGTACACTCTTACTGTCAAGTAATTACAGAACTAATTTCTGAAAAAATATCTTTAATATAATATAATGGGAATTTCAGCAGTCAAGTGAGAATAAATGAAAGATTAAGCAAGAATTATTTAAATTGTATGTGCTGCCCAAAGAATGCTCCATGACAGATATGTCAATTGAAACCCTACACAAAACAGTAAAATACTATCTTGTAAAAAAGCCAAAGCCAGTGAAATATTCTGAAATACACTTTGCTTCTGCATTATCCTAAAATTGTAATTCAAAATAACCCCATTTCAGTTGTCATGTCTTTTTAGTGGTTTACTCTTTTTTTTTTTCTTCCTCTCCTTGCCTTTTTGTTTGTTTGTTTTTGTTTTGTTTTTAATTAAAACCAGGTGTAGGTACAGCAATAAGCTAAAGGGAGTTCTTTATGCATATATATATAATTTAGGGAATGACATAGGTACTATTTTAAATGACATACACTCAGATTAATCGCTAAAAATATGCGAAAGAAATGATGGCATTTCATATAGAGAAAATGGAAATTCTTTGACCTAGAAATCTCTATAATTAATCAATCAAACTGAGTTAGAAGGATTAAAGGACCATAGTGAGACTGTGTTACAGATGATCACAACAGCAAAGGCTGGGGAAAGAAGATACACTGTATGATAAGGAAGCCACATGTGGTTAATAACGTTATGATGATGGCTGAAAACGCCTCCATAATATTAATTTGGAAATTTTTGAGACACTATGGAAATAATAGGTGTTACAAATTGCTGCTTGCTGCATCATATCATGAACAGTTTAAGCTCAAATCTGGCTGTAGCAAAGCTAATGCAAATACCAACCTGAGTAAATAAGTAGTTGGTACACAAACATCTGTCTAACCCGGGAACTGAACCAATTACTACCAAAAAGAGAAGTGTGATCACAGCAGCTTTATTTCTGAAAAAAACCTGATTGACATGGGGAAGAGGATTGGATCAACCTTAGCACAGAGAATGAAACATTAAGGCAAAAATGCTCATAAAATTAGCCAAGGATATTGATATATTCTTTTTTTATGCACTTACTACATTTCCAGTCTGGGACAGGGTGGGATCCTTAAGAAGAATGAGGGGTTTGAACATAATAGTACTGAAGTCAGCTGTGTTTCAGAAATTAAGTACAGTGTTCGGGCTCCAGTGAAGACTTTCTGCTTGCTGACTCCCTTGACTGCACCCATTCCAGTGGCATCTCCTACCTTTGCAAATAGTAGTCCAGACTTTACAGAGACACTATTACATTAAGAAAGTTTAAGTCTGTCTCAAAGCAGGTACATAATTTTATGGATTTGGATGAGAATATGAAATGCGGTGAAGGAGTTCATGGGGGGATAAAAAATGGCTGACATTTTTGAAAAGTGGAAAAGGGAAAGGAAAATGAGAAATAAGTTAAAAGGTAGGGAAAACAGCCAGTCAGATCATAGACTGTAGGTGGAAGACTTTCCCCTTATACTTTGCTATAAAGCCTTTGTAATGGAACAGTTGCAGAAAAGAAAATAGGGAACTGCTTGCTGAGCTTTCCACATTTCATTCTTAAGAAATTTGTTTATGTTTTTGGTGAAAAAATTGGAAAAAGATGAGACAGAAACAAACCATCTGATCAGAAAGGTGGAGCACCGTTCCTGGTATAAACAAACAGTACAAATCATATTCTCTAGTACTCTTCCCAAGACATTTTTTTATTGAACACCTATTACAACAGGCTGATTATCTTATAAAATGTGTTGTCAGGGGACAGGACATATCATGTTAACTCTGAATCTTAAGGCATGACAGGAAAACATTAAAACGGTAGTGATTTATAGAAAAATACTTAAAGCACTGTGTACCCAAGAATATCATTAATATAAAACGTTGTCAGCAACTCCCTAATACATTTTACTGTATATTTTTTGTTATTTCTCTTTACTCTAGCAATTTGCAGATGGGTTTCCAGGACCAATCTTTCTTCTTCCTAGTCACAAATTCAGACTTTAATTTTTTTTTTCCAAGTATGTTTGCTTTATTTCAGTTTTCTTTTAAAGAAAGTACTTTAAAAAATCAAGTTACCATTTGAAATCCCATTTTGCACCTGGGAGAAAGTGAGTCATAAATTAATTTGGTGAGCCACAGAATATTCCTTGCAGTGAAGTACAGATAAAATCAGGGACAGAACACAGACCTCCTCAAGCTCAGCAATGCTTCCTCTTGCCTACTTTGTACAATTATTTCACAGCTGAGTCTGAACACAGCTTGTAACAAACAGTCCTGTTTGGAATATAATGGAGACTTTTTCGAGGTATTTAATGAGGCAACATGACACGGAAGTGGTGCTCTTCAAAAAAGATTCCTGTTGGTGGCTTGCACGGTGCGAGCGCAGATGTTCAGCAGAGTGGCAGGAAGATGTTCACCATAGTTCTGAGTTCTGTCTGGCAGATCCCCTCCAAAAGTGTAAGCTCCTGCAGCTTGTCCATTATGTTCCTGTTTGGCAGAAAGGCGACTGCTGCTGTGCTGACACACATCACTGAGCTCTTTGCTGTGGGTCTGCCATTTGTGTGCTGACACGCTTATCTGAAAGCAGCATGGGCATGGATCAGACCTGGGGAGGGCTTTTGCTTTTCCCCTGAAATAGTTTCTCTTCTCCTGAGGTGATATATTCCTTTCTGTCACTGAAACTATGTAAGAAAGAGGAATAATAGCAAAGTTCCACAAGTAAGGAATAGGCTGCAAAAGATACAGAGAGAGACCCCTATATATATAAAGATATTGAATTTTGGTTTTGTTTCTTTTTTCCCCATGCCTCTATTGTAATCAATTAAAATACAGATTTCAGTGAATGATAGATACTGCAGGAGTTCTGGTAGCCCTTTTCTGCTTTGTTTAAGTTGTCAGTTATTTTATTTCAGGGCCATATTTTCATGCATACCCACATCAGGAGTCCTTTGCTGACGCAGAGGTGGGGGGATTGTTTGCTGGGGATGGGGTGGAACTGATGTTGTTTTTCTGGAGGGAGGAGGGATTTGAGTATTATAAAAGCCTTGCAGTATGATTTCTGTATCACCAGTTGCCATGCAGCAGATTAGAAAATCCCAGAAAAGAGGATAGGTAGTTTTGTATGTAGAACACCGGCAACTGAAGGGGAAAAAGTGATTTTTGCATATCTCTTGAATCTTCATAATTCTTCCAGTAGGAGTGATATTTTTAAAAAATGGTTCAGATTTTCAGGCATGCTGAATATCTCATGACTGTTAATTTCAAGTTATCTTGGGGCTATTCAAAAAGGCTGTATTTAAGGACTCATGAAGTGTAGGGTCTCCCTTTTCAGTACCAGCTGAGACAAGGTGTCTTTAAAACTTTGTGTTGTCTCTACTCACATGTTCTGAAGTCTGTAAATACATGTATTTTAATAAAGTAATTACATATACTAGTACCATGTTTCATTAATTAAACATTTTTAATCCTTTTTCTTGTTTACTGAGTTATTGTCAGATGACTAGTTTAATTCTGATATGAAATTTAGCTGGCACAAGTTAACTACTTTGTAACTTCAGAAAGAGAAGCACCATCCAGACTTCAAGCATCTATAAGCTATTATAAGTGCTTATAAGTGCTTACACTGTAAGGAGTGTAATAGGAGGAGTAGCGACTGTAGATGTACTTTATATACACATAATGAACAGAACACCCATTTGAAGGTAACATGCAAGTCCTCTTCTATTCTGCATGTCATGCTCCCTAAATTTTGTATAGATTCTTTTGAATCAAGCCATAGCATCTAACTTACCACTTTAAGAAGAATGGCCCTAAAATTTCTGGCAATGAACCCCTGGCAGTGTTAACTTGTCATACAGAATGAAGTGATAACTGGTGCATTGTCCAAGTCTGCAATAATTGTCTGAGCTGAAAGCAGTGGCTCTGTGAGAGGTGTGAAGTGTGGTTTTTATCACTACATTCTTTCTTAGTCAGTGCTAAGGATAGTAAGGATAAATCCCCCAGTGTTTATACTAGTTTTTGATGCTGATCAGACACCCATTGCTCTTGCAAACCTGTTTGCAGGAACAATTAAAAGAATTCCTATTTTATTCTCTATGCATCAACATAAATAATCTTAATGTAAATCAAATGAAGATTTGGAGTTAAGTGTGACAGACTGTCTTCTTTCCTTTTTATCAAAGTTTGCTTTTGATCATATGTCATAAATAGTGTATTAAATAGTACAAGAAATATTTAAAGGAAAAGTACTTGAAATCAATGTACTTTAAAATATATTTGATCAAACTATTAGTTTAGCAATTCTGAATTCTGATTAATCATCTTTGTAAAGAACTTTCTTGTACAAGCTTATTGTCTCAATTTACCTGTAGTTAGTACTTGTGAACCACCTTATTCTTTTACTTGCTCATGATGAAATTTGATAATATTCAATGCTGTTGTTTTCTGCATTGGTGAAAAGTAAAGCGCCATTGGCACATCAGCCATCATGGCATAAATAGAGACTATGAAAGTTGAAGGCAAAAATGTGTTCTCTGCAAACTGACCTGTCTTTGAGCTGAAAGTATTTAAATTTTGATAGTATCTGTTGCAATCACTTTTAGAGGAACAGATATTGCAGACCTGGAAACCTGTTTTCTTCTTTTGCTGGCCAAGTGTTTTGGGTTTTGTTAGTTTGATTTGTTTATTTTTTGTTTTGTTTGTTCAGAGTTTTTTATTTATTATTTTATACAGCCTTAAAAGTAGAATCTGCACTTCTAAACTTATCCAGGCAATTGTTACACAGTGTTTGTGACTCCTTTTGCATGGGCAATGATTGCATTCAGGTGGTTGCTAGAATAATTTTATCCAGAATTAACTTTAAATTTAGAATTGAAATAGCTGGGGAATTATAGGAGAGGATATTCCATTTCCATGTAAACTGATTTAATAAAAATCAAACTAGAAATTATTTACAATGAATTGTATACTAGAGCTTGTTACTAATTGTACTAATTGGTACTATTGTTACTAATACCAGACCTCTTTATGCTAATTTCTACCAATTCAAATTTGTATCTTTCTTTTGAATATATACAGCATCCAGAGAGAGGAATTTTGTGATTGATGCCCTATATTTTTTGATAAAAACCAGAAAGGAACAGAAAGCAGAAATCTAGCTGGAGAAAACACAAGCATCCACAAACCTTAAGACAAATATTTAGTCTGTCTAAAATTACGTACCTAAGTACCTATTTAGGCACCTATGGGTAAGTACTCCACCTCATGCTGGAATTAAATATCATACAGGCAGAAATGTCTTCTATCAAGAACAGTATCTGTAGTCAGAGCCTTTTGTTTTATGATGTTTGCTTAAAACCAAAATGACAACTCGAGTAACAATCAGCCTGTCTCTCCCATCTCTTAATGGTGCTGTTCTCATGGCTTTCCAGAACAACTATGGCCTACTGAGCTCATGGGTATTGGAGTCAGCAGGCAGAGGCAGTTGTGATGAATATCATAACATTTTATTATGGATGTATCAATTCGAAACATGATGAGAAATGTAGGTGAGGAAAGTTAAGTTAGTGAAAAGCCACTTATATATTATCTATCTAAGACTGAAATATTTTGTGGGGATGAGAAAGAGACAGTGAAAATAGTGGCCCAAAATGGCAATGAAAGTGATTAAGGGCCTGGATTTACCTCTAGACAGGACATAATAAAAGAAAAAGGAAAACTGTGATAGTTCTGGAAAAAAATGAATGAGAAGATAGGTGGTAGAGGTCTGTGCAAACTAATAGTATGACTGATGACTAGGTACATTGTGTGCTCATGTCCACACTTCCAATGTTAAAAGAACATGCTTTAAAAATAAATACAGGCATTTAAAAATTTATGCTTTTTCTGCATGGTAGATAATAAGCTCATGATGTATAATTAAATTCAAGAGCTTAATGGCTTTAGGTTTTGGTTTGTTTGTCTATACTTCTTAAAAACTTAGTTAATGCGGATTTTCACCTTAATACTCCAGGAGGTGAGGTGTGTGAGAATTAGAATGGAAATAGTAATTCTGCCTGATCCATTGGAAAACAAATTGCTTTTCTGATCAAATGTGGAATAATATATAACAGTGAAAGAACTAGAAACTAACATGTTAAGTTAGAAGGTAGACCAGTAGATAGGCTAATCTTTTATTTTACTTTTTTTTTCTATTTGGCACAATGTTACCCTTGTTTTTTCCACATTAAGGAACTGGAACAAGAAAGTGCTCCCATCAACTTAGTGTCTGAGAAACACTAAGCAGTCAGGAGCTGGCGTATGACCAGTACTTCCATTATTTGTGGGCTAACATCTGTAACTTTTGTTTCAGACTTCTGTCTGATGAGTTTTGCAGCCATGCTTGGTGGCCTTAACTGCTCATTCTGTGCAGAGAGGGGCACTGTAGTTCAGCAGTGCAACAGTCCACATTGTATCACAGTATCATCTTGACTGGAGACCACTTGCCTGTAACACTGAGTGTTATGTTTTATTTCAAGAGCAGCATGTGTGCTGGTCAGGGGGTTGGGGGAAAAGGTGATGGTTTGGTGACACTGTGCAATCAAGTAGAAAAATATCATGTCTGCCTAGCAGCATGACACTGGACAAGAGAAACCTTAATGTCAAAGTTCTTGTACGTACAGCAGCTACATAGAATCTAAGTGTTTTTCTTTACATATAAATATGTATATATATTAGGTTCCTCCTTTGCCATCTCTATTTCCTTGGAACTTGGCATAGTAATATGAAACTTCTCACTTGGGAGCAGGCATCCCCTCTCGGGGATGGACAGACAGCTAATAACTTAAAGCATTTCCTAGGACAAGACTGCTGAAGGCAAGTCAAAGTGACTGTCTAGGACACCAGCGGGGATATGACCAAACAGCTGTAGTTTGTTGCCCACTCTATCTCAGCTAGAGCTGGGCTAATTATTGCTGCAAGACAGAGATGGAAAAAGGGCAGGAGGGGCTGCCTTTTGTTCTCACTCTGTTCTACATGTACCTACCCATTTTTCTAATAATAACAGGAAAGAGACACCCTTTCCTATTTCCATCCCTTCCTTTTCTGGGCCACAGTAGTTGAGCCTGAATCATAGTTTTCTCCAAAGAAGCCTTGAGCCAGCTCTTTCCTGGAAGATTTATGATTGTGTTTTTAGCCTTCAAATTATCTCTTGATCTGCTGCACTCCTGAGCAGAGCTCAAGAATTTGGAGCAAGAAAAGGAAGACCTGTACTGTGCTCCTGCACAGTATCTAAAATATTTCTGTATTGTCAGTAGTGTGCCTTTCTTTACCAGTGCAGGTTTTTTTCTTATGAAATGGAGAGTTTTCACTGAAAAAAAAGAAGAGATTGAGTTTATTTAGCTATTGCTCTTTTGGACAGTAAATTGGTGCCTGAGTGCACGTTAATGAAGTGGCATCAGTGCCAGGAAAGAAATAATTTGTTTCCAAACACCAGAGTTTGTAAGTACTCCGTTGTCATCCTTTCCCATCTTTCCTGCACACGTTGGAGATAGTGTTGAGTTTTTGTTTTGTTAGGGTATTTTGTTTTGTTTTGTTTTTTTGTTCTTGAGTTGGCCATAGTGGTTGATATATTCCATCATTTCCAAGTCAGGCTGCCCAAGGGACTCTTGAATATATGGATTAAAATCTAGGTTGTTATTACAACTGTAACTTGGATGTATCAAAATAGCAACTGAGTTAATTTTTCATTTTTTGCATACCTACCTCAACAATGTGTGAAGAGGATTTTTTTTTCTGACCTAATTTGAACCTGGAGCCAATTTTTTGGCGCTGTGGTAGAATTACTCTTTCTTTTCCACATGGAGCTAAATTTTACTGATTGGGTAAAGCGACAGAAAATCAAAACTGATATTTTAATCAAGAAGTGGACTGACATTTTTGTAAGCATGAGCAGAGATCACTCTCACCTTGCTGGTAGCTGTACAGATGTTTACTTCTGTTTTCCATATTTGCTTACCTCTGTGAGCCCTCAGTCTCACTGATTGTAACTTTGCTTGAGTTGCAATCTGGCCCTTCAGATTTCACAGTAATTTACATTCTACCACTGTTGGCATCATATTTGTAAGATTAATTTTTTGTGCTATCACTCAGGAACATTTTCCTCTTCCTGTTCCAAACTGGTACTGTGTATATCTCTAGTGAAAAGAACAAGTGCATGTAGGAGCTCTCCCACCAAAAGGAATTGTTTTGTGGCTGCCTGTGCTGTCGTTGTATTTGAGTGCTACTCAGAGATGTTCTTTCTCTTGAAACACAACCCAGAAAATTGCTCTTGTTTTGTGGCAAAACTGATAATGTTGTCCCCAGTGATAAAAGGGTTTCCTTTTTGTATTTTTGGTTATAGCTGCACTTGACTTACAGTTATTGGTTCCTTATAGGATGATTTAATGTGACCAATTTGTGCTTTTGTGTCACGCAGTGATACTTAAAAACTCTTTTTAGAGAAGAAAACTGCTTTCCCAGCAGCCAGTAGAAACCCAGTTCAAAGCTGAACAAGTGTTCTCATGTAGAGAGAGCACTTGGTAGTCCAGACAGGATGGATTTTAATGGTATATTTAGGGAAGCCGTAAGGGAATGTTTTAGCAGAGATTATCACTAACTAAATTAAAGACTGATAATTTAATTTTGCTTCCAAAGAAAGATGATGAGAGTTGCATCCTTCCTCTCTGGCATTGGTTGGGAAAAATGTTCATAATATAAATCGTATTCTGGCACTAGGGAAGTGTCCCCCACAGTATTCCTTCTGTTTTATTGAGTAGAGAGCAGTAGTGCACAGAAGCAACAGCTATACCATTAAGGCATGTTCATGACTAAGATATGTTAAATAGGTCCTCGTGTTAACACTGCCTCTTCTGTAATTTCACATGAAGAGGACACTCATCAAAATGTCTCACATCTCTTAGCTGTACACAGTACATCAGGAGGAACCTTATAAGTGTAGGGTCAGGATTTTGTTACTGCTGACAATTTGCAGAGATGCATTTTAAAAACAGATGTCCATGCAACGTGTGCACCTGTAATGGTTTACCCTAGGTGACTGTGTGGCATTTATTGCCCCAAAAACTAATCTGGCAGAATAGTGAATGTCATTATACCCATTTCACAGGTAATGAACCTGGACTACGATACAGTACAGCTCAGCTTTAGAAGGCAGTGGCTGATCAGTCACATGGCAGGTTTACAGAGAAGTTAAGGCATTGCACCCAAAGATAATCCTTCCTTCCAAAGGTAGTGCTTTGTAAGTGGCAGTTCTTAATATGTTATTAAGGTAGAACTTATTTCAGTGTGGCCAAAAAACCCCAAAACCATGAGCTGACAAATAGCAGGTCACAAATGACATGAAAAACTCTTTTGTTTCTCTCTTCTTAGAAACAACATAGTATCCTCCTTGACAATGCAATTACGAGCACAATATAAAGACAGCCTGTATTTAGAAAGTGAATCACTGCCTGGTTTACTGTGAATTCTGTGGGTTTAGGAAAAAAACCCAGCACTTGAGTTATATGGAATTTAAGGTGGTTTTATTAATTTGCTGGGGTTTGTGTCTAAAGACAAAAGCTGGAAAACCTGAATTATGAGTGCTGCAAAAATGGAAGAGAATTTTTGTCAGTATTTAAAAAAAACCCCTTGCAATTAACTTCATGGCTTCTGACATACTTAAGTGCTTGAGGGTAGCAATGTTTCTTGGAAGATAAATAGTACAGAGAAGAGTTTCAGATATGAGTTGTATACTGAAGATACAGTCACCTACTCACATGTAGCAAGTACGTGCCTGAAAAATCTCAGTGGGATGACAAACAGGGCAGTCGTGCCTTCTCCAAGGTCCTGTGTAACTTACAGCTCCATATACCAACCAAGCAAAATCTTGCAGTGCGTTCGCTGATCTGTGGGCAGTCAAAGCAAGTCACTGTGTGGCTGTCATTGAAGAACCTGGACAAAAGTCCTTGATCAGCTATACTGTTTGTTCTACAGTAATTACAGTGTCTGAGTATTTTCCAGGGGTATACACAAATAAAGCACACTACTATAACCCACAGGTAGCACAGCCATTGTCACAGCATGAACATTTAAGCCCCACATTTAAAAAGCGTGCAATTTATAATGTTTTTGTTTTAGCCCTTTAAAAAAGCAGAAAACAAACCAATTCACTATCACATCGGCAGAATCTGGTTTCATCAAATTTAAGAGTTAAAGCACACAGAAAAGAATCAGAAATGAACACATATCAATCATGGAAATGCTTGTGACCAAATAAAGGATATGTACTCAATAGCTGTTTTAAAATGCACATGAAGGGAATGGCATTGCTGTTGTGTGTGTTCCTGGCTGCCCACCGGGCATATCTGACAATTATACTCAATGAAGATGCAGCACAAAAGAAAACTGGGAGTAAAAGAGGTTATATTGTGAAATTGCTGGGGCTGAGGCCAATGAAAGTAAAAGGTTTGCTGTGCTGCCTCCTCCTCCTCACCAGACCACTAGATAAAGGAGGGCGTTTGTAATCACAAGGGATGGACAGAGGGGCGTGGGGTGGTGATTTTTTTTTCCTGTGATTAAAAGACAGAGTGAGAGTACAGAAAGTCATGTATTGTCAGTAAGTCAAAGTGTATTACAAAGGACAGAGAACACCAAAGAAAAACACAGCTAAAACAGATATTAATGCCTCTCCTAGTGTTGGTCCAATTGGTTGATTGGGATAGCAGAGGTTGCTCTGCCAACAACAGCCTCCTCCAAGCTTGCAAGCCTCCCCAATAATCCTCAGTGGAGCTGTATAGCAGAGGAAAGATGTGATTTATCCTATACCAAGGATCCTGCTCTGCAAGAAAGTTGTGACCTTCTCTTCTGTTATTTCCAGATTCAGTTAGTCAGCAGATTAAAAGGTTAAATTTGGGCCATGTGAAGGTCAGGAAAACAAGCTACCCTCATTGGGTTGAAACTGGGTGCTAAGATACTAAAATATATACATACCTAGTGAAATAAAAAGAGTGTGTTCTGAGCAGAATAAAACTCTACTAAGAGAGACACTTCTGGGAATCTTCATCTTTGTAGCTATTTTGCCAGTTCCTCAGACTCTGACATTGTATCAGGAGTGGAGTGACATAATTGTAACACCTGCTGGGGCTGGAAACTAGTTATAATACACTATTTCTGTTAGCTTTCTATGTTTAAGATGGGCTACATCTTTCACCAGATCAGAATGGAACACTAACCTCTGCTTTGTAGAGAGGACCGTGAAAATAAACCAAAATACGAACAATCCCTACCACTTCAGAGTGGCAAGTGACCCAAAAATGTCAGTGAGGAAATTATTTTTTATATTGACTGCAAAGTCCAAACAGAGGCTAGTGTGTGGTTAGTAGCAAACTGTTCTGAATATCAACCGTTTCATTTTATGATACAGGGTTTTTTTCCTCAATGTCAGACTTCAAGACTTTTTTCCACACTTGCTTCTTGTTTGGCTCTAACTGAAGGGTATCACTTCATTTAGCATTTGAAACTAATCTGTCGTAACTTGATAGATCTTCTGATCCAGACTCAGTGCTAAAACAGAATGTTTTGACAACTCCTGAGTTTTGTTCTACTACGTTAACAGGAAAAATAAACATTTCAGGCTTTCTTTTGCTGTTTGGGTACTATATTTGAAAGCTAAATTACTTTAGAATAAATACTCTTGAACTAGATTACGTAGTGTATGGTCCAGTGCTAAGTTGGGATGTTTCCTCCTTCCAAATGTGAGAATATAGTTGGCTGACAGAGACTGTCTTTGCTTGCTACAGTTCCATACCAGTCAATAAGAGCTGTCAGGCAATGGCAAGGAACACTCCACTGGATTAACATCCTTAGCCCTGATACTCACTGGACACCTATATTAAGTTCTAAAAAGTAGATATATCCATCTAAAGCAGTTGTTTTGTGGAGGTTTTCCCACCAAACAGTTATTTACTACCTTTACAGCTGATGTCAGTGAAATTTTTCTAGTCTAGTTACTGTTCAGGCTTTAGAGTTTTTATAGTATTGGGTTAACACTGCAGCAATAATTGGGCATGGTTGGCCAGGCTTTAATGTCCTGTCATATGGGAACATAAGGGCTAGAAAGTACAAGCAGAGCAATGCTGAATGCTGGTACTGCAAGGAAAACATGTGCTGTGTACATGTGCCTCACAGACTCAGTACAATAGGATACACATGGAGCAGATCATCTGGAAGAACCAGAGCTTTTGTAGGATAAGTAATTACTTCATCTTAAGCCGCAGCCAGATGTGCAGCCCACAGTCTTGGCCAGGAGCTCACTCTTTTACCAGAGCCTGGTGAGAAGAATAAAATTTTTGCAGTACAAATGTTGCCACATTTAGCCACATTTTTTCTGGCTTGAAACAAGATTGCTCTAATCTGTTTTGCATGTGGCTGAGATCGTTTAGAAATAGGAACTAATGCAGAATGTCACAACTCAGTATGTTATTCTGAAGTGAGATTGGATTACACTGGTGCTTGGGTCCTGCTGTTGTTGCCAGTAACTCTTTGAGTAAAATTGTTGGTCTTAAATTCCCTGCAACATGGTGGTGTTATTAGGAGCAGTGGATGTGGTAGCTCAGAGGTACTGCTTATCAAAGTGCTGCGGTTCTGGAGTTTGTCCCCTTTCTCTGGGGAGGGAAAAGGAAAGAAGCTCCAATGCTGTTGTCATAAGGTTTATTTATCCGTATTTGTTCCTATGGAGTGTGAAAACCTTCTGTTTTGCACTAAACATTGTGATTGTTACTTATATATGATCAGTGATGACAGTGAAATTGTCTGTACCTTCTTATTGAGTCATCTTTGCCTGGTGTGTCTCTGTTACTCTGCCTCTTTCATATATGTAGGAGTTCCAGGATGAGCTGCATTTAGCTGCCTCTTTTCCCCAAAGTACAAAATCTAGAGAACTTTAACATAAACACAGCCGTGTGGGTTTAAAAAATTTTAAAAAAGGCTTTACAAAGAATAAATATTGCATACAGGATTATGTACACTGTTCTGAAACACTGTAAGAAAGTGCCCATTTTTCTCTTCTTCTGAAATTTGAAACAAATGGCCACCTGTCAGGGGACACAGGTAGCAGATGTTGGCTCTGCTCAAAGGTAAAGGAAACGTTTCAGTTTACTTGATGAGGATATAGCCTCACAGAGCAAGAATTCGGCTCTGCAATACATTATCAGTGCCATTTAACAGAGATTAGGCAATTTTCTTGAAACCATTATATTGTCTGACAAAAACGCGTAGTCCTTATGCTTTTGATGAATTTAATGACTTCGTTATCTGTGGGACCACCAAAACCTGTAAAGACAAAGCAGAAATTTCTCTCCAGGTCTTCTGGGCACTACAGACACACAGAGCGGGTCTTCTTTTGAAGCTCTGTAAGGCTGACAGGAAATGGGGTAGCAATCAAGGTACAATCCTGATTACTTCACTACATTCCCTTATTCACATGTTTAGTTGACTTCATCATCATCAGTTTTCACAGGTTTGATCCATGCTCCCTTAGATAACCTGTATATGCTCTATGCTGTAGGACGTTTCCACAGTTTGATTTGAACAGAAGTATCTAACAAAGGACAAGATAGGTGCCAACACCAACTGTACAAAGCAATGGACATTTTATCCTGTTAAATGTACTTGTTTACTGAAAACCTGCTCCTATACTGATATTTCTTTATCCATAATAGACTCGATGCATCTTGTCCTCATGATGCAGAATTAGGTGATATTTAATTGCCATTCACCTGAAATATTGTTTTGACATAAATTATATTTAATGCTAATTGAATTATAACATTTGAGCTTATCATATTGTGATCTGTGATACATATCTTGTTTATAAAGAATTAAGGAGGTGTTATTAAATACTTGATCACCTTTGATGTGTTTATTATCAATTATAACCTTAATTATTATTTTCTGTCAAGATGAGGTTTATGAATAAGTACAAGGTAGAGTTTAGAGATTAAGTTTCTGAGTCATTAAGTTAAACTTGCATATATTCAGAGTTTGGAAAATTGGCCTCTGTGTATTTATTTCAAACTAATTTATCTAAACAGATTAAGGGGAGAAGTAGTGATTAGTTTGATAATAAAAACTGGAGTTTTTTAAAAAATCTCTTAATTAAAATAACAATTTCCAAACTTTTGCTATCATACTGATGAATATATGTGAGACATCCTATATACAGCTCAAGAGATATTTTCATATTTATGAATCTGAAGAAAAAATAAAGAATAGATTCAGATCAAAAGCAAGAGGCAGAAGCCCAGGTTTTTGACTGCCATATTTTCAAAAGATATGCAACTGGAAATGTTTGTGCATGCTGTCTGATCATTTATGCTTGTAAAGAAGAGACTGGCAAGATCAAAAGCCAAAGAGAAAAGTCCACCTAAGCTGTGTTAAGACCATATGTCTGAGGCCAGGCTTCATGGAGGAGTGAAAGATAAGCAATTTCAACTTTCTGTCTTTATCTGAGGAAACTCTCTTGAGAAACTCAGATGACCCTTCAGTCTGCAATTGTCCCTTTTAAAATTAAAATTAAATCCTTATTGAAATCTGACCACAATGAAATTCAGAGATGGTTCCTGCCAACTGCCTTATGAAGGTCTAATCAGACATAAGAAGGAGATAATTTAAATCATTTTGCTGTAAGGTGAAAGGTGTTTGTTTGAATATTACCCCATGACAAAGGCTCAGAAGACACGTGAGCTACAAACTAGTACCAGTTGTCCATCATACTTCCTTTGCTAGGAGGTAGTGTTCAGACCAAGTCATTGTGAAGCAGCGTCTTCATCCATGTGCCTTGAGTCTGGCCCATTTTTTAGCACTGACAGTGCCTGCAGTTATAGATTGAAGAAAAAACAAAAACAAAAAAACCCAAAACAAAACAATGAAATAACTGTAAAACACCTTTGGTTCATAGCTCCTTTGTAGCCATGGCAAAATGTTAGTTTTGAAACCATTGCATGGTATGGTCAACCCAGACAATTCACGCACAGGAAGAATACTGACATTATTAAATGATTCGCTAAAACTCTTGACATTGTAAGGCAAGGCAACACTATTGTTTCAATCTGTGCTTAATGATAATTGAATTATTAATCTTGAACTTACCATACTGAACATTTAATATCATCATGTTTCTGCAGAATTAAAGCAAGTGAAAGAGAGAGAAACTATTAAATGGTTGGTCACTTTCAATAAGTACTGTTATCAATTATATTCAACAATTATCTGTCAAGATCAGCCTTACGAATATGGAGCCTTCATGGTGCTAATATGCATATTAAAATATATGAAAAGTTGCAATGCATGAACAGTAGCTGATTTTCAATATTTACAATTCAAATATTTCCATAACTACGTGGTTCATACGGCTGTCAGAGGGAAAGTAATGTTTTGAAACCAGTAGGCCTCAGAAAGAATCTACAGCTAACAGTGGGTTTGAATGGCCTGATGGACTCCTCCAGTGTGCTCAAATTAAACCATTCAGTTCTTGTGGAAACACAGCTTCTCCTGCTGAATTACATTAGCAGGGCCCAACTACTATGGCGATGATCTATTTAAAACATGTAAAATGATTGGCTGCAGCTCAGCCAACCAGTCATTCCCCAAGGAGTTTTTGTTCACATTCTGTAGAATTCAAGTGACTTTGACCAGATAAAACCAAAATACTCCTTATCTGAAAAAACACAGTATAATTAAATTAATGAAATGGATGAGGGTAGAGGGACTATATACAGTGATCCTGATAATTTTGTATCCCCCTAACCTGAACCATGTTTCACTTCGCTACTGATGTATCCCAGACATGCCTTATTTGAAGCAATATTTGTGAACTTTAAGTCAATAGAAACATTATGCAAGAACATTCTCAGTTGTACCTTGACTGCAGCCAATTCAAATGTTCTTTTGCAGCAGTTTATTAAGCAAGTGTATGCCCAACTCACATTACTGTTTTCCTCCAGTGCTCTTAGAACACAGACACCTAATGCAAATAATTATAGCATTCTCTTTAGTTCTATGAATAATTGTTTACTCATCAATAACCTTTTCATATTTTGAGAAATTACTCTAAACAAAAATAAAATAAATGCAGTTCAGAATAAGTATGATACTTTAGTTCAAGGGCATTGAACTAAGCTGAAATGTAGTTATCAGAGATTAGCATTTTCTGATGAAAATAGTCTCATAGTCCATCTTTTAGATCTATATTTTTGTTGGACTGGAGGAACTAAGTTGAAGCTTTGAGAAGTGAAAATTTGTGGAATAGGTTCCTCCTTTTACATACACACTCTCCCAGAAAAGGACTAAAAGGTTTGTGTACTGCAGTGGCACTGCTGCTTCACCATGGTCTTCATCACAGGCTGCAGGGGAACCTCAGCTTTAGTGCCTGTAGCACCTCTTCCCCCTCCTTCTCCACTGACCTTGGTGTCTGCAGAGTTGACCTTCTCACATATTATCACTCTTTTCTTCTCAGATCACAATTACATCTGTGCAATAACTTTTTTTTCCTCCTTATCTATGTTGTCCCAGAAGTGTTACTGTCACTTCTGATTGGCTTGGCCTTGGCCAGCTGCAGGTCCATCTTGGAGCCAGCTGGCATTGTCTCTGCTGGACATGGGGGAAGCTTCTGGCAGCTTCTCACAGAACCACCCCTGCAACCTCTCTGCTACCAAAACTTGGCCAAACCTAATCCACACCTCTAGAATAGGAAGATACGTAACCTTTTCTTTTCTGTTTTGCTTATGAATCTGTGAACAGCTCTGTTTCTGATTTTCTTTATTGTCTTCCCTTGTATGTTAGGGTAGTGAGTCCTTTTACCATACAATTAAATTGTCAGGGAACTCTAGTGTATTTCGATAGCTTTCTATTTTTTTTCATTTACTTTTTTCCCTGATATTTTCAACTATTGTCTTTTCTTATCATGGCTGTTTCTCGGTTACCAATGAAATTCAGAAAAACGCAGCATTCTACTTTCTTCTCTTTACCCCACTGGCAGCATTGTTATTCAATACCCCCCATACATTAAGGAAAAAACAAATCTTGATAAATGTATTACTTTGCAGGCCATCTTTCACTTTATAAACTGACCACCTTCTGGCTTTACAACAGTAGCTGGTACTTCAGAAGTAACAGCCTCACTGAGAGATGCATTAAGTTCTTCCATGCTGCCATACTGACTAGTCTAGTCTTGGTAACTGAACTTCATGATTATCTCATCTATCTCATGAAATTTCATGTCAGATCTGAAAGTACAGTTTCTTGCTCACTGGTATTAACCTCAGAACTGAAGATGACAGGCCGTGTAACCTCTTACGTACTTTGGAGCTCTCACTACACCAGTTTTCTGTCCATGCAGAGTAGTATTTCATTTTCCTTAGTAGTGCAAGACATAGCTTTAATATTCCTGATTGATTACAGCTAGTGAGATAAGGCACAAAAGACTGTTTTAAAGTGACATTGTCAAGTGGATTTTAGTATTTTAAAAATATGTTCATAGAAGGACATGTACATAAAAGAATGAAAAGACATAGTCAAAAGCAATCAATTATAAAAACTAGGAAAAATTTCAAACACATGCTGTATTTAAAATAACATATCAATTATTTGAGAACTAATTTATAGTCAACAACAATAGACAATGAGGTGCAGAACATACAAAATCCTGCATACTATACAGTTAAATCAATGCGGAGGTTTGATTGTTATGGTAAAGGAAGATAGTGGTTAATATTTCCTGTGAAGCTGCCTGAAAATAGTCCACTCCTGTTGGAAAATGGAAGACACACAGACATTAAAAAAATAGTACATTAAAAGGATTATGCCTTTCTTTCTATAATCCTATTTAAATATTGCCTGAATAATCTGCTTCTTTACATATATTTTAGCATGAAAAATAATTTGAAATTAATTTAATTCATGATCTCTCTTAGATTTTGGTACTCCAAACCAAAAAGCATTTGCGTTATATCTCAGGAATTTTTACTACTCATTAGAAAAGATTTTATTCTAAGTAGAATTGTGAATTTGTTTTCTATCCATAATAGTTTTAAACATTTTTGTGAACATTAAATGTTAGGCAATGTTTATGAATTGTTTGCAGCAAATAGAGTCTTGATGATTGTGCACTCTGATTCTGCTTTTGAAGTGTTTGATATGTTAACCAAGAGTATTATTTTTCCTCTCCAGCAGCATAACAAGAAAACTTCAAAAAATTGGTTGGTTGTGCTTGTGTGCCTGTTAACAATATTCATGAAGGTACTATATGAAGTATAGATATATACTTAGCATAGATATATATATATATATGCATTTATATACTCTCCTGGAAATATAATGAAAGTGTATATAAGGTGGCTGAAATATAAAAATAATACTGAATTTTCAGGCATATATTTGAATACTTTTATTTCTACTATATATCTGTTCAGAAATTGTGTGCAACCAGTAGGAAGACTCCAATGGACAACTGGACAAGAGCATACTTGTCTAACTACATTATATCAACCTTCATAAAATCTTCATCCAAAGACAGAAATTCAATAATATTTTAATATATGTTCAATACTGCTATTGATTTTTTTTTTTCAACACTTGTTATTCTCCTTCAGTTTAGATAGTGTCCAAGAGGGAGAGAGGGAGTCTAAGTATTTTAATTTAATAGTCAGAAGTTTAAAATCTCTGGTGGGCTACTTGATTCATTGTCAGTATCTTTTTCTACTGGTGGAAAAATCATGTGTTGATGATCTTGGCAATTTCTAAATTATTTAAACAGAGTCAAGCAACATCAAATTATAAAACCTACATCTGTAAAACAAACAAACAAAAATTTTGGAGTAGCCACTAAAGGTTTGTGATTTCAATTTATTTTACTACTCAAAATAATCAGTATGGTTATATATCTCTTGAAGGTGTATAACAGTAAAAAGGGCACTGAATTGCCATTTTGACAGAATTCTCCTATCTAAACTGTATGCATCTGTCTTGATGGGGTTTTTTTCTTTTCCAATTGGCTTTCAAAAGAACACAAAGGAACTTTCATCAATCTGCCCACTCAGACCAGGTTTAATCTAACGACTGGAGAGTTCTTGACTTAAAAAAATAAAAAAATTGTTGTATTTTGAAACACATGTTTCTTGCTCTTCTATTACAGTGCCAGTTACTGCAGATACTTGAGGCCTCTCACAGGTTTTCTGGCACTGCCTATGAACTGTCCTTGGTGCAGAACAGAGGTAGATTCCAATGGGTCAGTCCTGCTCAGGGAGCAAGTCCAGAAAGCCCTCAGAACGAGGCAAGATAAGCAGCAATTGTAAAGCAATATGATAACCAAATGTTGGCATGTACAACTTACAGGTAGTTAACAGTGCCATAAATTTCCTGCACTAAATATTAAAGGAACATTTTAAATATTTTAAAGGTGACTGAGGTAACATGGCAAAATTATACAGAACTGCCAGCTACTGTAAAAGTCTAGCAGGAAATATGGGGACTGCTAAAACCCACTAACATTTGATATTTCTTGTCATATAATAGTAATAATTGGTCTTGCACCTGTATTTCAGTATGGTAAAACATGAAGAATTTGCTTCCATACTGAGCTTGCCATTCCAATCACACCATGGACAATAACATGTTCTCATCAGCTGTTCATCTCATTGTTGCTCTTATTTTTGCTGATTTAATGGCAGAGTTAACAACATAAAGATGAGGCATCTCATTCTTTCAATGAGAAAACATTACACCAGACAAGGCAGTGCTGCTCCAGAGATGACAAGTGGGCTTTAATCATCAACCTCCTCCACACTATTATAGAGAGGAAAGAAAAGGCGCTTGAGGGCTCTCCTGCCTTGTATACAAAGATGTAACAATGCTCAGTAATAACTGATGAACAAAGCAAACTTATGTTGAAAAGACAGCACACATTTAACATCACAGTGATGAAATGACCAAGATTTGATGGACTGTCTGTCACTGGCATCAAAATTGGATCTTTTCCTTGAAATGCTTTAGTCTGAAAAGCAAGTCCCCCGTCTTGTGTTATGCCTTTGAAGTCTTCTCAGTTTGACCCAAGTTCTGTATAAGATGTGGTTTGCTGCTTCATTTTGCTCTTTTTTTACCATTGAGTCGTTTCCTCTTGGGACAGCCATATTTGTATTATCACATAGGGCAGTCAGTGTCTATTTCCTAACCTTTAGTTTATAGGATTCAGCTATTAATTTTCCTGTCATTATTTAATACTTTAAATAATTTAAGATTTTAAAAAATTAAATATATTATTTATAATGTATTACATTCTCTGATGTTCTATCATTTTCATCCAAGATCTTCTCTTACTGATGAGGCACAATATGTTCAACTTTAAGGCTAGTTCTAGCTTCTTGAGATTTGATTACTGAAATGATATTTAAGTAAAATTATTCTCCTGTCTTGTCTCTAATATCGTAAAGTTTTAGTGTTATGTTTGGCCTGGTAGACACTGTGTAGGTCTCTCTATCAGTGCAGCTGTTGACTGTGCTGTATAAAACTCCTGGTGATCTTAACATGAAATAGTCACATAAGAACTAGACACTGATATTGAATGTGGTTTGAAGTCTGCATTTTTGTATTGTTTTGTTGATATATATTAAAGTTGCATATTCTTAAAGCAAAGAAAGAATCTGACCCAAGTATTTTGAGCGAAGTGTTGCTGTTGGTTCACTAATAGTTCTTCATGCGAGACACTTGCTAAGGAATTTCAGTGTAAAACAAAAATATAACAAAGTCTAGGCTTCCAGACTCCACTGTATTTAGGCCTATATTGAAATCCAGTTGAAATTTAGTAGTACAGACTGAGAGGGTTGTTGTATGGACTTGAAGTAACAAACACTTTTTTTTTTTGCTTGGTCTAAAACCACTGTCAGTGTATTTGTTAGGGAGTACAAAGATCACAGTTTGTCTGTCAGTTGTGAATAGAGTAGAATTCAGGTTTTGTTAATACTATATTAAGGGAGAAACTGGCTTAATAGAAAGGGTAACATAGACAAATGTTTCATGGAAAGAGGTTTAAACCTAAAATCAATGCCAAAAGTAGAAGGAACACATGAAATACGTGATGTCACAAGTTGCTCTTCTAATGTAATATCTAATTGTGCAGAAAGTGATAATGTCCTGTTTAAATTTCCTACCACCCTTTTCCTTCTTAAAGAAATAAATAATTAAATTCCTGACCACTTTTTTTACTGGCCACCTCATGACTTGTAACAGTCTGGATAAACTTTATACATACTGTATATGAAAAAAGAAATTGCTGGCCAGCTGAGACCATGTAGACTAGTTTCAGTCTGAAGTAAATTTGACAGCTGAGTTATTGCAGACAGTGCTGCAATAACAACATTACCACTTTGACTGGATACATATGTGAAATATTCTTTACATAGGAACTTATTTACAATTCAGGAAACTCAGCTTGGACTTTAAGCACCAGTGAAATGGATTACAGCTTCAGAGTGATATGCTGAAGCAGATTTCAGTGCTTCAGGCAACCTCATGGTTAGCCTGCTTTAAGACTCAAAAGAGGCTGCTTTTGGAGAGGTCATCCCTCCCTTTGATATTATAAAAGTCACCGTTGCCTGTGATTTTCTGAAGAGATGCTTTTTGCCTTCAAAATGTAGCTCACTGAACTAAATGGAGCAAATGCACTGACTCTTGTAAGTTTCTGGGATAGAAGCTCAAAGTACCTGCTCATTAGTCAGCTTTCTCATATGCACATGTACTTGCACACTGGGCAACACACTTCAAATTATACACATTGAAAAGAGTACTTTTTTTTTTTTCAGTAGAAGGGTATGTTTCCAGAAAATGGACAAGATTTGGTAGTCATTCTATCTTGTCAGTTCACTTCCCTCCTAATGTCTCTACCTACCTTTCTATATGTGGAAGCGTATTTCTGTGTGACTGAAAGACTGTTATGTCTTACTTGGTCCTTCACCTAGAATGATGAATTTTAGTGCAAGATAACTTGATTGAACTCATGTAGGCAGCCCCGTATAAAATCCTTAATTGTAGTTACACTGAGAGGTTCCCAAAATAAGATGATAAAATGTTTTACACATCCCCTTGTGTAGAAATACAGAATGTATTTATCATGGTGTAGTAGTAGTCCTTATCTATTTCCTTTCACAAAACTTAGTGCTTTCTATCATTTGGGAGGTTGTGGCTGTGAATATTCACTCTTCAGAGGTTGTATGCTTTCTCATAAGTAACTTCATTATCTTTGAATTTGTGTGAAACTCACAGTGAAACCTTGCATAGACTCTTGATATTGAAGTGAATTGTATTTTTGGTTTCATAACTTTGAATGTTGCAGTTACTGCGTGGGTTACATGGGTTACATAGGTCTTATAGTCAAGTGAGAATACAAGCTGCTTCTTGCTAGAGGAAATGTCACTCCTTCAGGAGAGTCTGGTAGTATTATAGGTGTGAAAGAGAAAAATGTTGGACCTTCATATATATATACACATATATATGTATGTATATATTTGTGTGGAAATTACTAATATTTTTTATTTACCATAACTGTAGTCTTAATTTTGGAAAATATGAGCAAATATCCAGGGGTTGGTATTAAAATCCAAACTGCTTCCAGGGAGATCTGATTTGCAAACTGCACCTGTATCACTGTCATAAGTGCCACATCATAGGAAACCACTATTGCTGAACAAAACATTCGTGTATTTTCAACATTTTCGGTATAATTGCTCAAAAGGATTCATGCAATATTAGAAAAGTTTCCAGAGGACAGTAGTCACTATTATATGTCACTTGGCCCATTTAATAGGGTTCTCTGTCTATTCATGTGTTCTTAGGAGCTCTTTGCATAACTGTTTGGGCAGTGACACTGCCTTGAGTAAGTAACAGGGCTTTCCAGGATAAAATTCTCTGTGATTAACTACAAAATATGGCAGACCACTTGCTGGGAGAGATTAACACTAAATGAGTTGGAGGAAGCCAAAATCTCATACCATTTTGAAATATTTTCTTCCTCTATTGTCAGAAAAACACTTTCATAGCTGAAACCATTTTCTGTTGAGTTTTGTGATTCTGTGAGTTGTCATGTGACATCACTGTAATATCATAATGCAATGCTGTCCTTAAGCCTTTTCCTTCTGCTAGAGTTGAGGTCACCGAGTCTTTTCATGTTAGCAGCCTTTTTTGATAATTTAACTTGGGATTCTCTCTGTGGCTCTTATGATATCTTTTTAAACAATTATTAACAATGATTTCAGCAAAAAATAATTTCTTCTGAAAGAAGTGATTACAGAGCAAATATTCTCGGCTTTGAAAAACTACAGCCTTTTCTGGAGGAATCTATTCATTTCCATGTTTTTGAACACCATCTGTCAGAATGGTTCCGGTATCAAATATGTCTTTTGCTGCTCAACTGAAAGACTTTCCAAAGCTGATTGAGCTAAAAGAAAAAAAAAATCTACATTTTAAAAGTATTTGAAGGAACTGGAGGTAAAGTCCTGAAAGACTTAATCTATATAGATCATACTGCATATTACCAGGCTTCAGGTGTGTGAAAACTGCAAATTGTTGCAGCCAGGCCCTCTCTTCTCAGTGGCTTTAGGTGAGGTAGGGATGACAGCAGATGATGGAGTTCCTTTGGCTTGATGAGTTAGCATTCATCAGCTGAACCACTTTGGTTTGATGTGTGTTTGTGCTCCTACCACTGCAAATGGAAGGTGATCTGTTAAAAAAGTGTAATTTACTAATGATTGTAATTTTATCACTTGTACACCCAATAGCTGACTGCCTTTTATGCTTTCCACTTTCTTACTGATGGGAAGGAGACTGACTGGCCTGGATACAGAGGAGTCACAAGACTTAAATAGAAAGGGGTGGAGCAAAGGTATTATGACATGATTAGTTGCTGAGCTTGAGCTGTATGTTGTGCTATTTTGAAGGAATGACACATACTCTTAGCTACAAATGGTCTAGGTGAACTGTTGCAAACAGGTAGCATGAGACCCCATGCTGCAGGCTCTAAAATGTATTGTGTGTTTCGGTTCAGACTTCAATAATGAGTGCAAGGATGTAAAACTGAGTTCCCCTGTGCCTTGTTTTACTACCTATAAAATGGCAGTACCAACACTTACGTTGTCAAGACTTTGAGTGAAAATAGGAAGAACTCATATTCTAAAGTGATGGAAAGAATTAGAAAGTTGTTCATGAGAACAACTTAGTGAGGCCTAGCTAGCCTATAGTCCTAACATGGAGGTGTGAAAACAATGTAGAATACACACTTTTTTAAATAAATCCAACTATGGTAAACATGGGGCCAGGAATTCTTGCAGAAACAGTATGTGCTTAGATAATTAAAAGCAAGACTATAGTGCTTATACACTGAATTGAAATTATTTCTGGTATCTCCTATTTTTGAATGCTTCATTTCAGAAACAATTGCTAACACACAGTGTTTGCTAATGCTATTTATTAGAAAGAACAGTCTGAACTAAAACATGAAGAAGCATTAGTTCCTTCAGGATTTATAGGAGAAATGTTTGGCATGTCACTACAGTTTTTAATTTATTATAAAAACCAACCTGAATTAAAGCCATCAAGTGTCCCTAATGATATGCTGCATCTTTTGAGCCACAAACTATAAATTAAAGATGTGCAGGTATAAGGTCAAAAGATTATGACATAATGTAATAGTGCACTTAATGGATGGGTCTTGGAGTGTGTTTAATACTACAATATCTTAGGTAAATGAAATATTTTTAAAAACTGGTGACCTTAAGCTTCACAGAATCTTTGGTGTTGGAAGGGACCTCTGGAGATCACCTAGTCCAAACTCCCTGCCAAGGCAGGGTTGCACGGAGAAGCTTGTATCTAAGTCATTCTAATAGAGATCCATTTGTCAGGTGCTGTGCTTTTGTTGTGAATATTACATGAAACAACTGCAAATAAAACATCATCTGATAGTCTTTTTTTCTTTTCTTTTCTTTTTTTCTTTTCTTTTCTTTTCTTTTCTTTTCTTTTCTTTTCTTTTCTTTTCTTTTCTTTTCTTTTCTTTTCTTTTCTTTTCTTTTCTTTTCTTTTCTTTTCTTTTCTTTTCTTTTCTTTTCTTTTCTTTTCTTTTCTTTTCTTTTCTTTTCTTTTCTTTTCTTTTCTTTTCTTTTCTTTTCTTTTCTTTTCTTTTCTTTTCTTTTCTTTTCTTTTCTTTTCTTTTCTTTTCTTTTCTTTTCTTTTCTTTTCTTTTCTTTTCTTTTCTTTTCTTTTCTTTTCTTTTCTTTTCTTTTCTTTTCTTTTCTTTTCTTTTCTTTTCTTTTCTTTTCTTTTCTTTTCTTTTCTTTTCTTTTCTTTTCTTTTCTTTTCTTTTCTTTTCTTTTCTTTTCTTTTCTTTTCTTTTCTTTTCTTTTCTTTTCTTTTCTTTTCTTTTCTTTTCTTTTCTTTTCTTTTCTTTTCTTTTCTTTTCTTTTCTTTTCTTTTCTTTTCTTTTCTTTTCTTTTCTTTTCTTTTCTTTTCTTTTCTTTTCTTTTCTTTTCTTTTCTTTTCTTTTCTTTTCTTTTCTTTTCTTTTCTTTTCTTTTCTTTTCTTTTCTTTTCTTTTCTTTTCTTTTCTTTTCTTTTCTTTTCTTTTCTTTTTTCTTCTTTTCTTTTCTTTTCTTTTTTCTTTTCTTCTCCAATACTAGTTTAATGTGATCTGGTTCCGTCTAGAATTACCACAGAGGATTTCTCCTCTGGATGAATGGCTAACATCAATTTATGCAATATAGGACTCATTTGTTTCTGAGGTAACTCTAAATCAATATCTGATTCTATACACACACATGCTGAACCCCATTTATATCACCCTTCTGCCCCTTCATTCCCTGTATGCCATGGGGCTTCAATAAACAGCAATAGTAGTAAATTCCAGCCAAAATGCAACTTCCTGTCATTAGCAAAAGGTGCATTTGGCAAGCTCCGAGCTCAATTCAAATTTTATTTTATTTATTGGAGTTATGTGATCATTGCAGAGGTGATCCCCTTGGGAGCATTAGTACACAGACAAATTATAATCTCTCATGCATTTTTTTTACTTCAGTTACATGTGGCTAAAATTAAGTAGCAAATTTTGCTACAAATCAATTACTACCCGATTGTATTTTGTAAGTGGTCTTCAGCTGAGAACTATTGATTTTCTTTGTAAGCTGTGCTTTTTTACTAATTCATCCATGGAACTCTATTCAGAGAAAAATAAATGATAAAATTATACATATTGAAAGAAGCGTTATTTTAAGACTCCGCTGAAAAGTGGATTAAAATATTTATCTTGGGATTAGCAGTATACTGTTCAGTACTCTCATGGGTTTAGTTAAATACTTGATATAACTGATCCATAAATTTGAATTCCCTACTGCTTCTAATAAATTACAACCATAAAAATACAGTTTTGAAAATAGTAACCTACTTTCTGTCAAAATTATCTTTATTCAAATTGAATCAGAAAAAGCAAATCTAAGTTCACCCGGGGGAGTGTTATGGCTAGAAATATCTGCTCAGTCACAGGATCAGTAAGAATATTGTGATTTAAGTGATCAGCCATAATTAATGAAAACAGCTTTGGGAGACTCAGTACTTAAAATGCGTTGAGGAGACCCAGTCTCAGGCCCTTACACTGTAGTTTTCTTATTTTCTGTATAATGTAGTTTTAAGGGGTGCTGTGCATAAATATTGAATTTTTTTGGCTGACTGTATGTTTATTACATTTTAAGAAGAATTATTTTCCTTTGTTCTAAGTAATCCATATGAGGAATTAATTCTACCTATAGATATTCTGCAGTCAGAATTGTCAGACAAATTATGTATTTGAAGTTTTCAGTAGAGATGAGCCAAATGAACACATTAGAGTAAGGAGTGTTGAGAATGCTAATGCATGTGTTTAATAATACAACAGTTAAATAGTTTTACTGGGTTTGGTGGGACTATTCAAATACTCATGGTTAAGTACATGGGGCACTACCATAAGGACTATGACCAAATTGCTATTAGGTGAGATGATGAAGCTTCAGATTCAGTACCAAAAAAATTACAGAATCTGTGCTATGTGTTGCTCCCCATGTGGCAGAAGTTAAATAGGAACTGGATCCAGTTTTCAATTTTTGGTGCCATTCAAACTAGAAACAGGTACCTCTGTCTTATTGGCCATCTCAGAGTAAAAGCACTAAAGCTGGGAAAGCAGAGAATAAAGAACTTCAAACCTGAGCCTAAAAATTAGACTTTAAGGAATTTGTTGTGTCCCTGTCTTAGTTAATTTAGTATAAAAATGCATTTGAGTAAGAAATGCATAAATATGTCCTGTGCATATAGTCATGATTGGATAACATAACTGTAGTTACTCCCTGTGGTGGGTTAGCCCTGTCTGGGTGCCAGCTGCTGGCAATGCCACTCTATCACTGCCCTCCTTATCTGGGAAGGAGTGAGAAAACAGAAAGAAAGGCTCGTGGGTTGAGATAAGGACAGTGAGAGATGACTCAGCAGTTACTGTCATGGGAAAACAGGCTCCAACTTGGGGAAAATTAATTTAGTTTAATTTATGACCAATTATCAGAGTAGGATAATGAGAGAAAAACCCTAGATTTTCAAACACCTTCCCCCACTCCTTCCCCCACTCCTCCCTTCTTTCCAGCTCAACTTTGCTCCTTATTTACTCTACCTCTTCCCCACAATGGTGCAGGAAGATTGGAAATGGGGACAGTGGTCAGTTCATAGGGTGCTCTTTCTGCTGCTGCTTCTTTCTCAGGAGGAGGACTCTTCACACTCTTCCCCTGCTTCACTGTGAGTCTCCATGAGCTGCAGGGGCACAGCTGCCTCACCATGGTGTGCACCACAGGCTGCAGGAGAATCTCTGCTCCAGTGCCCGGCGCACCTCCTCCCCCCTCCTTCTTCACTGACCTTGGTGTCTGCAGAGTTATTTCTTTCAAATGTTCTCACTTTCTCCTGCCAAAGCTGCAGTTGTGTAGTTTTATACCCCTTCTTATCCATACAGTGTCCCAGAGACTCTGATGGGCTTGGCCTTGGCCAGTGCCAGTAGCAGGTCCATCTTGGAGCTGGCTGGCACTGGTTCTTTTCTCACGAAGGAAGCTTCTAGCACCTTCTAACAGAAGCCATCCCTAGGAGCTGTCCCTCCCACTCAACGTTGCCATGCAAATCCAATACATTCCCACCACGCAGATTCATATTTTTTCAGGTTATGTAGGTGTGACTATGAAAGTGGTAGACGCTTCTCTAACTGTTTATGGTTGAATGACATCAGTTACCAGCGGAACTGGTGAGTCCTGTGAGAGCAGACTGGTTGGCCGCTGCAGAGCCTGGTGTGGGGCATTGCTGCAGTCACTGGAACAGCTGACAAGGTCAGACTGCACAGGCCGTCTGTCACTGCTGTGCCAGCACCAACAGAATAGCTAACGAGCCTGGGGGACAAAGCACACCTGAAGGGTATTTAAGGGACTGTTAGAGGAGGAACCATTGTGAAATCTGTTCTAGTCAGTCCAAAACAACGCTGGAAAACCTCCTTTGAAGAAGGCTGCAAGCTTTTCTTGTTAGACCACTAGATATTGCAAGAGAGACACTTTAAAAGGTAGAGATGGTAAAGATGACAATACAGAAAAAAATTGATCTTGAATGAAGCAATGAAAATCAGTCTATATTCCCAATGTAGCACCAATGACTATGAACGTATTGTAAAACATAAAAGTATTCCAGACCTTCCCTGAAAGCCTTGGCATTCATATTTATTTATGCAAACTACATTCATTTAAATTCTTTGCAGACAGGGCACATGAAAATTTTTGGAATTAAGTTTACTTTTGCAAGTGAATGAATTTACTGTTCAGTATTAACATGTAAATTTACTGGCCTTTACTGATGGCTAGGAGAGTGGGAATGTCATTATTATTGGTAAGGAGACTCTTCAGCACAGAGAGCTTGTATGTGTTAAAGCTGTCCAGTAACTAAAGATGGTTACATGCTTTGTTTGGCACAAGAGTATGCTGTTGAACTCTGAAACTGCAGTGATATCTGCTAAACTTTCCCTTTCGCCTTTCTTTTTATAAGCAGAATTGTAGATGCCAGCTTTGATGTGCTTTAAATTTAAATTTAGAAGCATTTAGAGTGAGTTTGAATTCAGACAATGTTATCTCAGGTTTTGGGCATGGACTTTTTTTTTCCCTTTCTGCAAATGCAGCTGGGATATTAACTTCTGATTTTCCTAAAATGTCAGAAAGCCTGCAACAGGAATGTCATTTGCTGCCCTCCTTTTGTGTAAGTCATGTGCTTGCTGCTGGAAGTAACTGGGGGAATCAAGGACTCTCCATTTCTGTCCTATCTTAACTCTTTAAGTTGAATGGATTTGAGGACTTAAAAAGAAATAGGACTATATTAGGTGAAGAGAAATTTGCTAAAGATGGTCCTAGATTAATCTAAGGCAGATTTTTAGGATAAAGACCAAGCTTCTTTCTCTCTAGTTGTGCTGATTTGGGTTAATGTTATGTTGTGTGTGTCAGAGATTTCCTGAGGAAGAGCTTGCTGCCTAGGAAATTGAGGAACTGTTTAGGAAATAGCAGGATCATGGCATAACTTCATCAACAAATGGATTCAGTTGAAGGTTTATGTTCTTCGTTGCCATATGAACTATTTCTCTTCTCTCATTAATGCAGTGCCGACCTGACCATAAGCAGCTCTTCAGATGTCCATTTTTCTTTGGTAGGATCAACACTTGAGAAATGGTACAGGATTAAAAGTGTGTAATTCTTCGATCAATAAAGCCTGTCACAATTGGCAAGGTGGTGCTGAAAGAGGGGGGGATTAATTGCTTCATTGTCCAAGTTTCTGAGTTATGATGGTCCTTCTTTCCCTACTGCATGTGGTAGTTGATTTTTCATGACAGGGAATCACATCCCACTGATCTCAACACCTCTGAGAACTAGAAAAGTAAGTGTCCATTTTTTCTTAGGAAGGGATATAATTGTGCATGGATTCCTACAAAAATGCCAACATACAAGAGAGGCAAGGCTTAAGGGTAAATTTTCTTTCCAATTTTTTGTCTATTGGTGTAAAAATGCTTTCAACATCCATTGTTCTGAGTAACACTTACAGATAACAACATGTGTGTTCCCAGCAATTTGATGCTGCTCTGCTGTAGTTTGACAAATGGGGAGAAGTGGCTTGTGTCATGGATATATTGACAGGATCATTCGCAGGGCTGTCATGAAATTAAGAAGGGCCATCACAAGGAGAAAGATCCATAAGTGTTTATGTTCATTCTCCTTCTCCATATTTCATTGTCAAGAAGTGGTTAGATGGTATTCCTATGCTGCTCTAAAAAAACCACTGGCAATTCTCTTTTACTTTGGGTATGACCAGAGAGAGTGACAGTAATACTTTCTGCTACAGATATTGATCAGAGTGGACATTAGTGCTCATTAAAAGGAGCTGTTCAGTATGAAAAACAGAGCTTGGAAAACAAAATCGCTTAGGGCTAGCTCTCTTAATGGACTAATTCCCACAGAATCATACCCACAGGCACTGCCTTTTGCATAGTGCTCATCCCAGTTTTACTGCTGTGCAGAAAGCCCACAACAAGGATGGGACAAGTCCCCTCTTGCCTCTGGCTTTACTAAAAGAAAGGCACTATTTGAGAAAGCCATGTGAGCTGAGTGAACCCTACAAATGAGTATTGAGCAGAGATGGGAAACCACGGGCTTTTAGCAATGGCTGTTTAATGTTAAAATGGTGATCACTGGATTTCATCTATGCATGTGTTGAATGTGACCTTATGTGTAATGATATTTTATGCATCAGTGCACAGCTCCAGTGTAATTTACAATTTGTAGGTCCCAATGCGTGAGTCTGTGCATTGTATATAACCATGTACCCCTGTGCAGTTACCTTTGCAAATGTGATAAAGAAAAAAGTGAAAATACAGTCTAGAAAACTGGCAAATTTGATTCAACATGTGTTCTGATAGTCAAGAAGAGCTCAAAATCTAGAACTTTGAGTAGATCACTAAATCTGATCCCTTCTAAGAAAATAATTAGATAAACCTAGAAACTCCTGATCTAGCCATGTTTTCACCCATAAAGTGCTTTTCTGTCACTGGCACCCAGATAGATTTAAAGGTGATTAGATACTTCTCTTTCTTTGTTAGCAAGATATTAGATTACCTAACAGGGAAACCAAATTTCTCCAACTCAATTAGTAAAGACAGACAAAGCATAAATTCAGCACCAATGTCTTACATTTCTCGATCTTACTCATAGCTTTAGTATTTATATACCTCATGTGTTACCACTGAATCCTCAAAATGTGTCTGTAAAGAAAATTCACTTGCCAAGGCTTCACAGAGAAGTAAAATTAATGTGTTCTTAAATAATGCAGAACATCTATGCTAAAGTTTGGAAAGGGGGGCGGGAGGAGGCTGCCTTTTCTGAAAAGTATCCTTTTATCTTATATAAAAATTCATTTTCCTTTCCACACTGTGAGTGTAAATGTAAAGGAAGTCTAAAATCTGGTATTACATCCTAACTAGCATTGGCCCATCCCACCTGTGTGGTTGGGGTTTTTTTTGGATTTTGGTGGGGTTTTATTGATGTTATTGTGATTCCAAGTTATTGCTTAAATTTTGTTGCTGATGTATGTCCTTTTTTTTTTCCTAATAAGCTTAATCGATGGGATTTTCTTGTTCACTAACCTAATTTTGGTACTGTCCCTCTGTGGACATACCACATGCTTTTCAGGCTCAGATTCTTTAGAGATATTTTGACTTTTCCAGTTTTTAACAACTCTAGAAGGACATAAAATATTTTAAAAGGTGTAATTCCAATGCTGGTACAGTGCAGCACAAGTCTGTAAGATGAATCTTGAAAACCAAGGTATTGTTACAGTATGTCATTATCTGGACATTTGTCATAGAACAGGTTTTCATAATCAGCTTCAAAGAAGGTGGAAGCCCAGATCTAAGCTTCAGGTTTTTCAGAAGTACTTCTATAACAGGAGCTTTGTATTCTCTGCACTTTGACCAGTAATCTCCACACGACCATTAAGATTGAAATAAAGCTAGTTTCTCTATCTGGCAAGGTAAGGTGAAACTAGAAAGACTGAATTTTAAATCTTTTATTTTATTTTATTCATTTAAATCCCTATTGCTTCCCTGAATTTTCCTTAATCTACCTGTTATAATGTACCAAAATTAAAGGTGGGGCATAATTATCTGTGAATCACTGAATCCTTTTGAGTAGGTTTATTAAAGATAAAAGGATATCAAATGACACAGGTTAAGGAGATAATGGAGAATGCCGGACCAGCAAACCACTTTTGTAGTTTGGCTTCCAAATGAAATGTCATTAAAATAGCCTTTTTCACAGCGTTACAACATGAACTGGTCCCTGGTCGTTTCAGAACGCAGGCTGAATGAAGAATCTATTCATAATGCAGTTAATTCCTACTTTCATGGGTTTTTGAGATTCACCCATTGTGCCTCTAGGAGCTTTAATTCCAACTCTTAAATACCTTGTATTTCCAGTCAGTCTGAGTAAATAACGGAGAGACAGTATGTTTAATTTCATTATCTTACAGTTCTGTATACAAATTGACATATTTTAAAGCATTAAAGAAGCAATAAGTTTATAAATTTTTAAGTCTCTCTTAACTTTTTTCGAGGTAACCAGAATGATTTTTTCAAGTTTTATGTAGAATTCATAGCTACATCTGTGATCAAATTATTTACGTGTGTTTTTGTTGATGGAAGTAGGGAGATGCCTAAATCTAAATTAGTATCTTCTAATTAATTTCTTCTCCAGACACCTTATACACCTTTAAGAAGATAAAGTTCCTTATTTTTTTCAAGAAAGAATATATTCTACTTATTGTATAAGTGCAGGGAAGCGACTTTGAGGTATAGACATATCCCATTGCAGCTGCCATTTCTCATTCTTCTTTCTCTCTTTGGAGAGTATATCACTCTTAGTTCTAAAAATCTTAATCAAAAGATACTGGGGATATGTAATTATTAGACATTTCTACATCTACTATTAGGTATTTCATCTGTCTTGTATATTTGAAGTCTTGCTTTTCCCTGTTCTTTTTGGTTTTTGTTCTAGAGAATACTGTAAGTAGTTTTAGAAATATGCACCACAGTATCAGGTGGTCTTTCAACCAAGAGGTCAGAGGAGTGAACTGACATAGCATTTTTAAATGTGCTGCTTTGTCAAGAGGGCTGACAGTTCTCCTGCTATGTACATAAAATCGCATATTGCAGGGAATGCTAACTTGGTTGTCAGGAGCAGCTTTTGCCATTCTTTTTAGCCTGTGTCATGTAAGATTCCTTTAAGCAACTAAAAAACCAGCCATAATCCATTTGATTTTCTGTCTTCCCATGAGGAAAACTTTTGACAGATGATAAATAGCAACTGCTGACAATCATCAATGTGGAGCTATCATGCTTTTACATTAAATACAAAAACAGAGTTGTAATGTCACTAGGGATAAGACTTTTGACACATAAGAGACAAATATATAATCCTCAGAACTAAATCACTATTGGGATCTAAGGAAGTGCAACAAAGCACAGCTGCTTTTAGAATCTCACAAAGTCAAACTAAAGCTAACTTTGATATCTGGAATTGTATGCATGTTCCAATCTGGAATACCTTGCTGTTGGGCCATAAGCTGCTGTTATACATGCAAACATCAGTGAATGTGTGTGCACAGAGTAGAAAGACACTTTACGGCACTGTCTTGTTTAATTAGGTCCAAAAAGGGACCAGCATCAGAATAAAGAATGGTGCTTTCTGAGCCAGTGCTAAAGTGCCATCTCTTTTCATGGTAAAAAGTCAGTTGCACTAGACATATTCAAGTGTTTTATTCAGTGTAACTTATTTCATGCAAGTATTTTACTCATTTATTCATAAAAGAAGAATTGTTAAAAATATAAATAGTACCTTTAAGTACCTTGTGCTGGCTGGCAGTTTTAGCAATAAAATCTGAATTAGACTTTTGTCTGAGTATTTCTAAAATTTTTCATCTCTTCAGATGGGAATGTACTATGAATGTAGTGGTACTTTATGCATAGTATCTCTTCTAATGTAAAGCACAATGTATTTTACAGCAATTTTGAAGGCAGAACTTGTTAATACATAACCCTGTTCTTAAAACTTGCATTTGAGTCTGTGCATATTTCTAAGGTGTACTGTACAGTTTCTGTCCCATTCTTTACCAGCCTAAACCAGGACACTGTGGAAAGAGAAAGTGGTTTGGAGAGAAATTGAATAGTCCTGTATTAAAAAGAGGTACTACATAAGTCCTGTAGTATCAGCATAAAATAGAGTAGGCTACTTGGGTAAAACTGAATTCACATAGAAGTGCTAGTCTAGCTGAAACACATGAGCTAAAGAAATTCTGTCACAATATTATTTTTTTTTAGCAAAAAAAAAAGACTGTAGAAGTTTGTTATTGCTTTTAATTATTTCATTGCACTTACACAAATTTTTATCTTGATTTGAAAATGCAGGAGGTTTAGAAAGAGCATTATGTTTATACCAAAGAACTTTTTCATTAAATGAAAAATACTTTTGAATTGTATTTTTGTAAAATATAAGTCAAAAGAAAGCACCTTTATGCATGTGC